>CM019159.1:13579172-13594875 GCA_009733165.1 Naja naja | reverse complement strand
CACTGACAAATGAACAGGCAGTCCTTGTTTTACGACTGTAATAGAGCCTGTCCATCACAGTCATAAATATATCAACCATTTTTGCAGCCATCATTAAGCAAATCATTGTGGTCATTTAGCAAATCAGTGGTTTGCTATAAGCACAGTTTTGACTAAAATTGGAACTAAGTGCCCGACTTTCAGCAAAACTGCTTTAAAATGTTGGTCATGTGACTGTGGGATGCTGCAAATGTGGTCGTGTTGCCAAGTACCCAAAGTTTGGTCACATGATTACATGGTGGGGAATGGGCGGGGCTACCCAACAGTTGTAATTTTGAATCTGGGTCATAAATAGCCCCAAGGCAGGTTCATCGTAACTTTGAATGGTTGTTAAGCGACTGGATGTAAGGCTACCTGCACCCCCAAGACATTCTCAAAACATGAAAACTATTTCTTTTCCTCTGAAAATACAATATGCCCATTTGTGTAGGAGAAAGAGTGACAGAGCTTGGGGGGAATGAGTCAAAAGAGGAATCAGCCTGGAATCTTTACATAGCCACAAAGTTCAACTCATCTTCAATTCCGTTGGCCCTTAACTAATGATTGTACTCATCATTAGTCAAGTAGATTCATGTGCACAGGCGTGGTTAATAATAAATCCATTTAATTGGAACTTCATATGTGGTCCTGATCTTCAATGCTTCATCATTTGGGCAGGAGAATGCCAATGAGAAACTATCATTTGCTAGAAGCAATACTGGAGAAAAATTGTACAGATTCACCTTCTCATACATATGATGAACATCATCCTTTGGCGATAACGATTTCAGAATATGCAGCTTGGTCCACCTGCCAGCCATTTTGTGAATGTGCCTATGACATGCTTCCCAAATCCCCAAGGACCAAAAGGTTGCTAAGCCATGGCTAACCAACATGTGTGACATCAGCCTTTATATATCATATTGTCTTAGTTTTAAGAAGAGGAAAATATTAGTTTCCAGTCAAATTCATTAACCAACTGCAATTATGTCCGCATAATTCAAATTTTACTTGATACTATGTCTTGTACTTCCGTAGTCAGGAGATCAGCAAGAGAAAAGCCCAATCCAGGAGAGTAACCTTATGCTTTGCTATTCTAAAATTAAATGAAAGTGTAGCTAAAGATATACCTTCTTCATAATTTGGGCCACTTAAGCTTTGTTTAATAATGGTTCATACAGAAATATCCAGTACACCCACTTCAATCAAGGTAATCACAGAATGTGTTCAAAAAAGTCAAGACAGCAGCCAGTGATGGATTAAGGCTCACTGGTGCCCTAAGCACTGACAAGTCTTGCTGCCCCCCCTCCTTTGTACATACTGTACAAACGAAACCAAGATTAGGCTACATAAAAGTTTTTGTGGTGCCCCCTTTGGGCCTGGTGCAGAGGTCGTATTCAGCAGGTTCTGACCAGTTCTGGAGAACAAGTAGTGGAACCGCTACCGGTTCTCCAGAACTGGTCAGAACCTGCTGAATATGGCTATGACCTGTAGATGCTAGTCTGGATATTGTATATTGCAATAGAAAAGGTTGTTTTCTGCCTAGCAGACAAAAAATAAACTGTTGAGGGATGTAAAGTTTTGGAACTCCGCTGAGGTACTCTTTTGCTCTAGGCCAATTCTTTGCCAAACACTTCTGTGTATTGATCTTTGTCTCCAGCAGTGAAGCTGAAGGCAGAGCTTCCTTTCTGTTCATTGGAGAGGTTCAAGTGATTTCCACCCACTGCCTTAGGCAGTGCAGTAAGCCTCACATGAATAACTCTGAGGGAAACAAAGATCTCGCCCCCTGAGGAGTTTGCAGATGTGGTTGGGCCCTTTTCTTGGAAACAGTGGTTTGTCACCGCATTCTTCCTAATCCCCATGTAAGTCTCTTAAACCTCCTGACAGCAGATTCTAGCATCTCTGCTTCTATTCTATTTTGCAAAAACCTGCAGTCGCGTTCTTACACACAATAGCAGCTCTGAATGGTAAAGTGCATTTTTCAAATGGAAAGCTCATGAACAAGTGTGCTTGAAGTGTTCTCCCTTCATGCTTAAACTATCTGGGAAATACCATTTATTTACTTATTTGCTTATTTCTTGAGATACTGTTGTGGTTCGCCAGCAGCCTGTGCAGATGGCAGTGGAATTGGAAGAATGGGACCAGTCCGGGAGTCTGGAGAGGACGCGGATGAGGGTCCTGCATCTGATGCAGAGATGGGGCCAGGACCATGTGGGAGTGAAATGCTGACTCCTGAGCCTTCAGAGTCTGGCAGTAGCAAGGCAGAGGAGCAAGGGGAGCCTGTTCCCAGTGTGCATGTGCGCAGAGCTGCCAGAAGGCAAGAGCAGCTAAGACAAAAGGGGTGACTCAGGAGTAAGGCTTGGAGGTGATTGCCTCTCCCATAAGGTATAAAGGTCCGGCCAAGATGACGATACCTTTGCAGGAAGCAAAGTCGTTCGTGTTATGTATGCAGGTTTGAAATCATTGGTTAAGTTTGAATTGTTCCTGTAAAGTGTTGAAAATGATTGGTTTAGAAAGTGCGGGAAAACCCTGCACTCTGATTGGCTGGCAACCGCAGCCCAGCCAAAGTGGGTTCATTCTGAGCTGTAGTCACTAATAAACAAAGAGCTTGAAGCACTCCGCGTCTGTCTCTTCATGCAAACTTAACACTGGTGACGAGGATGGGATTCCCCTGAAGAGAAGGCAATGTGGAACAGAAGAAGTGAGATGGCTGCTGAACACCCCCAGCTCCGTTTGATCCGACGGCAGAAGACTGGGAGTCATATGCAGATCGTTTCCAAATGTATTTGAAGGGAAACGATCTTGCTGCCATTTCCGAGCAGCGGAAGAGGCGGTCTTCCTACGTACTGGTCGGCAATTTCCAATATGGTGAGGCCCTGCGGAGCAGCAGACATGAAGGTATTGGCTTGGCCTGATCTGGAAAGGCTGTTAAGAGCCCATTACATGCCACAAGTATTATGCCTCATTAAGAGACACAAGTTTTACCATCGCGATCAGGGGAAAAACGAAAGCATAAACGACTTCGTGGCAAGTTTAAGAGACATTGGGGGTGCATGCGAATTCAACAGTTTAGAGGAGGCCATGCACGATCGATTTGTTCTGGGCCTTAAAGACAAGGTGCTTCAGAGCAAGTTATTACTAAGACCTAAGATCACGCTGAAGGAAGCAATAGAAGAGGCCTCTTCAGCAGAAGCTACCAAGTCCTCAGCAGCAGCCATGAAGAAAATTAACAAGGCCACAAGCCATCCTGATGTGGAAAAGTCCACAACAACTCATTGTGAGCAAATAGATTCTGAGTCAGACTGTAGTGAGGTGGAGGAAGGAATTTACAGACTCAGAATGGAGCGGAAAAAGAAAGACCGGGAAAGAAAGAGGCAAGATTTCTACTGCAGAGGTTGTGGGGGAAGCCACTCCGCACTGAATGCAAGTTTTTAGACACCATTTGCCTCCGTTGTGATAAAAGAGGACACCTAGCAAGAGTCTGCAAATCATCCAGAACTCCACCCAACAGAAGGAAGTTTGCTACAAGCAAAGACAAAGAATTCAAGCCTAACAACCTCAGTGAGAAAGCAGGGCGCAGCACAGAAGCAAATGGGAAGAATGAAACTCATCAAACAGTAACTATTGGTCATTCTTCCTCATTAAAGAGCAGAAAGGTGCATGTCAAGGTACTTATTGAAGGAAGGCCTTGCCAAATGGGACTCAGGCTCATACCTTTCTATAGTGTCATGGGACACTATTCACAGACTACTTTCTAACATCCAAAAGAATCACTTCAAGAAGCAAGCAATGACTCTTAAAGGGAACAAGATTCCAGTAGTTGGAACAAGAGAATTTAACGTGAAATTCAAGGGCCACACCAAACGCCTACCACTGACCATCGTGGACAAGGACCGCCAAAGTCTGCTGGGCCTTGAATGGTTCAACCCGCTGGGCATCGAGGTGACTGGCATCAATCACGTGAGCAACACTGAATGGGAAGAGGCCTTGAAGTCTGAGTTTCCAGAGGTCTTCAGCGACGGATTAGGCAAGTACTTGGGGACCCCCATATCCTTTAACATAGATCCCAAGGTACAACCAATCTGTTTAAAACCCAGAAGGGTTCCATTTGCATTAAAGGAAAAAATTGATGCACAATTAGATCAACTAATAGCCCAAGGGGTTTTAGAGCCCACTGACCACTCCAGGTGGGAGACACCCATAGTCACACCAGTCAAGGCTGATGGGTCTGTAAGAATCTGTGGAGACTACAAGGGGACATTGAACCATGCGCTACAACAGCGCATATCCAGTTCCAGTAGTGCATCATTTATTACATTCTCTTGGAAGGGGCACAGTTTTTGCCAAATTGGACCTGGCACAGGCATGTCAACAGTTAACAGTTGATGATGCCACTGCAGAAGCCCAAACCATTGTGACCCATAGAGGTGCTTTCAAATGCAAAAGGTGGCAATTTGGAGTAAGCGTAGCACCTGGCATCTTCCAAAGCCTTATGGAAAGAATGTTACAAGGGTTGCCAGGGGTGGTGCCCTATTTTGATGATGTTTTAATTTCTGCTGAAAATGACACTCAGTTACAAGAGAGACTCAGGGAAGTCTTGATCAGATTCAAAAAAGTGGGTTAAAAGTCAAAGAAGAAAAATGTACACTTAGAACAGATAAAGTGGAATTCTTGGGTTACATGATCGATAAACATGGCATCCACCCCACAGAGGCCAAAGTTCAGGCAATCAAAGAAGCCCCCAGGCCAAAATGCAAAACAGACTTACAAGCATTCTTGGGACTCATTAACTTCTATCATATGTTTCTACCTCAGAAGGCAACTATTGCAGAACCCCTACATAGGTTGCTAGACAAGAAATCTACATGGGTCTAGGGCAGGAAGGAACAAGCTGCATTTAACAATATCAAGAGACAAATCATGTCTGATTCTGTACTGATACAGTTCTCTGAGAACTTGCCTGTTGTTCTGACTTGTGATGCCTCCCCTTTTGGGGGGGTGTTGAGCCACATGCTTCCCAGCAGGAGGGAAGCCCCTATTGCATTTTACTCTTGCACCTTGACTAAAGCAGAGAGGAACTACAGCCAACTGGACAAGGAAGCCTTGGCAATTGTAGCAGCTGTCAAGAAATTCCATGAGTATCTATATGGGAGAACATTTACTGTTGTCACAGATCACAAACCTCTTTTAGGCATTGTGTCAGGGGACAAACCAGCCACGATCCTGTCACCAAGAATGCTGAGGTGGACCGAATTTCTTGCTGCTTATTCATACAAACTGATCCACAGACCTGGTAAAGACATTGGGCATGCAGATGCTTTGAGTCGCTGCCCACTTCCTTCACACATTGAGGACCCTGTTCCTGAAACTCACACCTTTTTTCTAGAAACTGTTGCCAAGCTTCCAGTACACGCTGCTGAAATTGCCAGAGAGACTGCCAAAGACACTTTATTGGCTCCTGTTATAGGCTGGATTAAGAAAGGTTGGCCACTTCAAGATCTACCTCAACTTGCCCAACCTTTTAAATCCAGGCAAACTGAATTATCTGTATTAAGAGGATGTATTTTGTGGGGTAACAGGGTGGTTATTCCTGCAAAACTGCAAAAAGAGGTTTTGGAAATGTTACATGAGGGTCATCCTGGTATTGTACGGATGAAGGGATTGGCCAGGAGTTATGTATGGTGGCCAGGTATTGACAAAATGGTTGAAAACTGGGTTGCATCTTGTCCCAATTGCCAGGTAGTCAGGCCTGCCCCACCTCACGCCCCCACACAGGAATGGGAATGTCCTAGGGGTCCATGGTCACAGGTGGGAGGGAATGGGTGATAAGGAATGATGAGATGATTAATAGTAATAGTAGTGCAGACTTTGTAAATAGTTGGACAGTGTTGAGGGAATTATTTGTTTAGCAGAGTGATGACGTTCGGGAAAAACTGTCCTTTTGTCTAGTTGTTCTGGTGTTCACTGCTCTATAGTGTCGTTTTGAGGGTAGGAGTTGAAAGAGTTTATGTCCTGGATGTGAAGGGTCTGTAAATATTTTCACAGTCCTCTTTTTGACATGTGCAGTATACAGGTCCTCAATTGAAGGCAGGTTGGTAGTTGTTTTTTTTTTTTGCAGTACTAATTACCCTCTGAAGTCTGTGTCCAAGCCAGACAGTTATAGAGGTGCAGATGACAGTGCAACAGTCATAAATATGAGCTAGCTGTCAAGTGTCTGAATTTTTCTCACATGATCATGGAGATGTTGCAATGGAAGTAAGTGTGAAAAGCGGTCATAAGCCACTCTTTTCAGTGCCATTACAACCTCAAATGGTCACTAAACAAACCGTTGTACGTTGAGGACTCCTGATGGTGGAGGGCTGGATGGTGCATCATGGTCTTCCTATTGTAAGGTAGAATCTGGCCTGTCTGGATGAAGAAGGCAGCTGGTTCTCTTGGCTTGGCTCCTTTTGAAGGCATCTAGCCACACACAGGCTCAAGATGTACTTTTCCTTTTAGATCATAATATCTACTAACCAATAGTGGGATTCAAATTTTTTTTACTACCGGTTCTGTAGGCATGATTTGGTGGGCATGACGTGGCTTGGTGGGCATGGCAAGGGGAAGATACTGCAAAATCCCCATTCCCTCCCCACCCCACTAACCTGCTTTCCAGCTCCGTTCTCCTGTGCAGGACAACCAAAGACCACCCAGCCAATCAGCTGGGACTCGGGAGGCAGAGAATAGATGGGGGCGGGGCCAATCAGAGCTGGTATCTGCCGGTTCTCCGAAAACTCAAAATATTCCCTACTGGTTCTCCGAACTACTCAAAATTTTTCCTACAGGTTCTCCAAACTACTAAAATTTTGCACTACCGGTTCTTCAGAACTGGTCAGAACCTGTTGAATACCACCTCTGTACTAGACATTTCTATATAACAAACTATCTAATAACAAAACACAAAATCAAAGTTTCATTTCCCCAACCTCAACCTGTTGGCCAAATCTGGCTCTAGGTTCTGCCTCATTCTACATCCTTTTCCAATAAGCAAACGAGTCAGAAAATGATTTAAAAGCATTTTATTGATAAACATTGATAAAGTCGGGGATCCCTATGAAAAAGGGGAACTTGGTTAAAATGATTTACACTGACTTTTATATTATCACAGCAAAGAACTTCAAAGCAAAAGTTGGTTTAGAAATAGTCACCTGTCCAGTAACATCACAGGAATTAAAGCATCCAATAATACGTGAGCATAGCCATAGATTTGTATTCTCAGTAAAAGAAACATTTGCAAAGGAAAAGCATCAAAATACGGCTGGGTAAGAGATATTCTCAGCGCTTCCCAAAGTTGAGCTACAATCTTTGCTTTGATCATGGAGGCTTGAGAACAGCCCAAAGGAAACTCTTATCTGCAGTATAACTAATGCTCTCCTGCCGGTCCTGGTTTCTGAAAGAGGGCATTTTCTTGAAAGTGAAGTGAACAGCACTACAAAAAGCAAATTTCAGCTTTTACAAAGTCAAACCTCTGTGGCCCTCAAAGCACAAAGTCTGAAAATGGTTTCCAAGCAGAAACAAAATTATCCGTTTTCTTTTCTTTAATCAAAGCGGTCAATTTAGAGTTTTGTTAACTCCATCAACTTTTGCAGCCAATTCGTCCATTGTAGGAATCAAAGAATCCTTCCATTTTTGAGCGTATTCTTCCTCTGTCAGCATATATAACATCAAAGTTCCATTTCTTTCCAGGTCTTTATCCATTAACCCTACAAGAAAAGTCTCTGAATTTATCTTTATATTCAGTTTAAGAACCTTGTAATGAAGAGGTGAATTCTCCTCCAACACTGCTTTGCTTTGTCACATGTCCACATAAACGGTAAAAAGTTCCTTCTGTACATTTATATTTCAAATGGGAAGTCACAGCTCCTCCAAAGTCAGGTCACCTGTGTGGGGGGAAAAGGTGAAATGAAGGAATGAAGGTGGCAAATGGAAGGAAAGCCTACACCTATAAACAAAATGAGAACACCTGAAGGATACAGAGAAGTTGCAGTTCAATGTCTTGGCTACATTGCTGGAAACCACAAAAGGCTCACCCTCAGTTTACGACAATAATTTATTTTTTTGGTCAATTTTAAGAATGTTTTTATAATAGCTGTTAAGCGAATCACAAATAAAGCAAATAATGTGGTCGTGAGTTCAAATCCAGATTATTCAAAGGAAGTGTTTTGTGATTTATTCATTTTTGCCCAGAAAGCAACAAAAGCTGTTGCAAAACGTGATTGCATAACCATGGGATGCTGCAAATGCTTGTAAATTTGGACTGGTTGCCAAGCGCCCAAAATGCGATCAAGGGCCTTCAGGGTGGGGTGGCACTTTCGATTGAACTTTGATGATCAGTCATAAGTACCTTCATTTATTGCTTTTATCAGTAATAAAGTTGCCTTCATTAATGAAATGATCATTTTCAGGCACCCAAATTCTACCAGACGCTGCTGGACTTCAGTGATCTGGAAGAGACAGAAAGAATTCCATGGTACTGTTGCCGAAGTGTCTTGCAGGATTATTCCTGTCTTCCCTTGGCCCATTGACCCAAGAATTAGCAGCAAGAGATCCTCTCCACGATTTTCTAGTCCACCATCAAGTGGAACAAAAGGAAAAAGAAACCCTGCCTCCCTGCCCCAAGAGAGAGGTTTTATGAGGATGCAGTTTACAATCTTCAGTTCTTCCCCTCGAGACCCAGTTCCAACTGTTAAAATCTTTTCCTGCTTCACAAAGTGGAGTGGATTCTCCTGGCCATGAGAGATCTTCTCAGTGAGGCCTCAGGCAAATCCTGCTCTCTATCCACTCCCTCCCCATTTGCCAATGTATATTAATAAGTGAACAATCTTAAATGTTCCTTGAAGAGCCAAATGGAAGCCAAAGAACTTGTGGGGAGTCAATATAGATGCAGGAGCTGCAGGAAGAGTGGGGACTTAGTGGGTGAGGAACAGCTTGGCCTCTGACCTGTCCCTCTGTGCAACCTTGTATCTTGAAAGATGCAGATGTACGTCCTGCATATCCCTGCATCTAGGCGTCCACTCTGAAAGGAAATCCTTCCCTTTCCCTCTCAGGGTTGCAGCACAATCCAAAGCATCCACTCACCACATCACTCCACCTTTTTGAGCTCCAGATCGATGATGAATCTGACTGGTTTTTTTTCTAGGAGCCTTGGTGCTCCCTTCCCCTCCACCAGCTCCTGGGTCCTTTGCCTTCTTTGTTCTGTCTCCAAAGCACCACAAAGATCTGAAAAAAAGCCCTAGAAGAGAGAAAAAAGAATGTGAGGAAAGCCTGGTTTCCAACAACTTTGATTCAAGAACCAGAATGGAAAAATGATCCTCCTTGCTTGGGCTCAACACTTTAGACCTTGATTTGGTTTCACATGACAGGATGTGTTCCACAGCCATGTGAGTTTATCAAATGTTAAAAAGGTTTTCCTAATTCACAGCTAAGGCTGAAAACTTATCCAAATCAATTGTAAAGTACTCAACCAAGTCTTTTAGCACCAACAAGGAATTAAAGATAAAGTTTCTCTGGAACATATTTTCCCTCCCCCCGCCCATTCTCCTTTTCTAAAAGGACAACAAATGGCTGTTCCTGCTTCCCTCTGCAGAATATCCCAATCCTCTGAGAAATTAGTTCCCCGGAGCCCAGCAGCCTTTAAAAAAAACCTAGCCGCCATTTTGAATTTGATGACATCACAAAGCCATCAGAATCCCCATGGAAACAATAAGCCTCCTTTGGGATCCTATCAAAGCTCACCTTCTCCACCTTTTCTACACGTAGCAATGCCAGCCCCAAATGAAGTACGTCTCCCAGCTTGATGTTCCAAATTTTTTGTTGTTTTTTAAAAATAGGTTTATTATTTTTTATAAATAATTCAAACATGGTGAACATACCTAACCCTCCTTCCTCCTCTTATTTTCCTCATAACAATTATAACAACAACCCTGTGATGTGGGATGGGCAGAGAGAGAGAGAGATGTATGATTTTATATTCTCCCTGGTATAAGAGCTGTTGAAATTAATGAGCTCTTGAACAAAGCAAGTTGTGAACTTCTCTTTTTCCCCCCTTTCTTCCTTTCAAAACATTTAATAGGCAGAGCCAATGCTCGTAAGTACTTTTTCTCCAGAACGTGCAACATTAAATGTCTACTCTGTTTATTAATATTATCCAAATACAATCTGCTACGAATACAATCTACAGTTACAAGGAAAGAGGTCTGAATAAAACATGCAAACAAAGGTCAAAAATAAAATCTGTTTTTCCCACTGAAAGCTTTCAACTTTAAGTTGTCTCATCTGGATCAAGCCTTCATCAAGCTTAAAAATATCTGACAAAGTAATGCAAAGTACTTTACATTTGAATAGCTGAACTTCTGTTAATGTGCCTCTTCCTAGATACTAACTAGACCCTTGTCTAACATGACAATGAATTATAAGAAGAGATTGGACAACTGTTTGTGTGAAATGGTATAGGGTCTCCTCAGGGGTGGGATTCAAATTTTTAACAACCGGTTCTGTGGGCATGGCTTAGGTGGTGGGCGTGGCTTAGTGGTCATGTGACTGGGTGAACATGGCTTGGTGGTCATGTTATTGGCTGGGTGTGGCCAACTCAATATCACTCACATCGAGGCACGCATCTCCTCACCTGGCCTCTCATGACTGTGGGGATACTGCAACAGTCATAAGTGTGAAAAATGGCCGTAAGTCACTTTTTTCAGTGCCATTGTGACTTTGAATGGTCACTCCACACAAGCAAAGTACCAGCAAAGGAGGGAAAAAACTCCAGAGACGTTCCTGAGACAGGAAGTCTAGTCCTGCCAAGAATGTAATAAGAGTTAATGGAGAGGCAGTTTCTGTAAGCAACACCAGAATCTTTCCTTCCTGCCTTCCTTACAGGATTAGGCCAGTAATTTCTTCTAACAACCGGTTCTCCGAACTGTGGGTATGATTCTTGTTCTTGATGAATGTATCTTTTATGTATACTGAGAGCATTTGCACCGAGACAAATTCCTTGTGTGTCCAACTACACTTGGCCAATAAAGAATAAAGAAAGAAAGAATTGTTATTGTCACCCAGAGCTGGCTTCAGTCAAGCAAAATCAGTGGAGGAAGCCAGATTTGCTTAACAACCACACTATTCACTTAACAACCGATGACTAACTGAACAACCACAGCAAATGGGTCATGATTCATTTAACAATTGTCTTGCACAGCAGTATTGAGCTCTACTGTTGTAAATCGATGTCTATGTTTAAAGCAAATTTTTTAATATAGAACAGGGTGTACCTAGGTATCTGGAAGAAGCCGCCTGTGTGTCGTAAACACAACATGAATTTTTTGCAGATAGTTCTCAACTTATGACTGGCCACTTAGTGACCATTCAAAGGTATGACGGAGCCCAGAGATACCTATGACCCAGATTCAGAGTCCTGAGGGCTTCTTCCTCCCTCATGGTCACATGACTGCACTTTGGACCCTGCACAACCAGCCCACATTTATGGCCGTCTGCAGCTTCCCATGGTCACAATACAGAGATTAACATTTTTTGCTGGAAACAAGAATTTACTTCCAGCTTCCTGCAAAAACCACCACATGGTAAACAAGGGACTTGCTTAATGACCATGGCATTTGCTTTAAGATTGCCACATTCACTTAACAACCACCACAACAAGAGTTGTAAAATTGGTCAAGGTCCATGATGACCTGCTTATTGACTATCAGTATATACTACTGTAATTATAGGCTCAATTACAGTTGAAAGTGGAGGGATATCTGCATTGATTCCTTCATTCCTGACTTCTATCCTGACTTTCTGTTCAGAATTTCAGACTGGTGTTTGTGACACTCCCCCAATACAGCAATTCTGAAAAGTAGACTGGAGTTGACAAATGAATTGGCCCAAAGCCACTTTGGATCATGCCAGACAAATCGCATTCTTTGACACCATGATTAATTTAGCAGACCAACCAAATGCTACGGACATCACATTCTTGGACTTCAGTAAGGCATTTGACAAGTAGACCACAACCTTCTTCTTGGCGGAACAGACAGTACACTGCCAGAGGGATTCGCAATTGGTTGACTTGCCACATCTAGCATGAAGTCCTCAATGGAACTGCTATAGCTATATAGCTACTGGGTCTCTTCTGATGTACACAAAGATCAGAGTAGCTTTCTACATGTGTCTGAAGGGCTGTGATGTGACAATTACTACCAACCTGCCTTCAACCAAGGACCTGTATACTGCACATGTCAAAAAGAGGGCTGTGAAAATATTTACAGACCCCTCACACCCCGGACAGAAACTGTTTCAACTCCTACCCTCAAAACAACACTATAGAGCACTGCACACCAGAACAACTAGACACAAGGGCAGTTTTTCCCCGAACACCATCATTCTGCTAAACAAATAATTCCCTCAACACTGTCCAACTATTTACAAAGTCTGCACTACTATTACTATTAATCATCTCATCATTCCTTATCACCCATCCCCTCCCATTTGTGACTATATGACTGTAACTTTGTCACTTGTATCCTTATGATTTATACGGACTGTTTCCTAGTATGATTTGATTGTTTATTGTACCCTATGACTATTATTAAGTGCTGTACCTTATGATTCTTGACTCTTGACAAATGTATCTTTTCTTTTATGTACGCTGACAGCATTTGCACCAAGACAAATTCCTTGTGTGTCCAATCACAGTTGGCCAATAAAGAATTCTATTCTATTTAGAAGATGGGGCAGAATTATTCAAAAGTATTCCAGAAGATGGAACAGACAAGAGGGGATTTAAATCACAAGAAGGTGGATTATAATTAGACATCAAACAGAATTTCTAGTGATGAAATATGTTCAATGGTAGAAAAGAACATAGGACAATGGTGGTCTCATTCTCCCTGGAAGTATTTAATTAGGCTGGACAGCTGTCCATCAGTTATGTCAGAGTAATAGATTCCTGCCCCTGAAACAACATTGGACTAGATGCCCACCAATGTTCTATCAACCCTTATATTCTATGATTCCCTGAAACTTATATTGGTTTTATGTTGTTTTAATTCTCAAATAATCTTAGGAATTGAAGCCTAGGGAGGATGCTAAAACCTATCTTGGAGACATGTCAATGAAAATTCTCAGCCAACCAGGTAGAGTTGTCTGGAAGTTGAGTCATGGCAACTGGACTTCTTTTCTGTTTGGTTTGAAACATTTTGCAGCCTACTGAAGAAGCTACTTGGATAAGCAGCAAAATGTTTCAAACCAAAAAGAAAAGAAGTCCAGTTGAGTCGAGCCATGACTCAACTTCCAGACTATCTTTGAAGACATTGCTTCTAGATTTCCAGGTCTCATAATTCTCACTCCTATAAGAGAATTATTATTAAAATGATTTTAAGCCCATGTGGTATATATATATATATATATATTTGTTTTCGTAGATTTTCACGGGTAAAGGTATGTAGGTCTTGGTGTATTCGGGTCTTGTCCCGTGTAAGGTTGAGAATACCTTGGCAACGTTTGACAATCCATCCGTCATCTTCAGGCTGGTGTCTTCAGCTTCGTTCTCCTGGGAGAAGTGTGTGATCGTGGCTGTTTTTCCCTTTTAAACTCTAGAGTTGGATGTGTTGTTACTTTTGATTGGTTTGTGGAGTTGATGTATGCAGATTGGATGGCTTTTTCCTGAGACCCTGTGTGGCTGAGGTGCTGGAGGTGTGTCTCTCAGCCTTTTGTGTTATAACGACCTGGGTAATGGGCTGTGTGATGACCTTCTGAGTTCTATTGTTGTGATGTCCTGGGTGTGGTGCTGTAATCTCCTGGGTCGTTGTCTGTGCTGCAACCTCCTGATGTTTTGTGTTGTGATCTCCTGAGTTCTGTGATGTAGTATCCTGGGTGGAAGGCTGGGTGGAAGGCTTTGTCCACAATGGACAAAGATATAAACAGATAGAAGGAGCACCTATGGGATCACCCCTCTCACCCATGTAACTAACCTATACATGGAACATTTTGAAACCAATGCTCTAGACAAATCCGAATACAAACCCAAACTCTGGCTTAGATATGTAGATGACACTTTAAATTTGGCCACAGGAAAGAAAAAACTGGACAACTTCCTCACACATCTCAACAGCCTACACCCAAAATACAATTTACCATGGAAACAGAAACCAACAATCAACTTCCGTTCCTGGACGTCCTAATTTACAAAAACCCAGCGGCTCCCTAGGACACACCATCTACCAGAAAAGACACACACTAACCGCTACTTAAATGCACAATCCCATCACCACCCTGCACAGATCAACTCCGTAGCCAAGACCCTCATCTCCAGAACCAAGCAGCCTGGCTGACAAAGACCACTTGAGAACAGAATTACACCCTCACTAGCGTATTAATGTCCAATGGATTCCAAGAAGCACAATCACCAACCTAATCCAAGGAGACTCCCCAAAACCAAGACACAGAACAGGACAATGGCATCGCCCTCCTCCCTTACATCAAAGGCACCACAGATAAAATCAGCAAAATTCTCCACAAACACAATATCAGGACAGCCTTTGGCACTGATCAAAAATAGCCAACATCTTAAGAAACCAAAGACAAGATCCAGCTAGAAAACCAAGGAGTTTATAAAATACCATGCAAAATTTGCCCAGCCACATACATTGGACAAACCAACAGGAGAATAAATACGCATCATAGAACACAAGAACGCAGTCAGAAAAGAAGAAAAAACTTCCTCCTTTTCCAGCACCTTAAAAGCCACAGGACATGAAATTGATTTTGAGGGATCCAAACTTATCTCCAATACTGAACACTTCAACAAGAGAATAATTAGGGAAGCCATCGAAATAAGAAACACCCCCATAACATGAATAAGCGGGATGATACTTCCCCTACCAGACATCTGGAAACTAGCCCTAATCAACAAACGAGTCCCAGCCACAAAAACCAACACGGACCCAAAATAACACATGATGCCACCACCAATCTCCTTCACCAGACTCAAACCCAAGCCATACAGATGAAAGGCAACCACCATCCAGAAACCAGACCATGGCTGCAACACCAGCTGCTACACCCCCTCCAACCCCAAACTAAGCAAACTGACACCGCTATAAACACATAGCCAGACCTCAAACTCGAGCCAAACCAAGGCCCAGAATGCCACATCACAGCCTTCCACCCAGGATACTACATCACAGAACTCAGGAGATCACAACACAAAACATCAGGAGGTTGCAGCAAGACAACGACCAGGAGATTACAGCACCACACCCAGGACATCACAACAATAGAACTCAGAAGGTCATCACACAGCCCATTACCCAGGTCGTTACAACACAAAAGGCTGAGAGACACACCTCCAGCACCTCAGCCACACAGGGTCTCAGGAAAAAGCCATCCAATCTGCATACATCAACTCCACAAACCAATCAAAAAGTAACAACACATCCAACTCTAGAGTTTAAAGGGAAAAACAGCCGATCACACACTTCTCCCAGGAGAACGAAGCTGAAGACACCAGCCTGAAGATGACGGATGAGATTTCGTCGAAACGTTGCCAAGGTATTCTCAACCTTACAGGGACAAGACCAATACACCAAGACCTACATATATATATATATATATATATATATATATATATATATATATATATATATTAAATGAT
>CM019159.1:13144286-13578172 GCA_009733165.1 Naja naja | reverse complement strand
TTTTTTTGGTCAATTTTAAGAATGTTTTTATAATAGCTGTTAGCGAATCACAAATAAAGCAAATAATGGTCGTGAGTTCAAATCCAGATTATTCAAAGGAAGTTTTGTGATTTATTCATTTTTGCCCAGAAAGCAACAAAGCTGTTGCAAAACGTGATTGCATAACCATGGGATGCAAATGCTTGTAAATTTGGACTGGTTGCCAGCGCCCAAAATGCGATCAAGGGACTTCAGGGTGGGGTGGCACTTATTGAACTTTGATGATCAGTCATAAGTACCTTCATTTATTGCTTTTATCAGTAATCAAGTTGCCTTCATTAATGAAATGATCATTTTCAGGCACCCAAATTCTACCAGACGCTGCTGGACTTCAGTGATCTGGAAGAGACAGAAAGAATTGCACTGTACTGTTGCCGAAGTGTCTTGCAGGGTTATTCCCTGTCTTCCCTTGGCCCATTGACCCAAGAATTAGCAGCAAGAGATCCTCTCCACGATTTTCTAGTCCACCATCAAGTGGAACAAGAGGAAAAAGAAACCCTGCCTTCCTACCCTTTTCTCCCAAGAGAGATGTTTTATGTGGATGGGGTGTAAAATCTTCAGTTTTCTACTAGTTCCTTGTGGTGAAGAGAATCTTCTTCTTCACGTCTTTTGTGGAGAAATCTGAGAAAGGAGAGCGAGGTGCTCAGCAAAGTCTTAGGTCTCCCAGATGAAGAATACCCCCCAAAATCAGTCCTTCCCTCGAGACCCAGTTCCATCTGTTAAAATCTTTTTCTGCTTCACAGAGCTGGTGGGTTCTCCTGGCCATGAGAGATCTTCTCAGTGAGGCCTCAGGCAAATCCTGCTCTCTATCCACTCCCTCCCCACTTGCCAATGTATATAAATAAGTGAAGCATCTTAAAGGTTCCTTGAAGAGCCAAATGGAAGCAGAAGAACTTGTGGGGAGTCAATATAGATGCAGGAACTGCAGGAGGAGTGGGGACTTAGTGGGTGAGGAACAGCTTGGCCTTTGACCTGTCCCTCTGTGCAACCTTGTATCTTGGAAGATACAGGTGTGCATCCTGCATATCCCTGCATCTAGGCGTCCACTCTGAAAGGAAATCCTTCCCTTTCCCTCTCAGGATTGCAGCACAATCCAAAGCATCCACTCACCACATCACTCCACGTTTTTGAGCTCCAGATCGATGATGAATCTGACTGGTTTTTTTTCTAGGAGCCTTGGTGCTCCCTTCCCCTCCACCAGCTCCTGGGTCCTTTGCCTTCTTTGTTCTGTCTCCAAAGCACCACAAAGATCTGAAAAAAAGCCCTAGAAGAGAGAGAAAAAAGGAATGTGAGGAAAGCCTCATTTCCACAACAACTTTGATTCAAGAAACCAGAATGGAAAAATTATCCTCCTTGCTTGGACTCATCACTTTTAACCTTGATTTGGTTTCACATGACAGGATGTGTTCCACAGCCATGTGAGTTTATCAAATGTTAAAAAGGTTTTCCTAATTCACAGCCAAGGCTGCAAACTTATCCAAATCAATTGTAAAGTACTCAACCAAGACTTTTAGCACCAATAAGGAATTAAAGATAAAGTTTCTCTGGAACATATTTTCCCTCCCCCCGCCCATTCTCCTTTTCTAAAGGACAACAAATGGCTGTTCCTGCTTCCCTCTGCAGAATATCCCAATCCTCTGAGAAATTAGTTCCCCGGAGCCCAGCAGCCTTTAAAAAAAACCTAGCCGCCATTTTGAATTTGATGACATCACAAAGCCATCAGAATCCCCATGGAAACAATAAGCCTCCTTTGGGATCCTATCAAAGCTCACCTTCTCCACCTTTTCTACACGTAGCAATGCCAGCCCCAAATGAAGCCGTCTCCCAGCTTGATGTTCCAAATTTTTGTTGTTTTTAAAATAGGTTTATTATTTTTATAAATAATTCAAACATGGTGAACATACCTAACCCTCCTTCCTCCTCTTATTTTCCTCATAACAATTATAACAACAACCCTGTGATGTGGGATGGGCAGAGAGAGAGAGAGATGTATGATTTTATATTCTCCCTGGTATAAGAGCTGTTGAAATTAATGAGCTCTTGAACAAAGCAAGTTGTGAACTTCTTTTCCCCCTTTCTTCCTTTCAAAACATTTAATAGGCAGAGCCAATGCTCGTAAGTACTTTTTCTCCAGAAGCGTGCAACATTAAATGTCTACTCTGTTTATTAATATTATCCAAATACAATCTGCTACTGAATACAATCTACAGTTACAAGGAAAGAGGTCTGAATAAAACATGCAAACAAAGGTCAAAAATAAAATCTGTTTTTCCCACTGAAAGCTTTCAACTTTAAGTTGTCTCATCTGGATCAAGCCTTCATCAAGCTTAAAATATCTGACAAAGTAATGCAAAGTACTTTACATTTGAATAGCTGAACTTCTGTTAATGTGCCTCTTCCTAGATACTAACTAGACCCTTGTCTAACATGACAATGAATTTTAAGAAGAGATTGGACAACTGTTTGTGTGAAATGGTATAGGGTCTCCTCAGGGGTGGGATTCAAATTTTTAACAACCGGTTCTGTGGGCATGGCTTAGGTGGTGGGCGTGGCTTAGTGGTCATGTGACTGGGTGAACATGGCTTGGTGGTCATGCTGGGTGTGGCCAACTCAATATCACTCACATCGAGGCACGCATCTCCTCACCTGGCCTCTCATGACTGTGGGGATACTGCAACAGTCATAAGTGTGAAAAATGGCCGTAAGTCACTTTTTTCAGTGCCATTGTGACTTTGAATGGTCACTCCACACAAGCAAAGTACCAGCAAAGGAGGGGAAAAAAAACTCCAGAGACGTTCCTGAGACAGGAAGTCTAGTCCTGCCAAGAATGTAATAAGAGTTAATGGAGAGGCAGTTTCTGTAAGCAACACCAGAATCTTTCCTTCCTGCCTTCCTTACAGGATTAGGCCAGTAATTTCTTCTAACAACCGGTTCTCCGAACTGTGGGTATGATTCTTGTTCTTGATGAATGTATCTTTTATGTATACTGAGAGCATTTGCACCGAGACAAATTCCTTGTGTGTCCAACTACACTTGGCCAATAAAGAATAAAGAAAGAAAGAATTGTTATTGTCACCCAGAGCTGGCTTCAGTCAAGCAAAATCAGTGGAGGAAGCCAGATTTGCTTAACAACCACACTATTCACTTAACAACCGATGACTAACTGAACAACCACAGCAAATGGGTCATGATTCATTTAACAATTGTCTTGCACAGCAGTATTGAGCTCTACTGTTGTAAATCGATGTCTATGTTTAAAGCAAATTTTTAATATAGAACAGGGTGTACCTAGGTATCTGGAAGAAGCGCCTGTGTGTCGTGAAACACAACATGAATTTTTGCAGATAGTTCTCAACTTATGACTGGCCACTTAGTGACCATTCAAAGGTATGACGGAGCCCAGAGATACCTATGACCCAGATTCAAAGTCCTGAGGGCTTCTTCCTCCCTCATGGTCACATGACTGCACTTTGGACCCTGCACAACCAGCCCACATTTATGGCTGTCTGCAGCTTCCCATGGTCACAATACAGAGATTAACAACATTTTTTGCTGGAAACAAGAATTTACTTCCAGCTTCCTGCAAAAACCACCACATGGTAAACAAGGGACTTGCTTAATGACCATGGCATTTGCTTTAAGATTGCCACATTCACTTAACAACCACCACAACAAGAGTTGTAAAATTGGTCAAGGTCCATGATGACCTGCTTATTGACTATCAGTATATACTACTGTAATTATAGGCTCAATTACAGTTGAAAGTGGAGGGATATCTGCATTGATTCCTTCATTCCTGACTTCTATCCTGACTTTCTGTTCAGAATTTCACACTGGTGTTTGTGAGACTCCCCCAATACAGCAATTCTGAAAAGTAGACTGGAGTTGACAAATGAATTGGCCCAAAGCCACTTTGGATCATGCCAGGCAAATCGCATTCTTTGACACCATGATTAATTTAGCAGACCAACCAAATGCTACGGACATCACATTCTTGGACTTCAGTAAGGCATTTGACAAGTAGACCACAACCTTCTTCTTGGCGGAACAGACAGTACACTGCCAGAGGGATTCGCAATTGGTTGACTTGCCACATCTAGCATGAAGTCCTCAATGGAACTGCTATAGCTATATAGCTACTGGGTCTCTTCTGATGTACACAAAGATCAGAGTAGCTTACATGTGTCTGAAGGGCTGTGATGTGACAATTACTACCAACCTGCCTTCAACCAAGGACCTGTATACTGCACATGTCAAAAAGAGGGCTGTGAAAATATTTACAGACCCCTCACATCCCGGATATAAACTGTTTCAACTCTACCCTCAAAACAACACTATATAGAGCACTGCACACCAGAACAACTAGACACAAGGGCAGTTTTTCCCAACACCATCATTCTGCTAAACAAATAATTCCCTCAACACTGTCCAACTATTTACAAAGTCTGCACTACTATTACTATTAATCATCTCATCATTCCTTATCACCCATCCCTCCCATTTGTGACTATATGACTGTAACTTTGTCACTTGTATCCTTATGATTTATACGGACTGTTTCCTAGTATGATTTGATTGTTTATTGTACCCTATGACTATTATTAAGTGCTGTACCTTATGATTCTTGACTCTTGACAAATGTATCTTTTCTTTTATGTACGCTGACAGCATTTGCACCAAGACAAATTCCTTGTGTGTCCAATCACAGTTGGCCAATAAAGAATTCTATTCTATGTAGAAGATGGGGCAGAATTATTCAAAAGTATTCCAGAAGATGGAACAGACAAGAGGGGATTTAAATCACAAGAAGGTGGATTATAATTAGACATCAAACAGAATTTCTAATGATGAAATATGTTCAATGGTAGAAAAGAACATAGGACAATGGTGGTCTCATTCTCCTGGAAGTATTTAATTAGGCTGGACAGCTGTCCATCAGTTATGTCAGAGTAATAGATTCCTGCCCCTGAAACAACATTGGACTAGATGCCCTCCAATGTTCTATCAACCCTTATATTCTATGATTCCCTGAAACTTATATTGGTTTTATGTTGTTTTAATTCTCAAATAATCTTAGGAATTGAAGCCTAGGGAGGATGCTAAAACCTATCTTTGGAGACATGTCAATGAAAATTCTCAGCCAACCAGGTAGAGTTGTCTGGAAGTTGAGTCATGGCAACTGGACTTCTTTTCTGTTTGGTTTGAAACATTTTGCAGCCTACTGAAGAAGCTACTTGGATAAGCAGCAAAATGTTTCAAACCAAAAAGAAAAGAAGTCCATTGAGTCGAGCCATGACTCAACTTCCAGACTATCTTTGAAGACATTGCTTCTAGATTTCCAGGTCTCATAATTCTCACTCCTATAAGAGAATTATTATTAAAATGAATTTAAGCCCATGTGGTATATATATATATATATATATATATATATATATATATATATATATATATATATATATATATATATATATAGAGTGTTAAATGATGTCAACAGTGGATTCCTAAATGGCTCTCCCATGAAAATAATGTTCCATAGAGTATTGGGAACAGCATATCACAGGAGTGATTTGAAAGAGCAGAGGTAGCTGGGGATGGACTGAGTGACATGCTGACTTTCTGCCTCTAAGAAAGTATGATGCTCACTTGCACAACCATATTTAATCCAGTTAACAACAACAACAACAACAAAGCCATTGACTTTGCTTGTCTGAAGGTCACAAGGTCACAAAAGATGACACACCCCCCAGGACACTTAGCTGTCATAAATGTGAGTCAGTTGCCAAGCATCTGAATGTTGATCACATGACTGTGGGGAATGCTGCAATAGCTGTAATTGTGAAAAATGGCCATTTTCAGTACTATTACAACTTCAAACGGTCACTAAATGAAGTTGGTCGAGGACTACCTGTAATTACATATAAATCTGCAATTGTCCTGCAGTCTGTGAACATGGCTATACCCATTGCCATGATAGAACTGAATCAGAGGTGGGTGTGCTGACCCAGGGTGTAACACAAACGTAACAAAATCCAAAATGTAAATAAATGTCCTTTAATGCCTCCAACTTGGCCCCACTGTTCAATAATACTCAGCTGGAGATAAAATGTACTCAAAAATAGTCTTCAAAAGAAAGCAAAACAGTGAACAGAACTTAGTGAGCAGATGGAAGTGAAATAAACAACTAAAACAAACTACAATGGAGGAATTTCCACAATGGAACAGGAGAAGTATTTACCAAGTTCAAGGAGATAACAAGGCACAGTCTGTTGGAAGGACGCCAACCAAGATAACTTCAGACCAAAATAAAACACGCTTTGTTTCCAGCGTTTGCCAGTATGCAGGTCCAAACTCTTATGCAGTTGTCACACCTGCAGTCCATGAAGAGGATCAAGGCCCTCTCCTCCTGAGTAGACCACATCTCTCCCTTATCCTCTACTCCCCGCATGCCCTAGGATGGATAGGGGATGGGCCTGGGTCCTCCTCTGACTGCTCAGCTGGCCTCTGCCCTTCCCCAGCGTCCTCCACAACCTCCGGAGCCACACTTCCACTCCCTGTAGGCTGTTCCTCCTCTCCCTCAGAGTCAGTCTCCACCAGGGGCATGACAGTGGGATTCAACAGGTTCTGACCAGTTCTGGGGAACTGGTAGCAGAAATTTTGAGTAGTTCGGAGAACCAGCGAATACCATCTCTGACTGGAGAGTTTACAGTATCCTTCCCCTGCCATGCCCACCAAGCCACACCCACAGAACCGGTAGTAAAAAAAAACTTGAATCCCACCACTGAACTAAATCTATCCAAATAATCTAGACCTCAAAAGGTACCATAATCTAAGCAAACTTTTTAAAAGAAGGGCACCAATGATTTGTTCTCAATATTCAAAAGCATGAAGAATTATTGTGACATTAAACTTAATTCTCACAGTGGTCTCCAATTCTAGAGAGCTTAGAGAATAAGACAAGGCAATGGTAAGATAAGGGAGGCTTGAGCCAAGGGCCAGAAAATAACTTGAGAAAACATCTCAGAATTGCTAGATTTGTTGCCATAGCTCAGAGGTCTCCAAGCTTGACAACTTCTGGGAGTTGAAGTCCACCAGTCTTAAAGTTGCCAAGTTTGGAGACCCCTGCCAAAGCTGCTATAATAAAAGTAGCGCTGACCCAAATGGGATTGGTTTCTTAATTTGATCTATCTTGAAAGGCTGTAACCACTTTGCTTAAAATGTGAAAAATAAAGAACCAAGATTCCTTTCAAATGTCATCATTGAGATTCGAACACTAAGCAAAATGACTTAACGGAGCAAGTTTAGATCCATGAAAAAGCCTGGCCCAGAGAGGGGAAAATGATGAAATGTTTACCGTCACAGCTGGACTGGCTTTCCATTTTTGATTTTATCTAATAGCATTCATTTTTACGCCACAAAGTCACAGGAAGACTCAATCACTGCAGGAACCATATCTCAAGGAGACAATCTGGAGAAACAGGCCAGGGGAAGGAGGAAGGAATGGAAGAAGACTCAGGGGTGGAAGAAATTCAGAATGCTCTTTGCCTTATCATTATTTTGTATACTGTGGCTTTTGCCAAGTTTGGATTTTGTTATGCTGCTTCTGAGGAGGGATCTCTGAGGAGAGATTTCAGCTGTAGTAATTCCCAGATGCAGGGCCAGCGTGGCTCTCTGACTCTCACAGAAAATTTTGGCTCTTGGTCAAACTTGAAGAAGGTCCCAAATCTATTTCTTTCCAGCAGCTTTAAAATTCAGGAGTGTGAGATGTTTGGTAGAATTAACAAAGACATCACAGATGTTGCGATGTCATTGCACAAATGATAGAAATTGTACATCGTTTGCACCATGGCCCTTTCACCTTCAGAGGCCTGTGTTTGGAAGTCAGAGATTTGCTTGAGGCTCAGAGAACAATTTTACTCCACGCCCCAGGTAATCATGCAAGATTTAAGATTCCTATTAAATTTAAGCAGTGACATCCAATAGGTTTCAGACAACAGAGTTTGTGTTTTCCTTTATCTTAAACCATAGTTGCCTATTCTGAGTTGGGAATTGCAGTTGATTCATGTTTTTGCTTACACTGGGGAGTGATATCACCCCCGTGCCAGACTTCTTTTCAGAGTATTAAAGAAAGAAAAGAAGCTCTGGTAAAGTAATCTAACTTTCTCATGGGTTCTGACTGAGTTACTACAAATGCTAGTAAGTTCTCAACCTCAGAAGCTGAGGGACTGTAAGTACCCTGCCTGTCTCATAGAGTTGTAGGGAGAATAAATCCAATCAATGTGATGACTCACAAGTCATAAATGTCTAAACTCTAATTTGTTGCATCCTATTCTCCCATGGGGTAGTTTTCAAAGTAGCAGTTCTATCTTGTTGCTTTATGAATACTTGCTTAAAGGAAAGTACTTAATAGAGTGGTGAAGGATGGTTTAGGGATCCTGTGTCTTATCAGCTATCTGTAGAAACATCTCTAAAAGAAAAGCAAGACCCAGAAATTCAAAAATCCCAAGAATTTAGAAGAACACTACTAAAAAACTGAACGTGCTACGTATATAATCACTACAGTTGCCACCACTAAAGTCTGATAATTTATCAAACTACACACTTTGTACCATACGCATGATTGATGTCATTATGGCTTAGACCAGATGTTTATAAGGAGCTATATTTTTAGCCAGGAATGTTTTTGCATTTGCTTGCTCAAATTCTCCACGCAGAGGAGATCTCTCCCTGGGCTAAATGTTAAGATAGATAACGCCAAACAGCAATGTTGCTGGAGTAGACAAACGTTTTTCTGTGGCACTGGTTCAGAACCAGAGTATTTTAGCAATTCCTTCTGAGGAATTGAACAGCACCCTTTGGGAAGCCAGAGGATTTATTGTTGTCACATCTTGTGTGTCTTTTTTTTTTAATTACATTTATATGCCGCCTTCTCCGAAGACTCAGGGTGGCTTACAATTTTTGGAGCGCAACCCAATGCGCTCAGCAATAGCCTTCATTCCATTGTATATGCCTGCTTATTACTAAGCGGCATTTTTACAAGGTCAGCTAATTGCCCCCAACAATCTTGGGTCCTCAATTTACCTACCCCGAGAGGATGGAAGGCTGAGTCAACCTTGAGCCTGGTGGGATTCGAGCCTACAGTAATTGTAGACAGCTACAACATCTTTGAAGATGTTGCCTTTTTTTCCCTGCAAGACATTAGTAGGCCAACTTTGAGGAAAATGCACATTGCATATTCACTTACACTTCACCCAACCTAGGTGTTGTCATCACTTAGCCAGATAGGATCTCCTACCTATTGATCAATGACATTATTTCATTCACAGTGTCAATTCTAATGGTGTGATTTCGTTATCTGTGATGAATGTGGGTCATTTGTGACTAATTCTGAGTGGTGAAAATGTTGGACCAGGGCTGGAGAGATCTAGGAGAAGGCCCCCAGAGTGATGAAAACCTGGGAGTAGTCCTTCTCTCTCTTTCTCAAGGGGATTGTTGTGAGGATAATTATGAAATTCTCTACTTAAGTAACCTTAAGTGTCTGAGAAATGCCAGAATGTAATCTAACAGCATTAGAAGAAGGAAAAAGCAGCAGCCAAAAAGAAAAACAACATGGACAAAGCATTAATAGGAAATCAGCCCATAGGCAGGACACATTCTAGAAATCAAGAGAGATTTTCATTTACAAGCAAGTCAACCTAAGAAGATTCTGTTCTGATTTAATGCCTGTTTCCTGATTCCTAACTAGCAGTTAGAAGAATAGAATAGAATTCTTTTATTGGCCAAGTGTAATTGGACACACAAGGAATTTGTCTTGGTGCAAATCAGAGGTGGTATTCAGCAGGTTCTGACCAGTTCTGGAGAACCGGTAGCGGAAATTTTGAGTAGTTTGGAGAACCGGCAAATGCCACCTCTGACTGGAGATTTTACAGTATCCTTTCCCTGCCATGCCCACCAAGCCACGCCCACAGAACCGGTAGTAAAAAAATTGAATCCCACCACTGGTGCAAATGCTCTCAGTGTACATAAAAGAAAAGATACATTTGTCAAGAGTCAAGAATCATAAGGCACAACACTTAATAATAGTCATGGGGTACAATAAGCAATCAAATCATACTAGGAAACAGTCTGTATAAGGATACAAGTGACAAAGTTACTGTCATACAGTCACAAGTGGGAGGGGATGGGCGATAAGGAGTGATGAGAAGATTAATAGTAATAGTAATGCAGACTTTGTAAATAGTTGGACAGTGTTGAGGGAATTATTTGTTTAGCAGAATTCATGGAAAACTGTCCTTGTGTCTAGTTGTTCTGGTGTGCAGTGCTCTATAACGTCGTTTTGAGGGAAGGAGTTGAAACAGTTTCTGTCCAGGATGTGAGGGGTCTGTAAGTATTTTCACAGCCCTCTTTTTGACTCATGCAGTATACAGGTCCTCGATTGAAGGCAGGTTGGTAATAATTATTTTTTCTGCAGTTGTTAAGAACAGAGCCAACAAAGTCAATCTACCTTGTAATGTATTTGCTTTAAACTGAATTTTAAATCTTTCTGCTTCAAGGTTAGAAAGTAGGAACAAGCTAAACCAAAAGAGCAAACATATAATCAACATTATGATCACTAACATTATCTTGCACAGCTGTTATGCTCCAACATCTTCATGGTGCTAGATGAAATTCAGGGTACACCCCTTACAAGTGTCAGACTTTGTAATGCTGATTTTACTAATTCTCTACATTAACTGGCTGTGCTTTGAGACTGAGTTTCCTTTGTTGATAGATTTGTTTTCTGACAGATTAGAAAACCAGTGTTTTTCAATCTTTGCAACTTAAAGAAGGAATTCCCCAATCAGGAGTATGGTCTTCAGCCCAGCCCTACTCATGAGACCAGGGCTTATCAACAGCAGCTGCCTCCTTCCTATTCAGCTTGCGCCTCGGGTGAAGACATTGCATCTCTGGAACTTCACTATCCATAGACTGCTCTCCTCTTTTACCAGAAGCCAACCACTGCTCTGCACACTCATGTAACTTCACACTCCAGCTTTTCTCTCCAATTCACACAGGTTTTTCTCTCTCCTCTTTCTCCCTACTTCCAATTTTGGGTCAGAAAGCAGCAGGTCCCACAGCGATTAAAAAGTTGGATGTCCCCCCAGGGCTCTAGTCCCCAGCATCTATTATCAGGTTGGACCAGTGGCACTGCTGTTGCTACATCTCCCCACCACAGTCCTCCTAGCAGGCAAGTCAACTCATCCGTGCTGGCAAAAGCCAGAAGGTCAGAATTGAGTTTCTTCCTGTTTTTGTTTCTCCATTTGCTAACTCATGACAACAGAATAGCAGTTATGCCAGGCCACTAAAAACCATATATCCCATAACACATATCAGTGGTGGGATTCAATTTTTTTTTACTACCGATTCTGTGGGTGTGGCTTGGTGGCCGTGGCTTGGCTTGGTGGGCATGACAGGGGAAGGATAGTGTAAAATCCCCATTCCCTCCCCACCCCACTAACCTGTTTTCCAGCTCTGTTCTCCTGTGCAGGGCAACAAAAGAAGACCCAACCAATCAACTGGGACTTGGGAGGCAGAGAATAGATGGGGGCAGGGCCAGTCAGAGGTGGTATTTGCCGGTTCTCCAAACCACTCAAAATTTCCACTGCCGGTTCTCCAGAACTGGTCAGAACCTGCTGAATTCACCAGCTCTGAAGCATATGGATGTTTCTCCTGGAAAGTTTTTTCCCCCAACTCTGCAATCTAGCTGATGACTTGAGACTTCCCTTGCTATTTTCCCATTCAGGTCACAACCAGCATAAACCCTTTTGAGATTAGCCAAGGTCAGTTGGATGCCATCAGGTAAGGTTACACCAAAGACCTTTTAGTTTATGCTTGGGCAGAACCTGTAGGAGGAATGCTTTCTAAATGAAATCTTTGCAAATAATCTTGTTATGAAATCAGCTGGCTTCAGTAAATCTCTTGCTTCAGTAAATATTTTGACTATCCCCAGGTTGTAATTTTCTGCTCTTAACCTTAGATTCTAGCTGGGATATCTATCAGAATTTAGGCTGCATTGATTCGTGAAAAAGGCAGATGGTTTATTAACTTCTGGCACACTTATTCTCAGCTGATGGCAAAGCTTAGAAAACAAGAACACAACCCAGCATAATTAAACTCTTTTTGTCATGCATAATGTGTCAGTCTGAGGGGATATTTTTTTACTTGGCATACAAGGGAATTGTTCATTGACCAAACTCTGAAGCACATTGGAGCTTATATTGTTACTGTATTAAAAGTATATGACAACATCAGGATACAAACAAACAGGATCAAAGGTGTAAATTTTACTGGTTATGGCATTGCTAAAAGCTTCAGTTTGAAACTCCAGAGATTCTAGCTTAATTGACTATTATTTATCTCTTGCCTTTCATCTGGGAACTCAAAGATGCATACATAAGCATAATCTCTGGAATTTTTCTCCACAGCCACACTCCCTGGGTATAAAGTTGGGCTAACATCAACCAGTGATCTTCTGGAGCCTCTAAATCTGGGTGTCAACTCATAAAATATTTCTGTGATCTTTTAGAGTTGCCAACAGAAAGTGGGGAGAAGCAGTGGGCAGCTTGCATTCCATAAATGTTTTCAAATATAGTTTCTAGGTGAACGAGGTTTCTGCCGCGCAAAATTCTAACTGGAGAGTATGATTGGTGACTTTTGGCTATGGATGTGTCCCATTGGAGAATATGAATTATGCCGGGGGTGGGGGAAAACCAGGGTCAAGGGTGACAATGAATGATGTGTCTCAGAGTTGGCTACACCCAGGCAATGCCGCATCTTTTAACTCCCAATAAATCCTGTTGGAGTTTGGCTAGAGACTCATGATTTAAATGGGGTTGTGTCGGAATCCTGACACTGGGTCTTTCTGCTCAGAGTCCAATGTCTTCCTTGCCACACCAGCCTGGATCTCAACACAGTTGCCTACACAGACAGCTGTAAAAATAAAATAGCAATAGCACCTAGACTTATATGCCACTTCACAATGATTTACAGCCCTCTCTAAGTGGTTCAGAGAGTCAACCTATTTCCCCCAACAATTTGGGTCCTCATTTTACCCACCTCGGAAGCATGGAAGCCGAGTCAACCTTGAGCCTGGTGAGGTTTGAATTGCCAAATTGCAGGCATCTCTGTCTTTGGAGGTTTGAAGGTTGGGCAGCCCCCTCTCAACCTTGATTTAATTAGATTTCCTGCACATTGCAGAGGTTAGAGCTAGATCTATGTATCTCAACCTTGGTAACTTTAAGATGTGTAAACTTCAAGTGTTGGTTGAGGGATTCTAGGAGTTGAAATTGAAGTCCACGCCTCTTCGTTGCCTGTGTTAGAAACACAGGAGTAGATAATCCTTCCCAAAAAAGTCCCCCAAAAAAAAATGTCCAGGAAAAGCTGAGAAAATGTACTGTCAACTTGCACAAACCAAACTAACTAGATAACCCCTCAGTTAAAAGGCATTGAGGGTAAAGACACTAACTGGTTTCTCAAACTAGCTGCTAAGCTGGACAAGAGTTATGGTGATTTCAGCCACCGTGCATTCAAAGCCTTAATAAGGCTTGAGAAACATGCAGTCACAGTCACTTATTTATTTATTTATTTGTTTGTTTGTTTGTTTGCTTGTTTGTTTGTTTGTTTTTATTGCTCCTTTCCTGACATCCATGGTAAAAATCATTTTAGTGCAAATCTTTGTCCCACAACAATGTAATAGGAAAAAGCAATGCTGATATCCAGGGAACTACGTATTATTATTGTTATTATTGTTATTATTATTATTAACAATAACAACACCAACACCCCAGACTTAACAGTTGTCGATAAGAAAGACAAAAAAGTCTGGATAGTGGATATGGCAGTGCCTGGAGACAGCAGAATAGAAGAGAAAGAAAATAACAAAATACAAAGATTTACAAATAGAAATAGTACGATTATGGCAAAGGCAATCAAGGGTAGTACCAATAGTAATAGGCACCTTAGGTACAGTCCCAAAGCAACTGGAGCACCACTTGGACACCATAGGCATTGACAAATTCTTCATCAGTCAATTGCAGAAGATATCTGTAACACCATCAAACATCCAGATTTGCCTATCCCAGGTTCTTGGTAAGGACTCAATAGGTAGACAAAAAGGCCAAACCCAGTCTGAATATCTGGCTGACTGTGCGATGAACAATAACAATAACAAGTTCTTAATTAGTATTTCACATTCACATTATTATATCAGAAGCCATTGGCGTAAATTCACTTATTGGCTCCAGGCATATTTTTCATTCGCACTCATGATACTTTTGAAAAATGGTACAAGTTATTGGCCTATTTAAAATGCTAGTTAGGAGAACAAATGAGATCTTCTGCGGTTTCATGCAGTAAGTAATAAATATGACCGGAGAGAAATAGTAGAATAACATTTCCTCTTGCATAAACAATTTTACTGCTATTTAACTAACGAAGTGGAGTTCCAAGCCTCACAGTTGTTCGAGCTTGATAAAATAGTGTCTAATTATTGGAAGCATAAGGCAATAAATACTTAGCAACTAATTAGTAGTCTACTGGAATTTATTTTCGAAACTTTCAAGGCTGACTGATACAATGTTTTCACTTTTGATTAAAAACATCTCATTTGGATGCTTTTTGCCTTCTCTGAAATTTGGCAACAAATCCTTGTGTCAGATTAACTTGTTTAATTCTTTGGTGCAAAAGACACTTTTATAGTTCTGCCACTTTTTAAAAAATAATTTACAATATCCCCATGCTGGGAATTTCATGATCAAGCAGCAATAGTTTTCAGCATTAATTTCTATGGGCATTGCTTATTATGTGTAAGTAGAAAGTAAGAATTATTGGTTTGGGGTTTTGTTGTTGTTGTTGCTTAAATGTTTATAGCACCACAAATGGTGTTTGCAATCAAAATTAATTATAAGAAGTCAGCCGTGACTGCTAGCAAGAGCTGGTCCTTTTACTGAAGTCCTATCAGTCAGGGTTCCAAGTAATACACCTGTCAGGGCTCTGGCATCCACCCCCATTTAAATCATGAATCTCTAGCCATATCTGTCATGCCCCTGTTGGAGTCTGACTCAGAGGGAGAGATGGAACAGCTGACAGGGAGTGGGAGTGTGGCTCCGGTGGTTGTGGAGGAAACTGGGGAAGGGGACAGGCTGGATGGGCATTCAGAGGAAGACCCAGGCCCATCCCATCTTCATCCTAGGTCACACAGGGAGAAGTGGATAAGGGACAAACTTGAGTGGCATGGTCTATGGGGAAGGAAGGGGTCCTGATCCCCTTCATGGGCTGCAGCTGGGAGGACTGGTTAAAAGGACAAACTGTGCATGGCAAAGTTGCTGGAAGCAAAGCATACATTCTTGTCAAAGCTCATCTATGTTTTGGCTTGCTCCCAACTGTGGTTGCTGCGTTATCTGGTAGAAGTCTGCAATTAATCATCCTTGTCTGCCGTAGTAATTCCTTCAGTGTGATGTGTTGGGTTTTTTATTACGAATTAACTTTACTTTGGGTGTGGACTGCATTTACTCCCTCTGTAAACAGTTTTCTTTAAGAGTTTGACATCCTGCGGAGGATAACTGGACATTGGGGCGAAGTTGGAAGCATTAAAGGGACTTTCTTCTATTTTTGTGTCTTGATTGTTTTTGTGTCACGCCCCAGGTCATCACAGCATCTCTCAGAGTTTAAAGAAGATTTATTAGGAGTGAACATGTCGGCGCTACCTGGATGCAGCCGACTCTGAGACACATCATTCATTTCACCCTTAACCCTGGTCCTCCCCCATCTCCTGGATGTTTATTTTCCAATGGGACACATCCATAGCCAAGAGTCATCAATCATGCTCTCCAGTAATAATCTTGCGCGCCAGAAGCTTCGGTCACCTAATTATCTATGAAGCATTTAAGGAATGCATTACTTCCCCATCTCTCTTTCTGCTGGCAACTCTAAAAGACCAGAGAAATATTTTTGTGTTAACAACACCCATGGCGAACAAAACTCCAAGGCAGGCAGATTCTTCAAAGAATAGTTTAATTTGGATATATAATATTGACACAGGTCTGGTGAAAAACAGCTCTGAAAGTTCCCATGGTTTTCACCCAATTAAAAGTAAAAGTTTTTCCCTTCCCAAACAATTAGTTACATGGGCCAATCAATAATCTTGTTGCCTGGTGACATCACTCCTCCTTCCTCTGACTAGGTGTGAGAATGTCCTTGGTTCCCAAGAGAAAGTATTGTGTTTTGGCTACAAAACCCCAGCTATCTCTATTCCCCCCTGCCAACGGCCTCAGCTCCAGTGTGGTGACACTGAAGCTCCAAGATGGCTTCTGTCAAGTCAGCTTCAGGGTGGACAATATCAGCATCATCCTTTGCTGTTTTTCTGGTGGCAGATAAAGCAGGCTCTGTTATGGCCATAGCCCCAAAAGCAAAGTTCTTCTTATAGTTTCACAGCAAGGTAGTGTTTACCTGCAATATAAAAATACTTGGTAAAAGTTAAACTGTCTTCGTGGGATGTACTTTGCATTGCAACTGTTGGAAGTAAAACCTGGTCCGGTTCTTATTCCAAGCCGGGAGAAAGATGCAGTAGAAATGAATTGGAGGCAGGCTGCAGTTGGAAAGGAGCCTCCATTTATTTGGTAGCCAGAAACAACAGTGACAACAGCATGCTTCTGGGGTAGCTGATGAATTGGGGTTGAGAGTAGATGGGCTTTTATACAATTTTGGGGGCTTGCCTGTTTCTATGCAAGAATATGTCCTTTAATGTTTTTAACCAAGTTTTATTCAATTTTAACAATTTTTTAAAACAGCTCTTTTCAGTAGACAGCATGTTCCCGAGTCATCACTTTTACATGCAAATGTGACAGTAGATCTATATTCCTTTAAATATTTGACTTCACTTCTATTCCATTTTAGCGGACAAAGGGTCAAAAATTAATCCTAATCTCAAATCTTAATCTCATTCTGTATAGCCCCCAGTTCATTTCAGTTAATTGCAAATATATATATTTTAAAAACTTCATGTATAAATCTTACAAATAACAATATATTTGCCCATCATATTAAAGATAAAGTTCATCCATGTCTAACCTTTAATTATCTTCACATTGTTAATACTCTTTTATCATTTACAGAATTCTTTTGTCCGTCAGATTTGCCCTTTCATCACATATTCTCACCATAATTCTAAATCCATACCCATGTTAACACTAAAAAGAATGAAAAAAAACCTAGACTTGCACCCTTTACTACTTTGAAAGTGACACCTCAGTGGTTAATATAGTAACATAATCATAGTCATTCCCTTCAAAACGAAAGATAGAAAAGAAAAAGAAAATGGAGAAAGCTCCCTTACAATATATCTCTAATCGGTTGGGTTCTGCAACACATATCCCCTAAAATTAATTTATGGTTCCAAAATAATAATAAAATAACTAATCTTGGTTATTGACAAATCCCATTTTTAAGCACTTTCTAAAATCATTTCAATTAATTCAATTCATCTAATCATCATTTAGCTTTTTTTGGATAAGAAATGAAAAATGTGACCTTTACCAGTGAAAATTGTCAGTAACCCCTATTGTTTTACACTTTATAATTACAATAGATTCTTATTACCATTTCTTCATGCAGAACCCCTTTAATACGCACCATTGTCTCTATGCAAACAAGTTTCTCTCTTTGGCCTACTCAAGATGCTAATCTAATTTGTATTGTTATTGCTTGTTCCTGCTGCTGCTTTTTTTACCATAGTGTCTCTTTCTTTCCATTTCGCTCTTTCTTACGTTTCCCAGATTGAAACCTGAAAGAAATTCAACCTTAAGAATAGAAAGTATAAGCAAATTACAGACATTTTGTCTGGAAAATTGGTTTAAAAAGGATAATCAATTCAGATTACATCTAGGAAAGAAACTCCAGATGCTGTGCTGTGGTTTGGGGGTAAAATAGAGAAATTGGTATACATAGTACAACTATCTGCATTGCATTATTGTTGATTCCTATTTTTGAGTGTGCATGTTTTGATTTGAAATTTTGTTAGAGCTACCTTGAATATATTTTTCTGTATAAACATAATGTACATGAATATAACATGAGATGCATTCTTTTTTTTACACAGTGAGGTGGTTTTTATGGTATAGTTCCAACTAAGTGGGGGGGGGAAACCAGGAATTGATGCAGAGTTACGGGTGAGGTTTGTTCACTAAGTTGCTTTTTTAAAGATTGTCCTTTTAATATATTTGAAAAAGCCAGAATAGTCACTACTGAAATTTCCCAAACCATACTAAGCTGAGCAAAATTAGGCCCTTCTTGGCTCCAAATCAGGCCTCAGTGCCATAAATTATGCAAATTTCTAAAAAAATATGTGTCCAAATTAGACCCAAGTGATTTCTGCCTAAGAAGTAGCATATAATCCAGTGACAGCAGCTGTAAAATAAAAACAAAAAGGAAGTGAATGGGGAATTGATCTATATTTAAAACATTCCTCTTAGTTATTTGTTATTTGTTTTAAAAATAAGTCCAACTAACATTCTTCATATATTTGCAAATTTGTATTGTATATATTAGCCGTGTTTGCATATGCTTTTTTTTTCTTTGCGTGATAGGAATAACATTTCATAAAACATCAAGATAGGATGGTTAAAGTTAAACCTTAGATGGGAGCAGGTGAAACTGTAGGGAATGGACAGGATCAATCAAAGCCTTTTGTTGTCCATCAAAAAGAAGGGAGACTTTGACTTTACAGATATTACAGATTAACAGAGTTGGAAGGGACCTTGTAGGTCATCTAGTCCAACCCCCTGCCCAAACAGACCCTATACCATTTCTGACAGATGCCAGCCCAGTCTCTTCTTGAAAGCTTCCAGTGATGAAGCTCCCACTGTCAGAAAATTTCTCCTTATTTCCAGGTTGAATCTCTCCTTGTTCAGTTTCCATCCATTGTTCCTTGTCTGGCCTTTGGGTGCTTTAAAAAATAGCTTGACCCCTTCCTCCTCTCTGTAGCAGCCCTTCAATAATTGGAAGACTGCTATCATGTCTTCCCTGGTCCTTCTCTTCACTAGACTAGCCATGCCCAGTTCATGTAACCGTTCATCATATGTTTTAGCTTCCAGTCCCCTAATCATCCTGGTTGCTCTTCTCTGTACTCTTTCCAGAGTCTCAATATCTTTTTTATAGTGTGATGATCAAAACTGGATGCAGTACTCTAGGTGTGGCCTTACTAAGGCTTTATAGAGTGGTATTAGTACCTCACTTGGTCTTGATTGTACCCCTCTGTTAATGCAACTTAGGATTGCATTAGCTGTTTTGGCTGCCGCTGCACACTGCTGGCTCATATTTAATATCATATTTAAAGTCATATTAAATGACTTCATGAACAACTCCACCATATTGATGTTTTCCTGGAAGCTGTATCTTGGAAAAGCTATTTTGGCCAGTCAGAAAGCTGCAGAAAGCTGCAGACTGTGCATTCCAAGGAAGACATTTTCCCCGTTTTGCTTCAAGGGAGTGATTTGTTGAAGGGGTGCTCATCCCCCTTCAAACCAGTGGTGGGATTCAAACATTTTTACTACCGGTTTTGTGGGCGTGGCTTGGTAGGCGTGGCAGGGGAAGGATACTGCAAAATCCCCATTCCCTCTCCCCCCCTCCACTAACCTGCTTTCAGCTCGGTTCTCCTGTGCGGGGCAACAGCTGTTGCAGGGTTATTGTTTCTATTCTTCCCCATCTCTCTTTCAGAATTCTGTTGGCTCAGTATTTTTCTTCCTTGGCAACTTTAAGATATGTGGATTTCAGCTCTCAGAATTCCCCAGCCAGCTTGTGATAGCTACAGCCAAACTCTGTGTTAGATAATCTAAAGGAGCTATGATCAAGCTGCCACCCTGGCTGCTTTGTGCTGCTGTCAACTTTTCTGACAAATCACTCTTGCGCTGAGATGCTTGGCATACAAATGCCATATTTCAGGAACATCTGTTGCCTCTGACTGGATGTGTGACAATTTGCTTTAGGGTAGCCAATTGTCAACGGCTATTATCAAACACAACAGCTCCTTCTCTGGCTTTTCTGCCTCCCATCGGGGAGAGAAGGAGGGAAAAGACCTGTACCCTTTTCCTATGGCAGGAAATTATATACTCTCTTGTCTGGAGAAATAAAACCAGTCCAACTATCCAGATCAGAGCCAGCTCTTATTCTGCAAAAAGAGTCCCGGTGTATAATTGCAAGAAGGAAGACAGGGAATGTGATCACGGTCACAGATTCTAGTATCCAATTAAAACTTCCTTCAAACTGAGCTGGTCTCTCACTGTTCATAATACAGAAGTTGGCTCACAGAATATAGAATAATAGAGTTGGGAGGGATTTTGCAGGTCTTTTAGTCCAATCCCTGCTCAAACAGCCTCCTGTCCAGTCCAGGGGTGGGATTCAAATTTTTTAACAACCGGTTCTGTGGGCATGGCTTAGTTGGTGGGCGTGGCTTGGTGGTCATGTGACTGGGTGGACACGGCTTGGTGGTCATGTTATTAGTTGGGGGTGGCCAATTCAATATCACTCACATCGAGGCACGCATCTCCTCGCCTGGCCTCTCATGACTGTGGGGATGCTGCAACAGTCGTAAGTGTGAAAAAGGGTCATAAGTCACTTTTTTCAGTGCCATTGTGACTTTGAATGGTCACTCCACACAAGCAAAGTACCAGCAAAGGAGGGGAAAAAAACTCCAGAAAAGTCCCTGTGACAGAAAGTCTAGTCCTGCCAAGAATGTAATAAGGGTTAATGGAGAGGCAGTTTCTGTAAGCAACACCAGAATGTTTCCTTCCTGCCTTCCTTACAGGATTAGCCCAGTAATTTCTTCTAACAACCAGTTCTCCGAACTGCTTAGAATGTTAACAACCGGTTCTAGAAAATAGGTGCAAACTGTAGAATCCCACCCCCGGTCCAGTCTCTTCTTTAAAATCTCAGTTGGATAAACCTCCAGCAATTGCTATACTATGTTTTCAGTTTCCCAATCTAGCCTGCAGTCCTGATCTATAATGGAGCACGCTTGGGAAAAAGGTGTGTGTGTGTGTGTGTGTGTGTGTGTGTGTGTCTAGGGGTCAGCTTCAAAAATTTTAGCAAAGGGTTCTCTGCCCGGCTGCTGGGGGCGTGGCCATGGTGGGCATGGTTTACTCGGCCTCCTGCACCATGGCGGGTGTGTGTGTGTGTGTGTGTTTGCCCTCCCTGGGCTCTGGAGGCTTTCCTTGAGCCTCCGGGAGGGCAAAAACAGAAGGACATTTCGATTCCTAAAATGGATGAATGGCTACAGATGCTGATGGCGATGGCTAAGTTGACCATTTTGATCAAAGAAAAGAATATACGTACTTTTGTTTCTACATGGAAACCGCTTCTGGACTTTGTGCTTGGGGTGGGGGGAAAAATGAAACTTTGATTTTGTGTTTTACTGATTAGATTGATTTGTGGTTTTAAAAAAATGCTATTATGGAAAAGTAAAAAGTTGAGGCTCTATATTAATGCTTTATTCTACTGCAACGGAGGGAGTCAGAAGTCAAGGCCTTTGTTTTTCTTTTTCTCTTTCCCCTCCTCATTTTTCTTTCCCCTTCTCTTCTCCACTGTGTCCTACTACCGTGTTTCCCCGAAAATAAGACACTGTCTTATATTTTTTTTGGCTCCCAAAAACACACTAGGTCTTATTTTCGGGGTAGGTCTTATATATTTATGGTGCCAAATAGTGGGTGTGAGTGTGTAGGGGGTGTTTGCGGTGCACGGTTGCTCCCTGAAAAGTCTTCCTGGAACTGGAGATTTACACTAGGTCTTATTTTCGGGGTAGGTCTTATATTAGGGCAGGTTTAGAAAATAGTGCTAGGTCTTACTTTCGGGGTAGGTCTTATTTTCGGGGAAACACGGTATTTGCTTTTGTATTTTTGAATTTTGTTCTATAATCTAATAATATGTTATAAAATGTAGACATTAAAAAAAAAAGTAAAAAGGAAGAATAATCAGATTTTTGGTTGTTTCAGCCCTAGGCAGCCCTGAAAGGCAACTTGCTAAATAGTACAAGGTCTTTGAAATTCCTGCACATTCTTCCTTAACTGGGCTTAGAATTCATCAGGAAAATGGACATTTACTTCTTCAACTGCCGCACAGACAGTTAGGAGGAAAATCAAGGGATTCCAGCCAGAACCCAGCTGAGATACAAGATGTCCTCCACTTACAACAGTTCATTTAGTGACCAGTCCAAGTTACAATGGCACTGAAAAAAAATGACTCATGACCAGTTTTCACACTTAAGACCATTGTTGTATCCCAGGGGGGTCAAATTCAATTTCTTTCAGGGCCACATCAGGGTTGTGTTTGACCTTGGGGAGGTGAGGAGGCGTGGGGGAGGTGGGCATGGCCATGGTGGGTGTGGCCAGGTCAAGGTCATTCACGTTGGGGGCACCTGTGATGGCCAAGTGCTAAGCAGGACTTCCCTCAGACACCCCCTCACTCTCATTATAATTTTATTTATTTATTTATTTATTTGGACTTGTATGCCACCCCATCTCTGAAGATTCGGGACGGCGGGGAAAGAAATTTTCTCCTTCCTTCCTTCCTTCCTTCCTTCCTTCCTTCCTTCCTTCCTTCCTTCTTCATTCTCCTTTCTTCTTCCTTCCCCTCTTTCCTCAGAGTCTCTGGAGCCTGGGGAGGCCACTTTCACCCTCCTGGATTCTCAAGGAAAGCCTCCAGAACCCGGGGAGGGCAAACCACCACCCCCAGCGGTGCTGCAGAAGGCTGACTAGACCACACCCACCATGGCCACGCCCACCCATCAACCAGGCAGAGAACCTGTTGCTAAAAATTTTGAAGCCCACCCCTGCTCAAAGTCCACCATGAATCATTCCAGTGGCATCATTTCTGAACATAATACAGTGCACTACCTTTAAGCGACCCCTGAAATCCTGCCTGGGGTTTCTTCAAGCTTTCAAGATGACCTTTCTCTACCCAAGACCATATAACTAATGATATGTGTCTGGTGCCTCTGTGGAGTTCAACAATATATATATTGTGGAGTTCAACAATATATATACACACACTCTGGGCCTCTGCGGTTTTATTGATGATCAGGAATACGATTCCCAGGACTTTATATATTAAATTGTCTATCAGGGTGAAAGCATGGTTTTTCCTTTCCTAATTTTATTCCGCACAACTCTTGGGAGGTCGATGAGGTTGGATAGCCCAAAGTCACCTGCTGAGCTTTACGCTTGGATGGGCAAATGGGCAACTGTGTGAAATGGCCCTGATGACAATTTCTGAGGTGGTTAATCTTTTACCAACCTCTGCATTTGCAAAAATCTGGGGAAAGCTCAAATGAAACACAACATGAGAAAGAAAAGGCAGCACATCTTTAAATATGAGTGTTCTCTGTGTGTGTGTGTGTGTGTGTGTGTGTGCAAGATTTAACATCCCAACACAGAGAAAGCCATTCCTAAACCTTGCTTCAGTTCTAAAATTCATAATGTTCGTATAAGAAGTCAGGCCAGCCATTATATAAGTGTAAGTTCAGTGTACAGTGATCGTCTGAAGAGAGCCAATAAAAGTTTAATGACTGTAAAATAAACATGATTGCTTACTTTATTAAAAAAAAAAACCTTTCTCCAGAGATATGAAGAAGGGAGAACTGGCATTAAAGAAACCAGATGGATTTGGTCCATCTGGACCAAGCTATGACTAAAAGCAAGAATGGAGGTTTGCATGGGCACGGATTTTTCCGTGATACAGATGATATTTTAACTAAAAGTAGATTCTGCAATCTGCTTTTTTAATGTGCTGAAAAGTAAGAAAATCTTACTTTAGGAATCGTGGTGGCTCAGTGGTTAGAATGCAGTTGTGATGACCCATGACATGGCACAAAGGCAACACAGTCATATAATCAATAAGAGTCCCTTTATTAGCTCAAACTTTGCCCCCAATGTCCAGGTTACCTTCTGGCTGGAGAAAAACTCCCAGGAACAGCCTTTGACTGCAGACAATCAAGTCCAAAACATGGTCAACACAAACTGTCACTTTAAGTCCTATCAAGCCAAACTGAGGTAATTAGTTTGGCAGGGCAGGAGCAAGAATTTCAGACATGAAGGCACGGCAAAACTCACATGGTTGGGAAGATGCCAGGAACACAGATGAGCAATGACAACACAGGATAAAGTCACATTTGCTCCCAGCAGCTGCCACAGCCAGCATTCAATTCTCATAAACTTTCATTCCAAGGTGTGGCTAATGAAGGGAATCAGAGCCCTTTCCTCCCCCGTAAGCCACGCAACCCACGTTGCTCTCTTCTCCGTTCCTCCCAAGCTTGGCTATTTGTAGCCTGTGTAAGCTTACCCTATTCTCTCTGTTCATACTTCCGTGCACTGCTCAAAGTATGAAAGTGGGGATTATGTTGATCAGGATTCTGATAGCTCTTGATAGTTGGTCAGAAGGTTATTGTATTGAAATGATGGAAATAAAGACCGAGCCTTAAGAGTCCTGGATATTTTGATAAAGAACCACTAGTCCGGCTGAAAAACAACTAAGGGTGAACACAAGTATTTTTCTAACCTCTTTATCATATCTAGTATGACCATATTCCTATTATGTCACTACCGAATAAACATGTTTTCCAGAGAGATGATCTAGACCAGGGGTGTCAATCTCAAGGCCCGTGGGCCTGATTGGCCCACAGGATGCTTAGTTCTGGCCTGCGGGACTGTCCTGGAAACAGCAAAGGGCCGGCCCACAGTGCCTCTGCCAATGAAAAATGCAGCTTGGGAGGGCCGTGCACAGCCCTTCCAGGTTCCATTTTTGGCTGTGATGACCTCCTGCAACCTTCTGCCAGTGAAAATGGATCTCAGGAGGGCCACACACAGGCACCATTTTTGCATCCAAGAAGGGACAGGAAAGGAGAAAGGGAAAGAGGAAAGAAAAAGGTGGGAAGATGGGAAGAGAGCAAGGAAGAAAAAATAAGGAAAGCGGGGAAGGAAGAAGAAAGGATTAGGGTTAGGATTAAGGAGACTGAAGAGGGAGGGAGAGAAGGAAGGAAGGAAGGAAGGAAGGAAGGAAGGAAGGAAGGAAGGAAGGAAGGAAGGAAGGAAGGAAGGAAGGAGAATATGATGAGAGGGAGGGAGGGTCTGAGAGAAGTCCTGCCTTAGCACTTGGCCACCACAGGTGCCCCTGACACAAGTGATGTTGAGCTGGCCACACCCACCCGAAGTCAAACACTATTCAGAGTTTTGCAGCGTAAATTCAATGCCAGAAAAATAAACACAGATGGCTGATGCTTCATTTAATGCCTTTATAAACATATTAAATAAATTTTACAGTACCAGTTGTAGATTTCTCCAACATGGAGCAAACTCAAACAGAAGCAGACATGTTACAAGCAACTCAACTTCAGGGCCTTGGTGGCTCAGGCTGTTAATTGTCTGCACTTAAGTTCCAGCTGCCTATAACTGCTGTAGGCTCGAATCCCACCAGGCTCAAGGTTGACTCAGCCTTCCATCCTCTCGGGGTAGGTAAATTGAGGACCCAAGATTGTTGGGGGCAATAAGCTGACTTTGTAAAAATGCTGCTTAGTAATAAGCAGGCATATACAATGGAATGAAGGCTATTGCTCAGCGCATTGGGTTGTATCCCAAAAATTGTAAGTCAGCCTGAGTCTTCAGAGAAGGGTGGCATATAAATGTAATTAAAAAAAAAAGAGCAGAGCTCCAGTCTTCAGCAAGCAAGCTAGTTTCACAGCAGAGGAGAGAAGCAGTTTCATTTTCAATAGACAGACTGAGAGTTTAACATAGCTTCAGAGCTGCAGATCTTAATATAGAGCCACACCTAGGCTACTCTAGTTTCAGTTTCCAAACAGTCCTCATTGGCTGATTTAGTTGCTATGCCTACTCATTGGCTGACCTTGTTACCATGCTGTATTCCAGTTCATGAATATACTCTGACAAACATAACCCTGATGTGGCCCACAATTAAATCGCGTTTGATACCCCTGATCTAGATTCTGTCTCTTCGTTTGCACACAGCCATACCTAGTTATCTGCTTGACACTGCTGCAGCCTTGCCCAGGGATAAGCTCTGATCTTGGTCTTCCTTTTCTTCATCTGCTTTAAAACATTTTGTGGCCATCTTTTCAGTTGCTGAGAACCGCAACGGTGAGGAACTGGGTTAAAGATGTGGGTAGTGGTTGAATGATTCTCCTGTTTTGTCAACTGGAGAGAAGAAAAGAGGAAGCTGTTTGGATGCTGGCATTCCCTTACAGTATGAAGCAACTTGCTTTGAGGGGTAGCAGTATGGAAATGCCTGAATGGAGAAGTGTCCAATTATTCTGACTTCATTTCTATTTACCACACAAGGTAGAATTGTGTATGCTTTACATGAGCTTTAGGACCAGGGGTGGGATTCAAATTTTTTAACAACCGGTTCTGTGGGCGTGGCTTAGGTGGTGGGCATGGCTTGGTGGTCATGTGACTGGGTGGGCATGGCTTGGTGGTCATGTGATTGGCTGGGTGTGGTCAACTCAACATCACTCACATCGAGGCACGCATCTCCTCGCCTGGCCTCTCATGACTGTGGGGATGCTGCAACAGTCGTAAGTGTGAAAAAGGGTCATAAGTCACTTTTTCAGTGCCATTGTAACTTTGAATGGTCACTCTACACAAGCAAAGTACCAGCAAAGGAGGGGAAAAAAACTCCAGAAAAGTCCCTGTGACAGAAAGTCTAGTCCTGCCAAGAATATAATAAGGGTTAACCGAGAGGCAGTTTCTGTAAGCAACACCAGAATGTTTCCTTCCTGCCTTCCTTACAGGATTAGCCCAGTAATTTCTTCTAACAACCAGTTCTCCGAACTGCTTAGAATGTTAACAACTGGTTCTAGTGAATAGGTGCGAACTGGTAGAATCCCACCTCTGTTTAGGACAATCAACTCAAGTCCAAAGGACCATTTCTCACAGTGCTGCCTAGCTAAGGTGATAGCTGAAGTCCTTAAGCTCAGAAAATGAGATGTCATCTCCTCACTGCATCTGCAGATAGTTAGAAGGAAGATCAAGGAATCTCAGCTTGAACCCAACTGATATACTAGAGAAAAATATGCAGTTGCCAAGTCTTCCTGTAGTACCCCCTCCCCTTTTATCTTCCAAATCAATCTGTTTAACAAGTTTCTGTGAGAATCTGCCTTCCTTGGGGTTACGTGCCTGCAAGAAGAATTTGGCGTCCATCTAGATTTTCTGCTGTTCTTGGGAACAAATGTTTGGAAACTGTAGCAAGGTCAATGTGCAGCATCTTGGCTGCTGACTGAAACATGTTGAGCTCCTTTTTTGTTTACTGTGAGTCAGATTCACTGGCAGCAGAAGCATCCACAGAGGAGGTCCAAGAAGGTGGTCATAATTGCATGATTGAATTCCCACCTCATAACACTTTTTTTTATTAATGATCCAAGGAGGTTGTTCCTTCAGAGAAGGGGTGGGCAATTCCATGATGGATATGCAATGGGCTGAGATAACTGTGAGGACAGTTCTCCCACCTGCCCAATGACAGAGGCTCAGCTCAACAATGGTTCAGCCCAACCAGTCTGCCTCACAGATCTTGCCGTTACATTTGATATTGACTTTCTTTCTGACCAAATCTAGAGATCTCCTTTTGGAATTTTTTTTTAAAAAACTGGATACTCTGATTTGAGATTTATTTATTTTATTTTATTTATTTTTATTCATATTTATATGCCACCCTTCTCCTGAGATTCAGGGCGGCTTACAATGTTTGGAGCACAACGCAATGCGCTCAGCAATAGCCTTCCTTCCATTGTATATGCCTGCTTATTACTAAGCGGCATTTTTACAAAGTCAGCTTATTGCCCCCAACAATCTTGGGTCCTCAGTTTACCTACCCCAAGAGGATGGAAGGCTGAGTCAACCTTGAGCCTGGTGGGATTCGAGCCTGCACTAATTGCAGGCAGCTGGAACTAAGTGCTAGGCGTTTAATAGCCTGCACCACCAAGGCTCATCTCTTGGTGGAGATGGCATTATGACAAACAGAGACACAGTGGCTCAGTGGCTAAGACACTGAGCTTGTCGATCAGAAAGGTCAGCAGTTCGGCGGTTCAAATCCCTAGCACCGCGTAACAGAGTGAGCTCCTGTTACTTGTCCCAGCTTCTGCCAACCTAGCAGTTCAAAAGCACGTAAAAAATGCAAGTAGAAAAATAGGGACCCCTTTGGTGGAAAGGTAACAGCATTCTGTGCGCCTTCAGTGTTTAGTCATGCCTGCCACATGACCACAGAGACATCTTTGTACACCACTCACTCTTTGGCTTTGTAACGGAGATGAGCACTGTCCCCTAGAGCCGGAAACAACTAGCACGTATGTGCGAGGGGAACCTTTACCTTTACTTAGGATAAATAAAATAGCTAGAAATTGGACCCAGGTTGATTTCCTGAAGATCAGACGAGCAGCTGGCATTTTGCTAACAAACAAAAAATTATCTTATGGGATTGGCAGGAATTCACCATGGGCTTCCACTCTCCACATCAAACGACACTGCAGATTGTTACATGTGGATTATGAGAAATGTGAAATCGGTTGCACTGTTAAGAAATGCTGTTGTGAATGCCATTGTTGTTTTGTTTCTCAAGGCTAGAATGTGTAAGTAATCCTTTTCCCCCTTGCTCTGAGCTTTGTCTGTGGATTCATCTGATCTTTCTGTGCGGCTAAGTTGTTTCCATGGCAATTCTAATATTGGATGAGGGAAAGTTGCGTTATTCTGGTTATCACTTACTTTCTGAAGTTGCCTGAAAAAGACATGCATGATCTATTACTAGGATGGCATGCTTTCTTATGGTATAAGGGAACTAAAAAACAAGATATTTTAGAAGACACTATGTGAGAAGCTTTGTTTTTAAATTGGGAAAAAACCAGAAAACAACATTATATACAAATTCCATTATGGGTATCTACTATTGAAGCTTTTTCATATGCAATAATATACAAGAAGGAACAAACAGTTAGATATGAAGAGATTTTAAATGAAAAGGGTGAACTCAAATCGATGCAAACACTACAAGAACAAGGTATAAAAATGAATTGGTTTTCATATTTGCAAGTACAATCTAGATATGATGAGGATGTTAAGAATGAAGGATTTATAAAAAGCAAACTGAATTAGATAAAATTTTGATGGGCACGACGAAAAAATGATTAAAAAACTTTATGGTTATTTATTAGAAGTTAGAATGGAAGAGGAGCAGGTTAAGGAAACAATGATTGCTTGGGGAAAAATTTTGGTGGGATAGATTTAGAGAGATGGCAAACACTGTGGGATCAGAATTATAAAATCACAATGTCAACTGCATATAAAGAACTTGTATAAGATGTTTTACAGGTGGCACCTATCCCCGAGAAGTGATGCAAGAATGTTCAAGGATAAATCGGATAAGTGTTGGAAATGTCACAGATACCTGGCTCCTACTCACATGTGGTGGACTTGCGTTGATGCTAAAAGATACTGGACTAAAATCCACATGTGGCTGGAAAAATGATACAACAGACTTGGAAACCTGAGATATGACCGTTTTTCACACTTACAACCATTGCAGCATCCCCATGGTCACATGATCAAAATTCAGATGCTTGGCAACTGATTCATGCATACAACAGTTGCCGTGTCCTAGGGAGTCATGTGATCGTACTTTTGCGACTTTCTGACAAGCCAAGTCAATGGGAAATCCAGATTCACTTAACAACCATGTTACCAACTTTAAAAAATGCAATGATTTCACTGTGGCAAGGAAAGTCATAAAACGGCGCAAACTCACTGAACAAATGTCACACTTAGTAACACAAATTCTGGGCTCAATTGTGGTCGTAACACGAGGACTACCTATCTGACAATGGTTTATTTTATGGGATAAGAATATCTCTTATTACACAATGCATTTTAAAAAAAGGAGGAAGGATCATGCCTGCCAATCTTGACATGTTTGACTCCTATTGTAGACAATCCTGTTCCTTGTCTTTATAAGAGTGGGAAATATTACAGGGGATTTTTAAAACTCTGTTACCAGAGCAGTGGTGGTATTCTACCGGTTTGGCATGGTTCAGCCAAACCGATTTGCTCCGACGATCAGCTGCTGGGCCCTCCCATCCACCCTGGCTCTATACTGACTTTTATTCCCTGGTTTTGAAGCTCAGCTGCTTCGCGCGGCACAGTGGATTGCCGCGCACCAGCTGTTGAAGACACAGGGAAAGTGCAGGATTGCAGGAGAAGGTCAGTATCAAACCCTCAGTGTGTCAACTAAAAAGATACTCCTTTGGTCTTTTTAGCTGCCAGCAGAAAGGGAGTGGGGGGAAGCAGTGCATTCCTCAAGTGCCTAGATAATCGCCCTGGCAGGCCAAAGTTGTCGGAGCGCAAGAATATTATTGGAGAGCATGATTGATGACTTTTGGTTACGTATGTGTCCCATTGGGGAATATACATCCGGGGGGGGGAAGACTAGGGTCAAGGGGGAAACGCATAATGTATTTTAGTATCGGCTGCATCCAGCTAACGCCAACGTGGCCACTCCTAATAAATCAATTTCTTTTCTCTGAGACATGCAGCTAGAGACTTATGATTTGAATGGGGCTGGATTTGTTGGACACTGTGCGAACACAAAGTGTGCGTTTGGTGCGCACACACATGCAAAGCGCACCCACCAAGCCACACTCACAGAACCAGTAGTAAAAAAAGTTGAGGGCACCAGAGGATATTCAGAGGGTATTCAGTGCAAGAGTCAGAATGGAGGGGAAAACAGAGACATCTAATTGTACAATTGAGCCACTGTTCACTTGAAAATTTCTTGCACGGATGTTTAGTTTAGTTTACTTTATTGTCATTGCACTTCGTACAACGAAATCGAACGCCATCTTCAGTGCACATCATGACCATGAAAATAAACACAAGCACACATCCTTCACACTCCACACATTGAATTGAAACCCTCCGACACCACACCAACACTGCACTGTACAGTAGAATTCAAAGAAAGCTACTGCCCTGGGATAGAAGCTGTTTTTCAGCCTATTTGTCCTTGTTGTTATTATTCTGTTACAGCTTTTGTTTCAGTCTCCTGCTTGCTTTTTGCCCCACAAACTCATTCTTCAGCTTCCATTCATCTCTCTGCTCTTCACTATTTTAACAGACAAACTGCAATGTCAGGTTTCATAACAAAGGTAACAAAACATTAGATGGATTCTTTTTCAGTCGAGAATGAATATTCAGCAGTGGAACATGCAGAAATGCATTTTGGAAGAAGCACAGCAAGCAAATTTAATAACGACAACCTTATGCGCTCTTTGGTGGCATCAGGAATAACTTAGCTTTACATTGTGCTGGAACGCCAAGCCAAGATCTAAACATTTGCATGGTAGCCATTATTATAAACCCCAGCCATTATTGCCTATAAAAGCAAAAACTGTTCATCACTCAGTCTTTTTGTGGCGACTCAGATACTCCTGACACTGTATGTTTTTTTAAAATGCCATGATTTTACTAAAGAGAATTTTATTTAAAAAAAAAAACAGTGGAACCTCAGGTCACTAATGCTTCGGTTTGTGACCAAATCGGTGATGACCAAAAATTTGGGGAAATTGTTGCTTCTGGTCGTAAACAGATCCTCGGGTGACGATCTGTACAGCTGCGGTGATTTTCCCTGCCACGGCGATTCCCCATGCATGCGCAGAATTGTAGGTGCATGCGCAGTCAGTCTCGCTTCTGTTCACAACCAAATCGGGTTGCGACGGAAGTCCTGGAATGGATTATGGTCATGACCTGAGGTTCCACTGTACTTTATTATTAAATGAATTTTATAATTGAATGACTCTCTGTCCCAACACTGGGTGCCTCTAGTATGAAAAAATTAACACAAAGCCAAAACAAATCCAGGAAAAATAACATCATCAGGCCTCTCACAACCGGTCTACCAGGGGGGACATGCAAATCTCTGAGGACACATCATAATGTTGCAATTAGAGGACACCAGCTTCCTGGGTTGCATCGAATGACATTGTATAGCCAGACCTTGCCCAATCTGCCAGATCTTTTGGGACAGGCAGGAATTATGGAAGATAGGTGGTTCCACATTTAACAAGAGCCGATATTCTTGTTAATTGAATTGTACTCAGAACCTACTTCATAACCAGTGTAACTGAAAAAGAAGAAGTGTTTAATGGTCATAAAGTGACATGTCCATAATTGCCCATTTTAGCTACAAGTGGTTTTAGTCCAAATGCAAGGCCCTCAAATCATCAATGAAGGGCTTAAGGGCCTCCTGGTCCAGATGTAGACACAACTAGTGCACAATATGAATTTGTGTGAAGACCTTCCTCACCCTAGCAACTTCTTGAGCAGAAGCTGTGAATCCAAGAAGAAGACCCCCTCCCAATTGTGCATTAGTTCTGAAGGGAGAAGTTCAAACTAGGTGGTCCAAATACCCACAGTCACTCAATCTTGTTAGAATTGAGTATGGGCTTCATCCACAACTCCATCCACACCCCAGAGACTGGGACAGGATCTTAACAGCATCAAGTGATTGGCTCAGAGTCAAGGTGAATGCATTAATGACCTCACCTAACCACTTTATGTAGATGTTAGATGTAGATTTCACAGGTCAGTCTTTTCCTTTTGCCAACACCAAACGGATCCAATCTCAGAGGAAAGAAAAGATCCATTAAAATGTGGTCTCTCCCACTCCTAATCCTTGTAGATCATTGTTTCCCAAATTCAACATCTTAAAGGGGTGTGGACTTCAACTCCCAAAATTCCACAGCCAGCAAAGCTGGGAGTTAAAGTTCACATCTCTTCAAGTTTCCAAGATTGAGAAAACTGCTGTAGGTGGTCCAAAGATACCATGGAAGATACCAAGATCAAATAGATCTAGGATTATTCTGGACATTACCCCACCCCAATTTTATCTAAAGTCATCAGGAAATGCAATTAACATCATAATGGTTCCACTCTCGGTGAGACCAGGAGTGCCATCTTTGGGTATGTGGGAAAATATTACTAGCCCCTTATCCTGAACAGCTTTGAAAAGTATTCTATTTACTACTCCATCTGTAGACATTCCTGTACAATAAAACGGACTCCGTTAAAGCTTCTACTCTTTCTAATCTGAGGAATTTAAGGTGCATAAATAAAACACACATTTAACTCCTGCCAATGAAGTGACCTACAGAGTTACATTGATTTCACAGCCTCGATTACTTTGATATTTGGGGAATTAGCTCAGGTAGCTTTCTACAATGATTGCTTGATCTATGCAATAGCTTATTTGAAGAAACAGGCTCTAAATTAGATATCAAGCTTCAGTAATAGTTATACAAACCAACTGTGTCCCTAAGGCATGGTCAAAAAAGTCATGATGGCAACAACAGCGGGATCTAAGTTTTGTTTGATTGGATAAGTGCCGTTTAGCCTATATGTTATTTTTAAAAAATATTGCTAAATGTGTAGAATAGAATAGAATAGAACACAACACAACACAACACAACACAATCATTGGATTTCTTGCTTTCTAGCTAATCTAAAAGCAGAGCTGAAATAGAAATAGAGCTGAAGTTTCTATTTTTCAGTGCAGACTCAAGTAGCAGATTGCAGAAAGATAGATATCTTAGTGAATCTGTGATTCTGTGAGCAACTCAATCTGCCTGCCTGGTTTGCCTGCTTTTGGGTAAAAGTTCATCTTTTTTTATAAAAAAATCAATATTTATATAAATATTTATAATATTTACATATATGCCACACACAGCCAGTCACATGGCCACCAAGCCATGCCCAGTCAGCAAGCCATGCCCACCCAGTCACATGACCACCAAGCCACATCCACAAATTAGGCCACACCCACAGAACCAGTTCTAAAGAAATTTGAATCCCACCCCTGCTTCTATAGCTGCCATTTTGACTTTTTTTGACCCTCTGCCCAAATCTAACACTACTGTTATGTATGTAGGTTTAAATATTATTGGTTTATTTGAACTGTTCTTGTAAAATGTTAAAAGGGATTGGTTTAAATAGTGCGGGAAAAACCCTGCACTCCCATTGGCTGGCAACTATGGCTGCTGGCTATAAGAAGCAGCCGTAGCCCAGCCAACTCGGGTCCATTCGAGCTGTAGTCACTTAATAAACTCTTCACTGAAGCTCTTCGCGTCTGACTCTTCATGCAAACTTAACAACTACCACCACAGAATGACATTTCCAATTTTTGGGCTTTGAATGGGTTTTTTCCTTGCTGTGGCACTGCATCCCATCCCATCTTTGCATGCAGAGCAACAGTAGGCCTTTCCTTGAAGCTGAGCCAGAGGACGGATGAGGAAAACCCAAAATTTTCCCATTTGGCTTCTTTGTGAACTGTGCTTTGGTTACCATGGTGATCAATGAGCAAAAGACACAGTTACCTGGATACAAAACTGTTTCTAGCCAGAGAAGGAGTTTTTCTGTATTTGTTGATTGATTATAGATCTTAAGGCCTCCCTTGCACTAAACTTAACACAGCTGCTCCTAATAGAGGCATAAAAAAGGCAGATTCTAGGCCAGAGATCTCCAAACTGAATTCTGGGACTTGAAGTCCACAAGTCTTAAAGTTGCCAAGTTTGGGGACCCCTGTTCTAGGCTTTGACAAACAGCAGCCCACCTGTATGGCCACCAATGCCAACATTTTTAGCATGGCCAGAGTCTTTTAGTGTTGCAGAAGCCAACATCTTGGGACAGGAGCTGGTAGGGAATTCCGAGAGCATTTAGTCAGCACATGTATAAAATGGCTGCTCTGCCGGGTGGCCCGTTGACCCCAATTCTCCATTATCAGAACTTAAGCCATCCCCTTGGATGGTTTCTAGGATTCCTGATTTGCAACAAAGATGTTCTTACAAGTAAGTGTGATGATAGAGGTTAGAAGAGCATGTCAGATCTGCCATCTTCAGCTTGACAACAGCAATAGCAATATCATTTACTTATATACCACTTCACAGTGCATTACAGCCCTCTCTAAGCAGCTTACAGAGTCAGCCTATTGCCCTCAACAATCTGGGTCCTCATTTTACTCACCTCAAAAGTATGTGTGATGACCCATAGTCTCTCAAAATCACCCCAAACCCAAAACATGAATTAAAGTCCGGCAATGCCTTCAACTTAACTGTTTTATTAGTCACAGTTTAAAGTCCCAAAAGTAAATAATGAGGCAAAAGGAAAACAAGAACAAACCATATTGGCGAGAGTTCCGAATCAAACCAAGATAAGTAATCATGTGTTCCAAGCAGATAACCGGGGAAAGTCCTTGGGAAGAATGCCAACAAATATAAACCTCTTTCAAAGGAAACACTAACTTTGACTCCAGCAATTCTGAATATGCAGTTACAAACTATTATACACACCTCCCAGCTGTAAGCCCTGAGGAGGATCATGGTCCTCTCCTCCCGAGTAGACCACGCTTTTCCCTGATCCTCTCTCCCCTGCATGCCCTGGGATGGATAGGGGATGGGCCTGGATCCTCTTCTAATTGCTCAGCCGGCCTCTGCCCTTCCCCAGCCTCCTCCATCACCTCTGGAGCCACACTCCCACTCCCTGTTGGCTGTTCCTCCTCTTCCTCGGGGTCAGTCTCCACCAGGGGTATGACAGGATGGAAGGCTGAGTCAACCTTGAGCCTGGTGAGATTTGAACTGGCATATTGCAGGCAGCCAGCAGGCAGCAGAAGTAGCCTGCAATACTGCACTCTAACCACTGCACTACCATGGCTTTCAAGGAAATAGGGGAGAGGAAATAGGCAATTGGCACCACAAGGAAGATAGGCTTGATGGAAGGCAGAGGTGTGAGAATCAGCTTGTTCCAGTCTTCAAGGACATGGAGCCTGAGAAAGGAATCCGAATTGCACCAAACATCCAAGTGGTTCCCAAAACATCTATGCAACACACCATTGGTCAAAGATGAGCTGGTCAAGTGGGGAGGGCCAGGAGGAAAGGGGAAAGTTTGTGACCTTTTTGCGTAGGAACTTTAGCTCTAGCCTGCTTCTGTTGAAGAACCGATCACTTCAACCAAATGGAGTCGAGGGTCATTCTTTCCCGGGAACCTAGCTGGGGCAAGCCTGACATAATGTCTCAAACTTGACAATTTTTAAAACAGGTGAGCTTCAATTCCCACTTCCATGGTGGTTGAGGAATTCTGGGAGTTGAAGTCCACATCAGAGGTGGTATTCAGCAGGTTCTGACCAGTTCTGGAGAACCGGTAGCAGAAATTTTGAGTAGTTAGGGGAACCGGCAAATACCACCTCTGACTGGCCCTGCCCCCAACTATTCTCTGCCTCCCATTGAGTCCCAGCTGATTGGCTGGGTCTTCTTTTGTTGCCCTGCACAGGAGAACAGAGCTGGAAAGCAGGTTAGTGGGGTTGGGAGGGAATGGGGATTTTGTAGTAACCTTCCCACAGGAGTGGGATAGGAATGGAGATTTTACAGTATCCTCCCCCTGCCATGCCCACCAAGTCAGGCCCACCAAGCCATGCCCAAAGAACCGGTAATAAAAAATTTTGAATCCCACCACTGGTCCACATGCCTTAAAGTTGCCAAGTTTGAGAAATGCTGGGTTAGAATCTGAACTGGCTAAACAGCTGTGAGTGGCTTCTAAACTAAGCAAAATCAAATCAAGGTATGCTGGAAAACAATGCTCACCATCTGAAGTCAGGAATATAAACAGCGAGAGGAGGAGAAGGTAGCCACAACAGTGCAGTCAAAACCATGCTTTCTTTGTTGCACCCTCAAAAAGAGGCTGGACCCCAATTCTGTGATCACAGACCATCTCTTAACTCTTTCAAACCTCTGCTCCCCCCTACCCTGCCCCCCAAAATGCTTTCAGCTGCAGCTATGATGTTGGAGTTTGCTGGGCATATCTAGGCAAGTATCCACTACAAGAGGAGCAAATGATGAATACAATCACTATATTTCAGCTACCTCTCTCTCCCAAATTTGAGATGTACAAATTTGCATTATAATCCATTGCAGGGTTTCCCAAGGAAATCCTTGGGAAGCTAATCCCCTTTAGCCAAGCTGTTTTAACACAAGATTCCAAAAAATAATTACATGCACTCAGAGAAGATGCCATGCATCAATTATCTTGAGTAGCAGCTGATCCCGACACAGTCCAGATACAGACCAGATGAATGAATTCAGATGCACAATTACAAACAGAGATAAGGAGAGGAAAAATCCAGGGTTGAAAGAGGAATCCCGCGTTGTGAAAACACGGAGCTCCAATCTCCATCCCTGTTCTTTTCTTTTAATACTGCGAAGCCACTACGTCATGGGAATTGGATAGGCATAAGAAAACAACATAAAATTTTAAAAAATCAGTTCAGGCTGCATTTAAATAGAAGGTCCTACTTTCACCAAGTCACAGGAACTGCACAGCCCTTCAATGGATTTATTTCCAGCAAAAAAAAAAGAGAGACAAGAGAGAAAGAACGGTCAGAAAATGCCTCAGATGGAAGATCTGAGAGGTTCTTTGTCCAGGCTCTGCTGGAAAAGGTTCTTGGATGGTTCCCATGCCTGCTGGTATGTTCAAGCAGAGTGGGAGGAAAATCTGACCATGATCCAAAATGAATTCCAAGCTTTTGTTCCTTCTCTGCCTGCAAAGCCAGCTACCAGTTTGTCTAATCAAAGCAAGGGAAACATTCTCAATGTGGTTCAACAGGGCTCCAAATTTGTACATCCAAGCCGGATGCAGATTTTGAACAGGTTTCTGTTCTCTGCCTGCCGTTTCTCAAACTTCAACAGAGACATTTTAAGCAGCAATTTATAAAACCTAAAGAAAACCCATTTTGCTGGAGTGGTGAAGGGCATCATGTGTTCTAGCCTGCCTTGAGCATAAGGCTGACTGGGTGAGCTCTCAGCCACAAGGACTCAAGGAAATGCCTCTTCCAAAAACCTGTTCCATTCCTGATTTATAGGCAAAATAGTGGCTGGACAATGTTAGGCCAACATTGGAATGAAATCAGCATTATTAGTCACCCAAAAAGCTCAGACAAGCCATTAAAAAAATGTCATATTTATTTGGAAAAAAAGGCTGAGATAAAGTAATGCACAAAAATGAGTATTTAATGGTCCAATGAAATTTCCAAACTCCACTCTTTTCAAGAGATGTCTGACCTTGACTTCTTTGATGTCTTCTAAAAGCACAGTGAGACCATTCCTCCACACTCCCAACTCTCTTCTTGGAGTAGTACCTCTCCTCAACCTAGATACTCTGTAGCAAAGCAATAGGTTACAAACCTTTAATTTAATTTTTTAATTTATTTATTTTGTCAATTGCTTACAAGGATAAACATAGTTGTGAATACATGAAATGAATACATATAAAAAAATAAAAGAAACAATAGGACAGAGACGGTAGGCACGTTGGTGCACTTATGCACGCCCCTTACAGACCTCTTAGGAAAGGGGTGAGGTCAATAGTAGAAAGTCTAAGGTTAAAGTTTTTGGGGTTTGGGGAAGAAACCACAGAGTCAGGCAGAGTATTCCAGACATTGACCACTCTGTTGCTGAAGTCGTATTTCCTGCAATCAAGTTTGGTGCAGTTAACTTTGTTGACTCAGCCTTCCATCCTCTCGGGGTAGGTAAATTGAGGACCCAAGATTGTTGGGGGCAATTAGCTGACCTTGTAAAAATGCCGCTTAGTAATAAGCAGGCATATACAATGGAATGAAGGCTATTGCTGAGCACACTGGGTTGTATCCCAAAAATTGTAAGCCGCCGCCCTGAGTCTCCGGAGAAGGGCGGCATATAAATGTAATTAAAAATAAAACTTTGAGTTTGTATCTATTGTGTGCTCTTGTATTGATATGGTTGGAACTGAAGTATTCATTGACAGGTAGGACATTGCAATGTATGATTTTATATACTACACTTAGATTGGACCAAAGATGGCCTAGTTCTAGGTTTTCTAGGTCTAGAACCTCAAGTCTGGTGGCATAAGGTATTCTGCAATGAGTAGAAGAGTATTTCTGGACTTTCTCAACTGTGTTAATATCAGATACGTTCCAAACTGATGAGCTGTATTCAAGAATTGGTCTAGCAAATGTTTTGTATGCCCTAGTTAGTAGTGTGATATTACCAGAGAAAAAAGCTACGTCGGATTAGGTTAACAACTCTTAATGCCTTTTTGGCTATGTAGTTACAGTGGGCTCCAGCACTTAGATGATTAGAGATGAGTATTCCAAGGTCCTTGACGGAGTTTGGATCATCAACAAGGTCTTGACTATTCAGCTTGTATTTTATTTTCTGATTTTTTTTTTGGCCAATATGTAAGACTGAGCATTTATTTGTTGAGATTTGAAGTTGCCATTTGTTTGACCATTCTGATACATAGTCGAGGTCTTTTTGAAGGGTAGCAGTATTGTCTGTGGTATTATCTGTGGTATTATCTCTCCTCAACCTAGATTCTCTGTAGCAAAGCAATAGGTTACAAACCTTGGACCAATGCACCCCCAGGAATCTCTAGGACAGTGTCTTTCTTCAGACTGGCAAGCAAAAGATTTTTTCCTGGGGCATCTGCCAGCGGTAGTTTAAAAAAAAAGAGTCAAGGTGGTAACCACAACCACCACAAAGCTCCATCATTCTTTGCAAAGCGCAAATAAAGAGGGGAGTTTGATCATGCAGTCATAATCACCAATAACCGCATAAATTTTACACAGATCTCCCTGAGTGGTGTAAGTTGCAACACTCCAGTTTTGCCAGGAGATTGTTATCCAACAATAAGAGCCATCATCTTATCAGCCATGGCGGCGCAGTGGTTAGAATGCAGTACTGCAGGTGCAGCTTGCCAGTTTGAATCTCACCAGGCTCAAGGTTGACTCAGCCTTCCATCCTTCTGAGGTGGGTCAAATGAGGACCCAGATTGTTGGGGCAATAGACTGACTCTGTAAATCACTTAGAGAGGGCTGTAAAAGCACTGTGAAGCGGTATATAAGTCTAGTCTGTGGAGATTCTCAGTCATGATTGTCCCAATAGTGCTTTTATTTCTCCAGAAGGCAACTGGACTAGTTCTAGCTTTTCTTTGAAGAGGTTTTGCTTCTCATCCAAGAAGCTTCTTCAGCTCTGAGGAAGCTTCTTGGATGAGAAGCAAAACCTCTTCCAAGAAAAACTAGAACTAGTCCACAGTTGCCTCTTGGGAAAAAGAGGAGGAAAAAGCACCTTTCGGTCTAAGTCAGCCGTGCGCAAACTACAGCCCGGGGGCTGGATCCGGCCCGTTCAGCTGTTTTATCCGGTCCGCGGAGCCGAAAGAGCGGAGGGTTCTCTTGGTCTCCCAGAAGGCTACGTGAAGTAATCTAACTTTGAATTTATATTAGTTCACACAAACACTCCATCCATGCTTTTGTTCCGGCCGTCCGGTCCAGTTTAAGAACCCATTGTGGCCCTCGAGTGAAAAAGTTTGCCCACTCCTGGTCTAAGTGCTCTTGCTATCTTTGGCCTGAATTACAATTTTCAGTGCAAGATAACTTGGCAGATAAACGGAATCCTGGTTTCTTTGGAGCAACATAAATAAATAAGCCACTCGGAAGAAGCTTGTCAGGTTTGACAAGAGCCATGGCAGAGCTCATGTTCGGTGTGTAATTCTCCAATTACCGTGTTGTCAAAGCACACCTACAGACTTCCTGCAGGTATTCCCACCTCATTAGTGTCACTCAGGTCCCTCAAAGCCATGCACCACTGCATGGCAAGGGCTGCAGGGAGGAAATTACCAGTTTAAAGGTGAAGAGACTCTGACACAACAGCTGGTCCCAATCTGAACAGCCTGGTATCTTGGAAAATTTGCATTTTTGGTAGGGAAGGCTCTCCACTTCTGAAACAACAGGAGCACAACACCCAAATAATATGGGTGAGCTTAGCTTTCAGAAGCAAAAAGGATTCACGCCAACTGCTGGGAAGTGGTAAGGCTGAAGAGCACTTCAATTTCTTCTCCCAAACATGCTTCAGAACATGTGAAGGCAGGTATCAATAAAGCAGATCCCTTCTGGATCTTGGAAGGGATCTTGATGATCTTCTACTCCAGGGGTGTCAATTTCATTAAGGGCCGCATCAGGGCTGTGGTTGCCCTCGGGGGCAGTGGATGTGGCTGACTAGGTGGGCATGGCCAGCTTGACACCACTCCCCAAACTGCTGGCATGTTTCCTCTTCACATTGAGTAGACTGGGCTGAAGCCACACTGGCCTAATTGGGTAGACCTGTTGTGGTTAGCCAGCAGCAGGTGTGGACGGCTGAGGAGAGCGAGGACTCAGATAAGGGGTCAGAACCATTGGGGAGTGGACTTCTGCCTTCAGAGATTGTGGGGGCTGGCAGCAGTGATGAGGAGGTTCCCGAGGAGCCTGTGCCAAGTGCACATGCACGCAGGATTACTCATAGGAAAGAGCAGCTACAACAGCATGGGTGACTCAGGAGTAAGGCTGCAAGGTAATGGCCCCTCCTTCAAGAAGATAAAAGCCAGCTGTGAAACAAACCTTCTTTGCAGAAGGCAAAGACGTTTTGAAACTCCAGCCTCATGGACATTCCACTATCCTGAGTTTGTATTTGAAGATTCTTGTATTGCAACTTATTTCTTGTCTGTTATCTTTTGTCAAGTCTCGCACAGTTTGGCAAGGCTTGTGCTTATCAGAGCTAATTATTTTGCAATAGCATTACAAGGTTTCTGTTCCCTTTGGATTGCGTTTGATTTGTTGGAAAAGGGCTTGGGTCAGAACGAGACTGGGCCAAAGCTACTGGCAGCTAAAAAGACCAAAGGAGTATTGAATGGGGGTGGACTTGTTGGAGTCCTGACAGCTACATTAGCCTGATGTTTCTTCTTCGCACCAGGTAGACTGGGCTGAAGCTTCGCTGGCTTGATCTTTCCTCTCTGCATTGGGTAGACCTGGCTGAAGCAACACGAGTAGACCGGGCCGAAGCAAGACAGGGACAGCCCTGCAGGCAGGATCCAACCACATCCCAGGCTGAATCCAGCCCATGGGCCTTCAGTTTGACACCCCTGTTCTAGTCTAACCCTCTGCTCAGGCAGGAAACCCTATACCATTTCAAACAAATGGTTGTCCAATGTCCCCTTGAAAACTTCCGGTATTGAAACACCCAAAACTTCTGGAGACAAGTTGTTCCATTGATTAATTGTTCTGTCAGGAAATTTCTCCTTAGTTCCATGTTGCTTCTCTCCTTGATTCCTTTCCACCCATTGCTTCCTGTCCTGCCTTCTAGTGCTTTGGAGAATAGCTTGACCCCCTCTTCTTTGTGGCAGCCCCTCAAATACTGGAACCCTGCTATCATGTCACTCTTAGTTCTTCTTTTCATTAAACTGGACATACCCAATTCCAGCAACTGTTCTTTACATGTTTTAGCCTCCAGATGTGTGACTGGAACCCTGCAAAGTCCATCCTGGAGGCTGAATCTAAGATGCAACCAGCCCAGAGGTGGTTTTTTTTTTAAATTACATTTATATGCCACCCTTCTCCGGAGACTCAGGGTGGCTTACAATTTTTTGGGGATACAACCCAGTGTGCTCAGCAATAGCCTTCATTCCATTGTATATGCCTGCTTATTACTAAGCGGCATTTTTACAAAGTCAGCTAATTGCCCCCAACAATCTTGGGTCCTCAATTTACCTACCCCGAGAGGATGGAAGGCTGAGTCAACCTTGAGCCTGGTGGGATTCGAGCCTACAGCAGTTGTAGGCAGCTGGAACTTAAGTGCAGGCAATTAACAGCCTGAGCCACCAAGGCCCACCAAGGGTTGCTGCCAGTATAACAACCGGTTCGGTGATTGCGCGTTTCACGTCAACACAATGCAAAAATCCTTACCTACTTTGTTACTTCAGGGGAGTAACACAGCTGAGGAGCAGCAATCTGCTCTCCTGTGCTAATCAGCTGGGATAATAAAGGTCAGTAAAGCGCAAGGGCAGGCAAGTAGGCCCACATGATTGTCGCAGCAAACTGGTTCAGAGACAGCTGATCTTTGGAGCAAGGGGTTCACCTGAACCAGTCCGAACCGGCAGAATCCCACCCCTGAACCAGCCCATGAAAGAAGGAGGGGGATGCAACCACTGGATCAGAAAGGGGTGTTTCCCAGGACATCAAATGCATATGGGTGGCTAAAACTAGTTCCCTTTGAGGGTATTGGAGAGAGCATTTTAAAAAAGCCAAGATGGTGCCTGTATCCCTGAGACCAAAGCCCCACCCTTAAATTGACACAGTTGGGTTTTGACTGGAGGGGAGTCATCAAAACTCCTCCCCTGCTCTGAATCAATTTACTTGCTTCTTATCTGCCTAAGCACATCCTAACCAAGATTTGTTGAGCCGTGTTCTGTTCAGATGAGGGACTGAAAGAACAAAAACATTTGTGAAGTGTGGGGTTTAAAGTCAAACTGCTGTGTTTAAATGACATTTGTATTACCCCACTCTGGACTTAATGGATTTCAGCTAAGCTTCAGCAACTTGCATTACATCTGATGTCTCCTACCTGTTGTTTTTTCAGATTAAATGGAACAGTTCCACAATAGCAATCAGTTATAGGCATTTGATTTTCCCAGTTCTTGCAAAAGAGTTGTTAATCAGAAATAGTAGGAGTAGCTGTTACCAGGAACATGTACCTTCCCTGTGGTTTAAAATAAAAATTTCAGATGGAAATTAAAACTTTTAAATGGCATTTTTATGGAGTGTGATTGGGGTTGACGAATATTATTTGTTAAAATGAGAAATGATTCATGTGGCAATCAAATTAACACAGTGAAGAAATTAGAATACCAGTAAATGGTGGAAAGTTTTCTTCTGTTGCACCTCACTGCAGCAACTTTTAACCATCCTAATTTAGTGCAACTTACAATTTCTTCAGCTTGGCAGGTCATGACTGCTCCATGTTGCAAGATGTTATTAACTTAGGGCTCTGAGCAAGCAAGTAGAATCTTTCCTCTTCCCCACAAGAACTCAGAAGGCATCTGGAGGGAAAGATAACAGTAGGAATATTTGGGACTCATCTTCTCATAATTCACCATTTCTCCTTCACCCCCGCTGAGCATTGATTTGAGATAAAAGCACCATTTTAGAAGGGAAATTTGTTTTATTTTAGTTCCAGAAGAAATGTTGGAAGAATTATCCTTCTGGGTTCAGTTCCAAGTGGGGAAAAAGACATGGAGGCTGCTTGGAAAGATGGTTTAATGGTGGGTAGGACCACATGGCTTGGAGCTCCAAAGTGAAAAGGATGATCACATGCTTCAAGGTGAAGGAAGAGATCAAGAAGGGCTGGCAAAGATGCTGAGAGACCCTTATATAATCTCTGTTGGGCCCCACCTTAGTGTTTCCTGTTCCTGTGCAAGAAATGTATCCCATTGGCTGTCAGACTCCCAGGGGCGGGGGGTCTTAGCTAACTTTGTAGGCTTTGTCTGGATCAGGGGTCACCAACCTTTTGGACCTCAGGGACCACCAAACTCATAATTTTAAATCTCGTGGACCACTAATATGAATTTTGACTGACAATGGCTTGCCGATGTTGGTGGGAGAGAGAGAGAGAGATCTTATCTAACCTCTCTCTCTCCCTCTCCCTCCCTCCCCCCCTTCTCTCTCTCTCTCTCACACACACACACACAGAGGCTGTGATGACCTGGCGTGTACCACAAATATAACAAAAACCAAAACGTAAATAAAGATCCATTAATGCCTTCAAATTGGCTTCACTGTTCAATTGTTCACAGTTGGAGATGAAACTATTTTCAAAATAACATTCCAAATGAAAGAAATACAGTTGAAACTCTAATAGCAGATAATGAAGCAAAAACCAAAAAACAAACCACACTGAAGAAACTTTCATGGAAGACCAGGATAATTAATTACAAACTTCAAGAAGATAACCAGGTACAGTCCATTGGAAGAACGCCAAACAAGATAAACCTCATCCAGGAAAAAACACGCTTGTCTCCAGCGTCTGTTAGCAGGCTGGTCCAAACTCTTATGCAGATCTCACACCTGCAACCCATGAAGAGGATCATGGCCCTTTCCTCCCAAGTAGACCACATTTTCTTTGATCCTCTTCTCCCTGCATGCCCTGGGATGGATAGGGGATGGGCCTGGGTCCTCCTCTGACTGTTCAGCCCGCCTCTGCCCTTCCCCAGCCTCCTCCACCACCTCTGGAGCCACACTTCCGCTCCCTGTTGGCTGTTCCTCCTCTCCCTCAGAGTCACTCTCCACCAGGGGCATGACAGAGGCAGGGGTAGGATTCAAATTTCTTAACAATTGGTTCTTGGGTGTGGCCTAATTTGTGGTCATGGCTTTGTGGTCATGGCTTTGTGGTCATGTAATTGGCTGAGCATGGCTTGTATGTAAATATTATAAATATTTATGTAAATATTGATTTTTTTATTTAAAAAAGAGCAACTTTTACCCAAAGCAGGCAGGCAGATTGAGTTGCTTACAAAATCAGATTCAGAGATCTTAATTTCTCCCATTGGCTACCTGAATCTGTCACATAAAATTTGCTTGTAAGCAAACTCATAAAATTTGGTAGCAAGCAAACTCACAAAATTTGCTAGCAAGCAAACTCACAAAATTAACTCACAACATACCATGTATGTAAATATTGAATATTTTATTTTAAAAAGAGCAACTTTTACCCAAAATCAGGCAAAGCAGGCAGGCAGATTGAGTTGCTCACAGAATCACACATTCACTTAGAGATCTGTGTTTCTGCTATCAGCTACCTGAGTCTGCACTGAATAATAGAACTTTCAGTCCTAAGGGAGGGTCAGCTCGGCTTAAAAGCAGAGCCAAAGATCTAAAGATTAGCTAGAAAGCAAGAAATCCAACTATTTCCTGCTTTCTAGCTAATCTAAATCTCCCAGCACAGCAGAACACCTGATAGTCGGGGGCAGGGAAGGAAAAATAGCAACTTAGCAGGCAAGTTTGCCAGGTAAGGAGTGAGTGGAGGGTTCCCATGGGCCATGAGGGCAGCGCAGCCTGGATTAATTGCTTTGGGGGTGCTCTGGGGGTGATATTTCTCTGCGGACCACCAAAATTTTCTCATGGACCACCAGTGGGCCATGGCCCACTGGTTGGCGACCACTGGTCTGGATCACATGGCTTCACCTGAGTGTTGGCTGATACAATTTTCCCAGGCCAGGTGGTGAGATGGGTAGAGGCCTTTATTATGTAGAATACTCTGGCCTAGGCCTTAATGGCCCATTAGCAAAGGGGGGGCTGAGTTTCTGCCTCTCTGAGTTTCTACTGTACTCTTTTTAGGGGAAATATTCTGCCTTTTTAATATTTCCCAGGATATTTCATTTTTATAGGAGAGGGGTGGGTGCTAACTTCCTAAGAAGGAAGACCCAAAAGTGCTTTTTTTCAGGAGGCAACTGGACTTTCTGGTTTTTCTTTGAGACGATTCACTTCTCATCCAAGAAACTTCTTCATCCTTGACTGGATGGTGGGGAATGGAAGGATTTATACTCCTTGCAGACAGCTGGTCATTTGCATTCTTTTTTAGAGAGTCATTGAGGCCACTTGGAGGTGTGTCTGTGTCCTCAGGGTCATCTGAGTGGTGCTCTTGGTTCCTGTAGTCTGCAATTTTTCCTCTGGAAATCCATTCCTACCCCCACACCATTCAAAGGGTGTTCACCCCAAATTGTATAGCTAAAAATCTGTAGAGGTTCTTAGTCATCCAGGTCATGGTTGTGAGAATGCTGCGAAGGTCATAAGTATGAGGATCAGTTGAAGATAAGTCTTTTTTTTCAGGGCTATTATAACTCTGAGCAGTGGCTAAACAAATGGTTGTCAAGTCAAGGACTACCTGTAAAGAAATTGTATATATTTGCTTAGAAGTTGGGATTAATATAAGATTGGAGACATACTCAATAGCAGCATCATGGTTTTCCTGATTGAACTCCAAAGTTTAAATTCTGCCACCTTTAGTTCACTGCTGGGATTGCACTCCGCCCCCTCCCTCTCCCTCCCTCTGTCCCTCCCCCTCCCTCTCTCCCTCTCTCACACCCACATTCTGCAAAGACCAGGCGGCTTTTAGTATTTTACAATCGATAACCTTTTTTTAACAATCCTGTAATCCCTTAATTGTGGGTAGAGTGATGACTGGATGGAGCTGAGCATTTAGTGCCGGATTCCCTTCCTGATGCCTATGCAGAGTTAGCAGCAGGTTATTATTTTTCTTTACACCCCAGGAGAGAAAGACCTGCTGCTACTGGTAGGGTTGAATTATCAACCTTTCAAGTGGAAGGCAAGCATCTTCACCATTAGGCCACCATGCCACCCCTATAGTCTATCTATAACAAATCCAACAAAATGTCCTATGAGTATGATATAGTACTTAATTGGTGGGCCATTGTCAGTGGTGGGTTTCAAAAAGTTTTCCTACCAGTTCAGTGTGAGCGTGCACTTTGCACGCATGCAGCATTTGCAACTCACCTTCTGCTGCAAGCCCTGTGTGTAAAACAATCGACTGCAATCGATTGTGCCACGCAAAGCAGCTGAGGTTGAAAAGCAGGAAATACAGGTCAGTATAGCAGGTGGGAGGGCCCAGCAGCTGATCATCGGAGCAAACCAGTTCACTCACAGATGATTGTTGGAGCTACCGGTTAGGCCAAATCGGTAGAATACCTCCACTGACCATTGTAGGAGAGACTCAAACCTCCCATTTCTACCTTCAAGCATGGAAGATCTCTGGATGCCAGTTTCTCCCAGTTGCCCAACCCACCAGTTTCTCAAAAATGGAGGAGGAAAAGTGAAAAGAGGAGGAATGTATTCAGGTTGATGCCAATGTGAGGAGATCTGTCTTCCGGTGTGCAGAGCAAACATCTGGAAGCCTTTTCAAGAGTTCTTCTGGAATGCCAGGAAGTGTTCCTTCCCCCTTCCCTCACTCCTTATGTCAGAGAGATATTATCAGGGAGATAAGGCTGGTTTTCAGGTTTTCAGCATGAGTAGGAAAAATAATGGAATAACAGAGTTGGAAGGGATCTTGGAGATCTAGTCCAACCCCCTGTTCAAGCAGGAGCCCTCTATGCCATTCCAGATGAGTGTCCAGTCTCTTCTTAAAAGCCTCCCATCAACTTCTGGAAGCACCTATCAACTTCTGGAAGCAAATTGTTCCACTGATTAATTCAAGAGTCTTCAAACTTGGCAAGTTTAAAGACTTGTGGACTTCAACTTCCAGAATTCCTGAGCTAACATGACTGGAGGAGGAATTCTGGGAGTTGAAGTCCACAGGTCTTAAAGCTGCCAAGTTTGAAGACCCCTGGATTAACTGATAGGAAACGTCTCCATAGTTTTAGGTTGCATCTCTCCTTGGTTAGTTTCCAACCATTGCTTCTTGTCTTGCTTTCAAACATAGGTTGACACCCCCTTCTTTGGGGCAGCCCCTCAAAATGTTGATGACATTATCCAGTGATAATGCTAGGGCCTTCTCTTCCTTCCTCTCTTAAAGGGACAATTCTCTCAAAAATCATGTTATAACCTTGGGATTCTTCGCCGCGCCCATTCCATAATTTGAAGACTGCAGTCTTCAAATTCAATTCTAAAACTCTTTCGGACTAAGAAGTGCAATAAATAGCCTTTTCTACTTCCAGGGCAAACATCTTTTTTCTTGTCAAAGCTATTTTGCTTTCTAGTTTTTTTTCTTCTCCTGTCTCATTCTCCTGTTTCATCTGGTTCATTTGGTCTGTCTGATTAGATTTATCCCTGGAGTGTGTTGTGCTTCCTTGGCATTCCATAGCATTATCTTGATACATTTGAAGTCAAACTTGCATGAAGAAAGGGATGCATTTTAGCATCAGGACTCAGGTGGAGGCTCCTGATTACAAAAATGTTGAAGTGCTAACCAAATTTCCCTGAAAAGGTGTTAAAATTATAACAATCTTAACATGAATGGAACCATTGGTGCTTTATTCCTTTATATTAGAAACACAGAGTGGGAAATTTATCCCTATTCATTTGAGTATATTAACACTATTAATGCACACAACAGGCAATTTCATAGGAGTTACAGGTTAATGAATAAATGCAAAACTTAGCTTGTCAAGAGTGTTAGACTCCTAACCTCCACAACTATGCCAGTTACAAGAGAAAATTTGCTAGACTGTTTATATTTTTCTACCAAATCCTTAGTACATGGAAAAACTATATGACAAGTAGAAATTCAACAGATGAAGCTTTTTACAGTATGAAATTAGAAATCCTTGCATCAATGTTGGACCACCAGTGTTGGAAGAAATGTCCATCTGGTTGCACCAACCGGTGTTGGAAGAAATGTCCATCTGGATTCAGTTCCAAGTGGGAAGAAATATGGAGACTGCTTGGAAGGATGGTTTAATGGAGGACAGGACATGGGATTTGAAGTCCTGGGCAAAATGGAGCACATGGGTGAGAGAGGGAGAACGATTTATACCTCTGTTGGGCTTTGAACTTGCTTCCTGTTCCTGTGGCAAGAAATATATCCTGATGGGTTGTCAGACTCCCATGAGGCCATGCAGGGGTAACCTTGTAGGTTGTCTTGAGTCCCAGGCTTGGTTGAATCTTGGTGGGTGATGTAATGAAGAATCTCTGGGCAATTCCTATTATGGCTTAATGTCTTTGTCCTGGTTTGAATCTGAGTGAGGGTTAATCTTATCACCCTGGAACTGAAGGTCTTTTGTCTTGTAGATAAGCTGGCACCAAAATATCTGCTGGGGCTGAGTTTCTGTGTCCCTTAAGATTTCTATTTCTCTTTTAGGGGAAATATTCTGCCTTTTCAGTATTTCCTAGAATATTTCATTTTTTAGGAGAAGGGTAGGTGCTAACTTTCTATGCTGGAATCTGGCTGGAAAGGAGGAGGAATTTTATAATAACATACAAATAATAATACAATACATAATTTTTGTGTTTTGTAAAAATAAGCTACCAGGCATGTGATGAAAGCAAACAGAATCAACATTTTGGCTTCATCCAATGAATAAGATTGCCCTTGTGGTATGAAGCTTCTGATTAAGGCAGGTAGAGATGCTTTATACAGTTTAGAAAATAAAGAACATAAGAAGAACCATCCTGGATAAGGCCACTTGATTGGCAAGCAGACCAATGCAGGTGACAAGGTTAAATTGAAGCAGTACCATCCAGCCATAACATTGTTGTGGTTCGCCAGCAGCCGGTGCAGCCAGCAAAGGTATTGGACAGTGAGGACGAAAGAGAACCAGTCAGGGAGTCTAGAGATGACTCAGACCAAGGTCCTAAATCTGATACAGGGATGGGGCCAGGACCACCTGAGAGTAGGGTGCTGTCTTTGGAGCCTTCGGAGTCTGGCAGCAGCAAAGCAGAGAACCCAGGGGAACCTGTTCCCAGTACACATGTGTGCAGAGCTGCTGGAAGATGAGAGCAGCTGAAGCAGAAGGGACGACTCGGGAGTAAGGTGATTGCCCCTCCCATGAGGGATAAAAGTCAGACCTCAATGACGAAAAGCTTTGCAGGAAGCAAAGCAGTTCAGTAATTTCTGAGTCCTTGAAACTCTGGTCAGTTTTTTCTGGGTTTTTGGGTTGATTTGTGTTAGCCTTAATTGGACTTCTGTTTTTTGGCAGCATTCAATAGCCCTGAAAAGCATGCTCTTATCTGGAGGAACTGTGTATAATTAGTTTTGGCTGGGAATGCAAGTAATTCCCAGTGTCGCATTAAAATAGGTTTTACTTTTAAAATCAGTTTGTGTTTTTATTAAGTTTGATGAAGCCTGGGTCAGAACAAACATTAGGGCACAGCAATATGTGTGTGTGTGTGTTTATTTTATCAAGTTTCCATCTAAAAATGTTAACCTTTAATTTACACATTGAAATTTGAGGCCAAAGGCTTTATCTAAACTATGTTTATCCAAGATAGAACTTCTGATATTTCATTTTTGCCCTATTTCATAGGGGTGGTATTCTGTGTCATTGCCACCCCTCCAAAGGTGGCTAGGAAGCAAAACCTCATCTGTTCTAACCAGATGCCACTTCTAGGTAGCACATTTTGTACATGACCACAGGGCCACCTTATCAACTGCTCTGTATTCTCAGATGTCCGTAGAGACAAGTGTCTTTTAAACTTGGCAACTTTAAGATGTTTGGGTAGGGAAACCTAAGGTGCTGGCTGGGGAATTCCAGGAATTGAGGCCCACACATCTTAAAGTTGCCAAATTTGAAAGACATTGATCTACATGGACAACTGAGAACATCACAATACCAAAAAAAAATGTTGAGTCCCTAGAAAGAATGCAGAGATAAACAAGAAAAATGATAAGGGGTCTGGAGGCCAAACCATATGAATGATTTAGGGAACTGGGTATGTCTGGTCTAACAAAGAGAAGGACTGGGGAAGGTATGATAGCAGCCTTCCAGTATTTGAGAAGAGAAATTTGACCTTTTCTCCAAAGCAGTTGAGGACAGACAAGAAGTAAAGGAAGGAAGATCATTGCAGGAATTGGGTATGTCTATTCTACTGAAGAGAAGGACTAAGGATAACTTGATAGTGTCAAGGCTTTGACAATCCACCCCCATTCAAATCATGGGTCTCTAGCTGCATCTCTCAGAGTAAAAAAAAAATGATTTATTAGGAGTGAACATGTCGGCGCTACCTGGATGCAGCCGACTCTGAGACACATCATTCATTTCACCCAACTCTGGTCTTCCCCCACCCCCTGGATGTATATTTCCAATGGGACACATCCATAGCCAAGAGTCATCAATCATGCTCTCCAGTAATAATCTTCAGCGCCAGAAGTTTTGGCTACCTAGCAATTATCTGTGAAGCATTTAAGAAATGCACTACATTCCCTGCTTCCTTTCTTCTGGCAACTCAAAAGACCAGAGTAGTATTTTTTTTAGTTGAAAGATAGCAGTATTCCAATATTTGAGGGGCTGCTACAAGGAAGAGGGGGTCAACCTATTTTCCAAAGCACCAGAAGAAACAATGGATGGAAACTAATCAAGAAGAGAAGCAAGCTAGAACTAAGGAGAAATTTCCTAACACTGAGGACAATGAACCAGTGGAACAGCTGGTCTTCAGAAGCTGTGGGTGCTTCATCACTGGAGGCTTTTAAGAAGAGACTGAACAGCCACCTGTCTAGAATGGTAGAATAGAATAGAATAGAATAGAATAGAATAGAATAGAATAGAATAGAATAGAATTCTTTATTGGCCAAGTGTAATTGGACACACAAGGAATTTGTCTTGGTGTAAATACTCTCTGTATACATAAAAGAAAAGATACGTTCATCAAGAGTCAAGAAACATAAGGAACAACACTTAAAATAGTCATAGGGTACAATAAGCAATCAAATCATACTAGAAAACAGTCAATATATATCATAAGGATACAAGTGACAAAGTTACAGTCCTACAGTCACAAGTGGGAGGGGATGGATGATAAGGAATCATGAGAAGATTAACAGTAATAGTAGTGCAGACTTTGAAAATAGTTGGACGGTGTTGAGGGAATTATTTGTTTAGCAGAGTGGTGATGTTCGGGGAAAAACTGTTCTTGTGTCTAGTTGTTCTTGTGTTCAGTGCTCTATAGCATCATTCTGAGGAAAGGAGTTGAAACAGTTTATGTCCGGGATGTGAGGGGTCTGTAAATATTTTCACAGCCCTCTTTTTGACTGGTGTACTACACAGATCCTCAATGGAAGGCAGGTTGGTAGTAATTGTTTTTATGGTATAGGGTCTCCTGCTTGACCAGGGAGCTAGAAGACTACCAAGGTCCCTCCAACTCTGATATTCTGTTATCATTAAAGAGAATCCAAACTCTAACTAAGGAGAAATTTTCTGATAGCTATCAGTGGAATGGCTTACCTCCAGAGGTTATGAGTACTCCATCACTGGAAGTTTTCAAGAAGAGACTCACATGACTCAATATTCTATGAATTATATTGATATACTATAGATCATCTGAAAATATATGTAAATATAATGTTGACACCTTCAAGTTGATACTTGTACTCCGGCTTTCAAACCTACAGTAGCTTATGGTACTGGAATTTCCTTGTGATGACTTGTCCAAGATATACCATGTCCAACTCTCATTAACTTTGTAAGATCAGCCATGGTTGGCTAAGTGCTACAACCAACTATATAACATAAGCAAAATGAAGTTTTTCAGGGCAGCAAAGAATTTACCAATGTCTTCTTCCTATTGTATATAGCATATAGCAGCCAACTCAACTAATTTCTGCCACTTATTTTACCATCTCTCCTAAGTAAGATATTTAAAAATAATGTTATTGAGGAAACAACCTTTTGGTGTCTTGAAGACTCCTGAGACTTTTCAACATTTTTCTTTGTGGTTTTTGGTTAGCGGTTTAATTCATTGGACACTTGTACATTTTGAGGAAGCCTTCCAGGTCAGTGGCTGTAATAACATTTGAACCTAAAAATAATCATGACAGCACTTTTAACAGAAGAACCAGGACATGCTAACGTCAAAAGTCTGCAAAGAAATGCAGAATTTGCACAGGAACAAACTAAGTCACAGAGGTCGTAATGTGCTAAGAGCAAATGATGTTTATTATTTATTTCAGGAGAATTAAAATAAGTAGGAGGCAGTTTAAAGGCTGGTGAAGGATTGCAAGGCATACAATTCTTTAGCTGGGAAACACTCATGGGACATCCCTAAAGAGTTTGCCCTTAGAAATACCTCTATCACGACAAATGCATGTCTCACACTAAAATGTACTTCATTTTTGCTGTGCTTGCTCAGTGGCTAAGAAGCTAAGTTTGTCGATCAGAAAGGTTGGCAGTTCGGCAGCTCGAATCCCTAGCACCGCGTAATGGAGTGAGCTCCCATTACTTGTCCCAGCTTCTGCCAACCTAGCAGTTCGAAAGCAAGTAAAAAATGCAAGTAGAAAAACAGGGACCACTTTGGTGGGAAGGTAACAGTGCTCCATGCACCTTCGGCATTTAGTCATGCCGGCCACATGACTACGGAGACATCTTCGGACAGCGTTGGCTCTTCAGCTTTGTAACGGAGATGAGCACTGCCCCCTAGAGCCAGAAACGACTAGCACGTATGTGCGAGGGGAACATTTACCTTTTACCTTGTGAGATTAAAAGACAGGTGCTAGAGAGAAGTTCCCTGAAGATAGGCTCCAGCAAGAGGCAGAAAACTTGGAAGAGAGACCGACCCAGATTGGATCCTTCAACATTATCCTGGAACATGAATATCAGCTGTCATTTGTGATTAAAAGACAGCCTGCAGCAATTTTGTATTATTCATCTCTTTTCTTTTTTGACCTTTGAATTTTTAACTGTGCAATGAAGCAGCCTGGGTCTGTTAAAGAGAGGTCCAAAACCTTTAATACAACAACAATCTTTTCCCAAAATCTTATCACTCAAAACTATACAATGTGTCAAGTGAGAGTTCATGTGGGGATAATGCAATAGATAGGAGAAACAGAAGAAAATACATCAAACTAGGCAGATGAAAAAGAAAAAAATAAGATATGTTTTTACTTCGTGCCAGATCAGGTCCCAACACAATATAATTTCGAGCAAGGAATGTATACACCATACTTCTTCCTTTAGTGCAAGATACTATAATGGCATTTGCCATCACAATGCCTTTATCAGAAAAGCTTCTAATGTACAAAGAGTACATACTTCTATTTTTTTTAAATAGAAAGCCACCCAGAGTCACTCTGGATAGCAAGATGGCCACCATATAAATCAAATGAATAAATAAAATCAAAAAGTATAAAGGAAATTCTGTCCTTTAAAAAAAATCTCTGTCACATGTTGATTTTTTTTAAATTATACCCAGCAGAACCACTGAGGGGAGAGAATATGTCTCAGGTAATGTTTATATGGAATCTCCTATTATAATGCCCCATAGAGCAGCAGGATGGGTTCAAAAAAGTCCATAGGGTGACCATAACAGTGCAATCAAGGCCCCATCCGTTTTGAATGGACATCCCATATGCAACACACTGTCAACTCATAAAATATTTCTATGGTCTTTTTAGAGTTGCCAACAGAAAGGGAGGGGGTGCATTCCATAAATAGTTTTCAAAGATAGTAACTAGATGACTGAAGTTTCTGCTGTGCAAAACTCTAACTGGAGAGCATGATTGATGACTCTTGGCTATGGATGTGTCCCATTGGAGAATATGAATTATGATACACCCAGGGGGTGGGGGGAAACCAGGGTCAAGGGTGACAATGAATGACATGTCTCAGAGTCGGCTACACCTAGGCAGTGCCGGACATGTTAACGCCCAATAAATCATTTTGAAGTTTTGGAAGTTTGGCTCAAGACTCATGATTTAAACGGGTGTAACTGCCGGAATCCTGACACACATTTAAAAAGGGAGAGGGGTTTGATTGCACTGCCATTTACTTTTTTTGATTCCATCTAGCAAAAGCAACTGCTACAGCACTAAAATCTGTCAAACTGGAGAGTGAGCCACCACATTTTTTGTGATGTACCTTTAAGGTGATACAAATTGTAAGCTTTTTACAGAAGAAAAATCCAGCTGGTTTGAACACAGAGACAGACACATAGGCACAACATTTACAGCATCTATTGTCTTAAATTCTCTTCTTTTTCCATTTGAACTGAAATAGCACTGAGCATTTGTACTCCTTCCTACTGCAATTAAATATTTTAGTATTGTGTACATTTGTTAACAGACAAGAAAGAAGTCAAAGATCACATACAGGTTTTTGCCCCCAAGTGGGCAATCTCTTAGTGTCTCATAATAATCAGATTTTGCTGCCCAAACTCTTTGAAGTATTCAGAAATATCTTGTGCCAAGAGTTTGCAGGTGACTTCTTTACTGTTAAGTCATCTGCTGCCATCTTGTGGTAAATGCAAGCATATTTTGGAGCGAGTGAGCGAGTGAGTGAGAGAGGAAGGAAGGGAGAGGGAGGGAGGGAGGGAAGGAGGAGAGAGAGAGAGAGAGAGAGACTACTCACTCCTTTTCTTCAGATTGACATTGATTCCTTTCAATGCTTGCTTGTTTTCTTGTAGATACAAACTAGGTAACACCATCACATTAAAGTGGTCACAAGCACCAAAGGGGCCAGATCTATAGGGAAGAAAATTAGTAAAAAAAAATTAGTAAAAAACTATAGAGTAAAAAACCATAGAACCTTTTAAAGCTCAATATTGGTTCATCATTCAACTTTCTCTTAGAACAGAATATCAAGTCTGGGCTGTTAAAATCCAGATGTGGTAAATTAGTTCCGGAAAGACAGAGATACCTCTTTTCATACAGCCCAGAACTGGTGGTCTGGGATAAGGGAAACTTAGTGATAAAGCTCACCTACAAACTTGTGGTGAAGATACAAAATAAAACACGACAACACACATTGCAGTTTTTAACTCTTTGGGGGAAAGGGGTTGCATAAGTGGTATATCAAAAGTTAAGAAGGCTGGGGGGGGGGCTTCAATCACTTGGCCACAGTCAAATGTCTTAACTAACTGCACTTCTGTATGGTTTGCCAATTGCACAGTGGCAGATAGGACAGCACTCCAGAGGGTTAATGTCATTGCCCAGAAGATCATGGGTTGCCCTCTCCCTTCTTTGGAAGAGCTTTATAGCTCCCGCTGCCTTAAGAAAGTTCAAAACATTCTCAAAGATCCATCTCATCCTGGGCACCCTTTTTTTTTAACTATTGCCATCTGGCAGATAGTACAGGATAATAAAAACAAGGACAAATAAGCTGAAAAACAGCTTCTATCCCAGGGCAGTAGCTCTGTTGAATTCTGCTGTTCAGTGCAGTGTTGGTGCGGTGTCGGGGGTTTTCGGTTCAATGTGTGGAGTGTGAAGGATGTGTGTTTGTGTTTATTTTCATGGTCATGGTGACCATGCACTGAAGATGGTGTTTGATTTCATTGTACGAGGTGCAATGACAATAAAGTAAACTAAACTAAACTAAACACAGACAACTGACTCAATGAGCCTCTTGTAGGTGTCCAGATGGTTGGTCTTTCACAACCATTTGCTATCTCAAAACAGTGGGAAAAACAGAAATACGATACCTACTGTCTTTGGGGTTCTTCAGAGCTGAGTTGCCTGAAGTGGGTAACCCCAAAGAGAATGTTGTACAGTAGGTGCAGGGACCTTGGTCATCATTCTTCAAAGAGAACAGAAACCTCGGTGGGCTTCAAGTTTTGCAGGATGGGCCTGTTTTGCTTTGCCTTGCAAATGGTTGCAAAGAGATACACATTACCTTCCAAATACAGCAGGTGTTTAAATACTCCACAGACTTCTTTCCCTGGAGTCCAAACTCATGAAATATGAAACGGTGCTGTAGGCTAGAGGTACTGGCATCTGTCTAGTAAGTGTCAAGACCGATGAATGAACTACCTTTTCACTGATAAGCAGGGGATGGGAAAGAAAAGATGAAAGAGGAAAGGGAAAATAGAATAGTAACACCCATTAGTAGAGCAATGGATGGTTGTGATGTCAACGTCCTTGCACTGATTAGTGGGTTAATCTTCATATTGTATCAGCAGCAGCATCAACAATAACAACATTGTCCCTTGGTCCAGAGGTGGTATTCAGCAGGTTCTGACCAGTTCTGGAGAACCAGTAGCAGAAATTTTGAGTAGTTCAGAGAACTGGCAAATACCACCTCTGACTGGCCCCGCCCCCATCTATCCTCTGTCTCCTGAGTCCCAGCTGATTGGCTGGGTCTTCTTTGGTTGCCCTGCGCAGGAGAACGGAGCTGGAAAGCAGGTTAGTGGGGTGGGGAGGGAATGGAGATTTTGCAGTATTCCTTGGGATTTGGCAGTATCCTTCCCCTGCCATGCCCACCAAGCCACACCCACCAAGCCACGCCATGCCCACCAAGCCACACCCACAGAACCGGTAGTAAACATTTTTGAATCCCGCCACTGCCTTGGTCCCTATAGAATTGGTAAAACCTTTCACTGAAGATGTGTTTTTCTAGGCCCATCTTACAGTAAAGGGCATCCTAATCCTTCATGTCCCTTGGCAACTGAATAAATAATACCAAATCATCACAGGATAGATTGTGAGCAAGCAAATTATGCCCATTTTCTTAATCAGCATAAAAGGCAGCTTAGGGAGGGTCTGTTCAGCAAAGCAACGGCAGCAGTTGGACAGAAAAGGGATTTCTTCTTCTCTCCTATGGAAGTGAGATTAGAATCATAAGATTTCTCGCCCAGAAATATCACATTATATCCTTTTGCAGATTAATAGTTGTTCTTTAATTATAATGCTCTGGGAAATAATACCAATTATCTTTGTGGAATTGGAAGTATAATTTTAGCCTTATAATTTTGAGGTTGTAAGGGCACCTATGAGACGGCATATTTTAAGCTCAGCTTGCAATTCATCTACAAAAACATGTCCCTGTTGCAGTTCTGAATTTGGATGTGGGAATTTTGCTTAGACTCACACCGTGTTTCTTGAGAATTTATGTAGTCCTTAGACTTATATCCAGTCCAGAGGTAGTATTCAGCAGGTTCTGACCAGTTCTGGAGAACCGGTAGCGGAAATTTTGAGTAGTTTGGAGAACCAACAAATACCACCTCTGACTAGGGCATTTTATAGCATTCTTCCCCTGCCACGCCAAGCCAAGCCCACAGAAGTAGCAGTAAAAAAATTTGAATCCCACCAAACTTTTTACTACCGGTTCTTTGGGCATGGCTTGGTGAACAGTGTGTGGCTTGGTGGGCATGGTTTGGTGGGCCTGGCAGGGGAAGGATACTGTAAAATCTCCACTCTCTCCCCACTCCTGGGGGAAGGTTACTGCAAAATCCCCATTCCCACTCCACTAACCTGCTTTCCAGCTCCGTTCTCCTGTGCTGGACAACCAAAGAAGACCCAGCCAATCAGCTGGGACTCGGGAGGCAGAGAATAGATGGGGGCGGGGCCAGTCAGAGGTGGTATTTGCTAGTTCTCCGAACTACTCAAAATGTCTGCCACCGGTTCTCCAGATCTGGTCAGAACCTTCTGAATACCACCTCTGAATACCACCACTGATCCAGCCTTTATTTTGCACAACTCAGGGCAGCATACATAATGCTCCACCTGTCCATTTCCCCATAATAGCAACCCAATAAGACAGCTACCATCAACATTGTTTTTAACATGCCCAGCAGACATCCAGTCCTTGTGCTCCATATGTTTTGAGCTAATCAGATATATCTTTGGCTGCACTCATTAGGAATTCTGGGAATTAAAGTCCCTACACATCTGACCAGCACCAAGGGAATATGATCAGAAGTAAGCTCTATAAGAAGTTTTTTAGATGAGGAAAAGAAAGGTGTGGAATGGTGTCCTCAAGTATCTGGTGGAAACAAAATACATTTGAGGTCTCAGATCGGAGGAAATTTGCCCTCATGGTAGCATTCAATCATGCGGCCAGTGATATCACTGATCTTAAAGGCATTTAAAAGGATGTATCAAATGCTACTTACAAAATGCCTCCAATTCTCTTTTGCCTGATTTTGTTTGACTGTTTGTTTTATTCTGTATTAAGTTCTGTCTTTGATTGAATGTGACAGGTATATGCACTCACCTATACCTGTCAAGATCACAATGACTTCAAGTTATCAATGTGCACTAACATTTAGGAAAAGTGATCGCCCAGTTGATGTTGGGGTAATTAAAGTCCTCTATTACTACAGTGGCGTGTTTCCTGCACACTTCGCTAACTGATTATTAATGTTCATCTATTTCCTCTGGTTGGTTGGGTGGTCTGTAGTATTAACTGAAGTTCCCAAATATTTTCCAGAAGCCTTGCTCTAAACGGATTTTCATATTGTTTTGGCTTTAAAAATAATAATAACCTGGTTTAGCCTTTATTCTGGTGTGAATTTATTGCTTTTTCTCTTTAAATTGTGCATTGCTTTGATTGATACTTGTTACCTGTGGCACACAGATCTGTTTTTAAAACTACAAGCAACATCCTAGTTATATTAGTAATAATATAATAGTTATATTATTCCTTTTTCCAAACAGACTGGTTCCATCATGTCAAAGCCACCCAGGCCCTGTAAAATTGAAGTTTACAATTGGCCACTTCTGGCCAAATGGTGTAAACTGACCTAGGCCCTGGTATGGAGAAATAAAACCCAAATATTAAATATAAACAGCTGCTCTATTGTTCTCAGGTTTGAGGAAACTCTATTAACCTGTTGAACTGCCAGATATTAGCAGGCACCTGTAATAAATCTTTGTTAAAACAGATGGTGGAAACTGAGTCAGTTCTGCTTAGCATTCTGGTATTCAGTGACTAATGCTTTTGTGTCTCAGGCTGCTAGACACCAGAAAGGAAATGGGTAATGGAGAGGAAAATGAGGGCTTAGGTACACATTTATAAATCCAATTAATTTACATTATGCCTGTACCAGACAGCTGCAATAGTTCTGACAAGGCCTTCATGTTGTTCCCTTCTCAAGGCATTTTAAAAGAAAAACAGGGAATACCTTGCATCCGTCCAGTTCCAGCCCTGGAAATAATCCAAAATGCTTTTGAACATAGAGTAAGATGGAAGAGAAAGATGTCAGAATGAAACGAACCTTTAAGGGCACTTGTAGGAAGGGTCAAGAAAGTCCAGATGGCAAGCCTGTGTGTACAAAAGAAGGGCTAGGGGAGACATGATAGCAGTTTTCTGATACCTCAGGGGTTGTCACAAAGAAGAGGCAGTCAAGCTATTCTACAAGGCACCTGAAGGCAGGACAAGAAGTAATGGGTGGAAAGTAATCAAGGAGAGAAGCAACCTAGAATTAAGGAGAAATTTCCTGACTGTGAGAACAATTAATCAGTGGAACAATTTGCCTCCAGAAGTTGTAAATGTTCCAACGCTGGAAGGTTTTAAGAAGATGTTGGATAAGGTCCCTTTGAACTCTGTTTATTCTATTCCTATTCTACTCCACTCTACTCTACTCATCCATGCTCCATCCTTGTTTACATCATATATAAAAAAAGATGTGTGGCTTTGATTAAACAATTGTAGCCATCATCTTGACCTTTTTTTTACATCCTCCAGTTCCCCTTCAATGGACTCCTTTTCTCAAAGCACAGTTGAAGCAAATCACCCCTAAACTTTTGTAAGTCTGGATTTCTACCAGTCATGAGGATAAGTCTTCCAAACTTCTTCATAATACCAAATTAGAATTCAAAAGACTGTCCCCACCCAATGTTATTTAAAGGAAAAAAAAATCAAATTGCACACTGTAACCCAAATTCGACCTGCCTCAATTAAACTGATTTTAAAGAATGGCCAGAATTTATAGGATAAATTGATTCTACTCTCACATCACCAAGAACTGTTTCTTAATAGATCTCAGTCAAACCAGTTTAGAATCCCTGTGGCTGGCTGGGCAATTCTGGGAGTTGAAGTCCACACATCTTCGAGTTGCCCAGGTTCAGAAACACTGGGTTAGACCATCACAAGTTGTTGTGTTCACTGCAGAGGTGGTATTCAGCAGGTTCTGAACAGTTCTGGAGAACTGATAGAGGAAATTTTGAGTAGTTTGGAGAACCAGAAAATACCACCTCTGAGTGACCCTGCCCCCATCTATTCTCTGCCTCCAGAGTCCCAGCTGATCAGCTGGTTCTTCTTTTGTTGCCCTGCACAGGAGAACAGAGCTGGAAAATAGGTTAGTGGGGTGGGGAGGGAATGGAGATTTTGCAGTATCCTTCACCTGCCACACCCACCAAGCCACGCCCACCAAGCCACACCTGCAGAACCGGTAGTAAAAAAAATTGAATCCCACCACTGGTTCACTCACTGCTATAAAGTTGAAGACTATCTAAGATGAGAAGCAGGAATGCAGAGAATGTAAACATGCAACCATCTGCGGCAGATGATATGAGAGGAAAAAAAACCAACCCAGGATTTCTTTTCACAGTTGTGAAGGATATGAAGGAGAACGGGTAGCCATTTTGTATTATCTCTGTTGCCCACCTGTCTGTTATCTGATAAGGCTGCACTTTCCAATATATGATAAAGAAATACTTCTTTTTCTGAGTAGCCTTCGCCTCCTGGCAAAGGCTGGAAATTGCGGCTTTGTTTGGAAAACAAGATGTTAGGGAGGAAACTTGATTCAGAATGGCCTTCCTGCCATAATAATATTGTTTAGGTCTGCAAAACATCTGTACTTTGAATTGTTGCAACAGCACGCGACCTGAACTAAAATTTGCCTTGCTATTCAGGTAGCCCTCAATTTACAATAGTTCATTTAGGGACAGTTCAAAGTTACAACTGCATTGAAAAAAAAGACATAATGATCTTTTTACACTTACAACCGTTGTAGCGTTCCTGAGGCCATGTGATCAAAATTCAGGCACTTGGCAATTAGTTCATATTTATGACAGTCACAGTGTCCTGAAGTCGTGCAATCCCCTTCTGCAACCTTCTGACAAGCAAAGTGAATGGGGAAGGCAGGTTCACTTAGCAAGTGTGGCACTAGGTTAACAACTGCAGTGATTCACTTAACAACTGGGGCAAGAAATAAAATGGGGCAAACTTTAGAAATGTCTCTCTTAACAACAGAAATTTTGGGCTCAGTTGGACGACCTATACCCGTGGTGGCGAACCTATGGCACGCATGCCGGAAGTGGCATGCAGAGCCATTACTGCTGGCACACGAGCAATCTGCGCAGAAAAGGTCTACTGCGCATGTATTCGCGCTGCCCGCCTGACAGCTGATTGTCGGGTATCTGGTGTGCATGCGCTGGGGTGTGGTGGAGCACAGGAGACACGCATGCGCAGAAGCACTCAGCGCAGGTCGAGTGGATCGCGCATGCATGCGCAGGAGGCATGGGGGGTCTGCACGCGTTGCCTTCTGGGTGATGGCACGCGAGCACGAGCAGGCAAGCGCATGCACAATTATCAGCACAGTAGCCCCAAAAGTTAGCCACCACTGACCTATACAATAGGAACTTTAAAAAGAGGGTATGATTTCAGTTGTGTAATCACAGCAACAAGTAGCCTAGTGCAAAAAAAGTGACAAAATGGGTGCACCCTTCAATTGATGAGTGTGCACACCTCCTCCAAGTTGGTAAGTGCCTATCCTAGATCTGTTTATTTGTTTATATATTTATATTTCACATTTAGAAACTGCACATCTCCCTCCTAAAACTGTCATGTATGCAGGCTTAAAGTCATTGGTTTAGTTTGAACTGTTCTTGTAAAATGTAAGAAATGATTGGTTTAAAAGTCGGAAAACCCTGCACTCTGATTGGCTGGCAACTGCGGCTGCTGGCTATAAATAGCAGCCGCAGCCCAGCCAAAGTGGGTTCGTTCTGAGCTGTAGTCACTAATAAACAAAGAGCTTGAAGCACTCCGCGTCTGTCTCTTCATGCAAACTTAACAAAAACTACTCTCTGTTCCTAATCTACTCTGTCTTTGGTGATATATATCTATATCTATATCTATATCTATATCTATATCTATATCTATATCTATATCTATCTATCTATCTATATGCAGGTCTTAGCGTGTTCAGGTCTTTTCCCATGTATGATTGAGAGTATCTTGGCGATGTTTCGATGAGGTCCCACTCGCCATCTTCAGGCTGGTGCTTTTGGCTTCATGCTTGTGCAAGCAAAGTGTGATCGGAGCTGCCTCTCTATAAATACTGGTGGGGAGGTGTGGTGTGCTGGCTCTGTTGTAAGGGGGTTGGTAGGCTGTGTTGTTGGTAAAGATCCTTTATTCAATGTAAAACCATGAAGATGTTATTTTGGGTAGCTTCCTTTGTAGGAAGAGGGAAAATTCCACATCAGATGGGATGAAGTAGGAAAATAGTCCATCTATAAATTTTCTCCAAATTCCAGAGTTTCCTTGGAAACTGGCAACAGGTAAATTGTCGAGTGTATCAAGTGTTCAAGTAGACACCTACTGTAATGGGTCACATGGGACTGGATTTATTATTGATTAGTGCAAATTGATCATTGACCTATATTTGACTTAGATGAGAAAATAGAAGGGGAGCTTATCAAATTTGCAGATGACACTAAGCAGGCAGGAATAGCCAACACCTCAGAAGACAAACTCAGGATCCAATAAGATCTTGACAGAACTGAACAATGGGCCCTATCCAACAAAATGAAATTTAATGTGGAGAAAAGCAAGGTTTTACACTTAGGCAGGAAAAAACAAAGGTATAAATTAGGCAAAACCTGGCTCTAAACCAAGGGCCTTCAAACTTGGCAAGTTTAAGACTTGTGGACTTCAACTCCCAGAATTCCTGAGCTAACATGACTGGAGGAGGAATTCTGGGAGTTGAAGTCCACAAATCTTAAAGCTGTCAAGTTTGAAGACCCCTGACTTAGACTTATATACCACTTTACACTGTTTTATAGCCCTCTCTAAGTGGTTTACAGCATCAGCCTATCACCCCCAACAATTTGGGTCCTCATTTTACCCACCTTGGAAGGCTGAGTGAGCCTGGTGAGATTTAAACTGCCAAATTGCAGGCAGCTCGCAGTCAGCAGAACTAGCCTGCAGTACTGCACTCTGAGCCACCATGGCCTCCTTTAGCTTCCATTGATGTTCAGCTGGCTGCCAAAACTCTCCATTTTCCACAGTTTGAAAATAGTATGAATGGTTTCTTGCAACACTTGTTTATCTCTGTGTAAGCTCCCTGGACAGCTGTTTTCTAGCAACTGTTGGGTCTGTTCTCCTCCCCTCAGGAGGATGAAAGGCCTGGGGGAAGTGGGGGTGGCTGCATGTAGGCCTGCCAAGCCTTATTTGTTCACCAGCTTAGCATTCTCAGCCACCAGTGCCTTTTTCTCTTCGGTCCTTGAAGGTGACTTTGAAAGAAGAAATATTTAGGTTCTTAAGGCACATATCGCCACTGGGGTATTGAATGTTTAAATATTCCCAGACTCAAGAAAATGCATTTCATGGAGATAGGAAAGGCTTAGGTAGGGATTCCTGTTGGAAAAGAGATGGCAAGGGATTACATCAGAAAGCAGCGAGGGTGTAACAGCAGACTTTAAAAGGCAGACGTTTAAAAGATAGATACTTCAGGTACAGCTGCAAAGCCCTTGCAGTAACATTATCTACACAGAGGAATGTTTTTTCACAGTCTGCTTTTTTCCTTCATGCCTGAACAGGCCTTGGGTCCTCTGTGAACGCACGGAAATTGCAAATAGAGCCACAAAAATACATTTCATATCCATGTTTTTTCAAAGGTGGCTACTTTGAGATAGGCGGATTTCAACCCCACAATTCCCCAGCCAGCATCTTAAAGTTGCCACATCTGAAAAACACAGTTTTATGTGATGCAGAGTTCAGCTATGGCATCCTGTTGGGTCCCAATTTAGAAATGAAAAAAGCAACATTAAAAATGTGTGCAAAAGCTTTTTTTTTTAAATCTGGCTGCACCAGGGACAAGTCAGCCAGGTTTTCTTAAACCAGCAAACATTTGGGATCTTCTGGAGATGCTAATACTGTAATACTGCTAAACAGGCCAATTTCGGAGTTGGACATTCTTTTCATAGGATGCGTTCAAGCTGCTGTGTTCTTGGTTTTTACTTGGAGGAATTGGAACAATTAATCTCTTCTCTTGAAAGGATATGCAGTTCTTACTTTTTTTAATAATAGTTTTATTAATGAAAAACAAACAAAAAAACATTAAAAACAATGAACGTGATGCATACTTAACGAAAAATACAAATTTACATATGTACATAAATATTAATCATCTTAGCTAAAGTTACTCCATTCTTTTTTTTTAAGCCAGTGGTAAAACTTCTCCCGAATTCTATAATAATCAGAGTCAGTCTTATCTTTTAATTCTTGAGTTATTCTATCCATTTCAGCACACGATCAAATTTTTCTAATTATTTCCATCTCTTCTGGCATATTATTTCCTTTCCATCTCTGGGCAAAGGCTAGTCTCGCGGCAGTGGTGACATGGATTATTAAATATATTACCTCTTTATTATATTTCCCCACATTGATTCCTAATAAGAAAATTTTGGGTCTAAACTCCATTTTAATTTTACACATCTCTTCTAACCAGTTTCTGACTTTCAGCCAATGTATTTGGGCTTTTTCACATTTCCACCATACATGGTAATATGTTCCAATTTCTTTATTGCATTTCCAACATTTAGGAGATACTTTCGGATACATTTTTGCTAATTTTGATGGGGAGATGTGCCATAGATAAAACATTTTAGTAAATTTTCTTTATATGATGCTGCCAGAGTAATTTTCCTATTCCTATCCCATAACATTTGCCAATCTTCCAAATTTATACCATGTCACGGTCCTTACTTTTGATACATTCCTACACACCACCAGGAAGAAAAATATGCCTTAAGTTATCAAAGGTTCACTAAAATAATGCTATGGCTCATATGCCCTGAATGCATTATCATGGGACTCACACACTGAGAGAACACAGCATTCTGGGAGTTGAAACCCATACATCTTATAGAAATAGAATAACAGAGTTGGAAGGGACCTTGCAGGTCTTCTAGTCCAACCCGCTGCTTAGGCAGGAAATCCTATAGCATTTCAGACAACTGGTTATCCAATGTCTTTTTAAAAACTTCCAGCGTTGGAGCATTTACAACTTCTGGAGGCAAGTTGTTCCACTGATGAATTGTTCTAACTGTCAGGAAATTTCTCCTTAGTTCTAGGTTGCTTGATTCATTTCCACCCATTGCTTCTTGTCCTGCCCTCAGGTGCTTTGGAGAATAGATTGACTCCCTCTTCTTTGTGGCAGCTCCTGAGATATTGGAACACTGCTATCCTGTCACCCCTAGTCCTCCTTTTCATCAAACTAGACATACTCAATTCCTGCAACTATTCTTTATATGTTGTAGCCTCCAGTCCCCTGATTATCTTTGTTGCTCTTCTCTGCACTCTTTCTAGAGTCTCAGCATCTTTTTAACATCGTGGCGATCTTAAAGTTGCTAAGACTGATCAATGCTATTACCAAACCTTTTTTTTCCTGCATAGTTCCCTGTCAATTCACACACTGCAAAAGTGACACCAGTTGCTGGCCATCCTCCAGAACAAGACTTTAATGTTTCCCTCTCATTAGGGTCAGTTGGAATGCATGTCTTCATTGGAACTTCTTCGCTACGTTCTCTTGATCTGGGACCTTCCTCTCCTAACCTCAAAGTTCATCTCCTAACCACAACAAGAAGTAAGAATATTGCTCACTCCAGTCTCCTGGAGTGATTAAAATCAAATTTAATTTAATCAAACTAAATGTTCTGTTTTGTTGAATGCTCCTTTCTGATAGCATTGGCTTTTTCATGGGGTGGGCTGGGGCTGAAAAAGATCAAGATGGCATTCAGTTAAAGTCCTGTGGTGGCCATCTTGACTTTCTTGACCCCACTCCATAAACACCCCTACCCATATGGCTCTTGTCAGCTTTGGAAGCCATATTAGCACCAGAAGCTTCCACTCTGCCACATTCCAGTGCCTGGGAAATTGGGTGGGGGCATTTTGTAGAGTGTATGTAGTTAGACATAATTGCATTCTTCCTTGCAGTCAAGGTCATGTCTTTCCTGCACCTGGATGAAAAGTGGGTTTGGGGATGTCTCCAGTTGGGATCGATAGTGATTGGACCATATGATGGACTGATGAATTACTGATTGAATTACTGTGGGAAAACCCAGAACTCTCAGATTCGGGTTTTCCCAGATGTGCCAAGATGACTACTCTAATAAAATGGAACTTTGAGAAAATGCCTGCCTTGGAGTTTTGGTGTTGAGAGTTTTCGTTTTTCTGGAACGCTGACAGCTTCAACCTTTCAGTCCTAGTTGCCATCATGATCTTTTTCATCACCTTAAGTTGGGATTAAGTTCGTCACCTATTTCGGATACTCCTGAATGGTTTCCTACCTAGTGGAGAAGTTCCTTGATTCCTGACCAAGGAAAAGTCATTTCATGGGGCAGTTTGATAGCAAGAGCTGTTTGAGCTGTGTTCCTGACAATGGTCCTCTTCTCTCCTCTTGCTTGCAGGGGATGGATGGATGGGCGGGTCCAACTCCCACATTAGAAAAAGAAAACATGTGCTCTTCAGCCTGAAGTAAATGACAGAAGTGGGAGGACATAGATCAGCATGCATTTGTGAATTTGCAATTGGCTTCATGATATGTGGGCTACAAGAAGAGATGGAGACCAATAAATATGTTTTGAGATTAAGGGGCATCTGGAACATAGCGCTTGCTGTGTTTTTTCAACTTCAGCTGCAAAGTTATTTTTAAGAGGGGGACCTGTTTTTAATTCAATTTTTCTCATAATTTCCAGGTGTGTTGAGGTCAAAGGTCCTGAATTCCCAGTCAATAGACCCTACACTTATGGAGGGCACTAGTGCCTATGGTTTAAAGTAATATAATACAACACTGTTGGTTTCCCACCTCTTGCAAAACAGGCCAAAAGGATTTTAAATTATTAAACTACTAAAATCTATTTACAAATTATTAGCCTTTACAAACTGCAAGCTATATTAATAACAAAATAGTTAACAGAAAAAAAACAATAATAATAAACATTATATATGAGTTGTTTTTCCCTTTAAGATTTTCACCCATGGAATCTAAGCTCTCTCTGAGTTGGTTAAAATAAAAATAATAAGTTGGTTAATATCCATCGCCATTACAACTGAATCCAGCCACTTTGCTTCTAGTCACCATCTTCATTTCCTTTCGCTTTTCCAGCATTACAGCCTTCTCCAGAGAGCTGGTTCTTCATATAATATAGAATAATCGAGAGCCTGGTTATTTGTGCCTCAAGTGAAAATTCTGGATTGACTGTTCAGTGATCCATTGTTTTCCTGCTCTCCATGGTATTCCCAGGAGTCTTCTCCTACACCAAAGATCAAAAGCATCAAATCACCCACCCACCCCAAAAAATCCTTGGAACTTCAGCAGTTCACCAACACATTGAAAGGGCTAATTCTCTTGAGTCAAACACAACATCTGGTGCTTCCTTAGACAGACCCATGCGGTTGTCTTAGCAACAATGTGGAAGGAATTTGCCATGGTTTCCTTCCAGGATGTTGCTGTACTTCCCAGCCTAGATATCTCTGGCTTTCCCAGCAGCTTATGTAGGAAAAACGGGGCTTACTTTCTCTGTGCATTTATCCCAGACATTCGGTAAATTACTTATTACGATCTGTCATACATAGTTTGATTCTATCAATCCAGTGATAATTATGGAGACCATCTGGAAGTCCTGCTCCATCTGCAGAGGCCATAAGGAGATATACAAACCACTCTGTAATCCTCCTTAAGCTATACTGGCATGGAAATACAATTTATAGTTTGGAACTGCCCATCTTTCAAATCCTATAAACTCTTGAATTTAATCCTTTACTGATTGCATGTTGATAAATCTGAAGCTGCAAAGATAAGTATTATGGTAGGACCATGGGATGTAAGATGCATGAACACAGGAAAGTTCAACATGGGTAAAGATTAAATGAAATGACTACAAACTGCCATTTTAGGAATCCACAATTAGAGATGGACTGGGATCAGACATTCTCAGTCAGAAGATCATAGGACTGTGATGGCGAACCTATGGCACGTGTCACAGGTGGAAGGCAGAGCCATTATTGCCAGCATGCAAGGCTTTTTCTACATCAAGAAAAATAACTACTTTTTGTTTGCTTATTTTTATTTATCTTCTTGATAGATTCAAAATACATTTAATGTTGTCTCCTACATATAAATTGGAACAGTTTAGTGTATGCATTTGGTTTAAAAATCATTTTCTTTACAAATATTGCTGTGACAAATCTATAATCTACATTCACTAAACAAATAGATCTGTATGACAGGAAAAGTTGAATGGCAAAGCAAGTACTTCATGTTCCTGAGTCTCATTTGTTACTTGAGTTAAATGTTTAACAAGAACTTCTTGAGAGGTCTTACAACATCCTGGAACTTTATTCATAAGTGTTTTGGAATATTAGAAGAAGCTCCTGACTTGTTCATTTAATTTCCAGTTTTTTAATCTAGAAGTTCTGCTACAGGACTAGGACATCTCCTTCTGCAGTTTCACAAAGTATAGGTAATTTTTTTATTTATGACCAGTTGCTTAATGACAGGGTGAACATATGATAGACTTCCTTCTCTTAACATTATTGATAGAGTACACAAAAGTTTTTATTCTCAGTCAAATGTATCTTGACACAAAAAGGAGAGGGTGATTTGTATCTAGCTGTCCTAAAAGACACTTGTCAAAAATGTCACATTTTATTTCTTCTCAAATATATTTGGAAGTGCACCTGATAAAATTTCAAGTCTATCTCACAGCTTTAAATGAGTTTTACTTCCTTTTAATTCCAATACAGTATTGCTTCTTTTTTAAAAAGAAAAAAGCAAGTGCATATTGCAAATAGGCTGTCACAATTTTCTCCACCATGCTATCGAAGAATTTCATTAGTAAACGTCACAAATTTCCAAGGTCTCATCACTGCTTAGGTCAAGGTAACTGTTAAATAAAATTTTAATTTCTCTTTCTAAGTCCTCTTTATGCAAATCCTACTTCTGAGCTCTAGGTAATTTTTACAAAAAACTAGAATCGTTAATTTGTCACGTAGCAGCTTTGACAGAATCCTATTTTGCTGCTAGATCTTGTTGCATTTGCAGATTTAATTTAGAAAGATTATTAAGGAAAGATAACATTCCTTATGTTGGAGCTCCCTCTTGGGGTTAAAAAAACCCTAAGGGATTTAAAAGGTAAAAGGAGGCAGGGGAATGGAACCAGTTCAAACTGGTTGAACCCAGTTGTGTAGCAGTATCTGGCTGAAACCAAAAAGTAATGAAAATACTATCCAGAGACAACTATGCCAAATAAAATAAAATGTCCAAATTAATAAAGGTTCTTGACTGTACAACTGTGTTGAAAAAGACTTTCATATCAAAAGAAATTAATATTTTGCTCAGAAAGGAAACATGAAAAAGGCCCCCGCTTTATCAACCAAATTAATTGTTCTTGTCGATAGTTGAAATTTACAATTCTACATTTTATTAAAATGAAGACAATGAACCAATGAGCAGACAAGATAACAATAGTCAGTGTAAAAAATTAATTTGTTAAATAAGTGTAGGGAAAGGAATCTCAACCAGAAAAGTTTTATCAATGGTTCAGAAACGAACAATTCAAAGTTTGAAAAAGTTGGAGAAATATGAGGAAGAAGAAGAGGGGGAGGGGAGGGAAGATCCATCACTAGAAGTTTTCAAGAAACAACAGGACATCTATCTGTCTAGGATGGTATAAGGCAGGGGGTCTCCATGCTGGCTGAGGAATTCTGGGAGTTGAAGTCCACAAGTCTTAAGGTTGCCAAGTTTGGAGACCTCTGGTATAAGGTCTCTTGTCTTGGGCAAGGGGTTAAATTAGAAGATTTCTATGTTCCCTTCTAGTCCTATGATTCTATGTTTCAAAGAGGAGGAAGAGGAGGACAGCTCTTTACTGTCATATTACATTACTCTCTGGGTTTGGAAGCATTTCTGCTTCCAATAGGAAGACAGTGCAGAGAATGGTGAGGGTGGCAGAGAAGATAATTGGCAGCTCACTCCCTTCTATCTGGGACATGGCACATATGGGTTTCTTGCCTAGGGTCTACAGGATGGTGTGAGACTCAACACATCCTCTTCAGCTTGTCGATCAGAAAGGGCGGCAGTTCGGCAGTTCGATCCCTAGCACCATGTAACAGAGTGAGCTCCCATTACTTGTCCCAGCTTCTGCCAACCTAGCAGTTCAAAAGCATGTAAAATGCAAGGAGAAAAATAGGGATCACTTTGGTGGGAAGGTAACAGCGTTTTGTGCGCCTTTGGTGTTTAGTCATGCCGATCACATGACCAAGGATATGTCTTCGGACAGCGCTGGCTCTTCAGCTTTTTAACAGAGATGAGCACCGCCCCCTAGAGCCAGAAATGACTAGCACATATGTGCGAGGGGAACCTTTACCTTTATGTATAGTGCGGGTATATATTTATGTATGTATGTAGTATGGGTATATGTGTGTTGTGTATGTGTTTGGGTAGACACACACTTTCTCTTGAGAGCAGGCAACAGAATTTCATTCTTAATATGGGCCAGTGTGCTCAGAGTAAAAAAAATGACAATAAAGCTATCTTATACATCTTATATCTTATATTTATTGACTCTTATATATGCTATCTTGAAGATTATTAATTTGCAGGGTTGCACACACACACACCCCAGAAGAAAAATTGCTGCCATGCTATCAGCCAAAAATATTTCTTTCTGCAATTAGAAAGAACGGGAATAGAATAGTTTTTCCACTATTAAAATTGTCCCTAGTGAGTCACCATCTCTTCTCTTTAATAAATACCATTTTATCAGTCCTACATTATGGTCTTTGCAATGGTTTTCATTATTTTAGATATTTCAAGGGACAAAGGAAATGTTACTACTATTTAACCTAAGCTGATCGTGAAAGGCCAGGCAAGATTGAATTTGCTTAGTGTTTGGATGGGAGACTACTATGGAACTCTAAGACTCTAAGGTTGTCAACTCATTCTGTCAAAACATTCTGGAGGAAAAAGCAAACAACTTCCATTTTTGGTCAAAAAACTACACAGACGTGTTTTTGGTGTAAAAAGAGTCAAGTTCAGCCAAGGGAGAGTTTCTCTTTCTTACCCTTTTTGTAAAGTCTTTGTTTTTATTTTAGAAGCATTTCCAAAGGTCACATACAATTTTGCTGCCAATTCTGTTGTGCTTGGATGAATTGTGTTTTTTATTATCACTGATTGTATTATATGTGTTGCCTTTTTAGAATCTCTACTACATGACTGTTTTCATCATTTTATACTATTTTATTTTGCATCACCTTTCCTGATTTATACATTCCAGGTAACAGTAGATGTTGAACAGTCCAGAAATTTTAAAAAACCACATTTTTAGGGTTAGGCACTTTATTTGGATCTTTATCATGGATGCACATATTTCTCTCCATCATGGAATAAGATGACACTGTCTTATCATTATTTTTTAAGCATTAACTCAGACAACATAGCTTGCGGTAAAATACACCATCAAAAATAAAAATGGGAAATAAAACTGTGTTTGTCTAATTTAGCAAATGCAGCAAGCTGTAAGCAAAACTTGAATTTCTGATAAGAATTTGACAGATGCATTAATTACTCTTCTGTGCTCTTAATAATATATTTTTTTTCACTTTCTACTCTCTTTCCTGTCTCCCCTTGGTCCAGCAGCAACAAACTAAACAATTCAGTAGAGCAGAAATAATACAATCACCCAAGACTTGATCTCTGGGAGAGAGTTTTAGAAACAGCCATGAGCCACAGAAACACCTATTCCCGCATGGAAAATATAATTCTTATAACCAAGAACATTCCTTTCTCTTCTGCTCCTGTAGATTATGTAGTGGGGTTTTTTAAAAAATACTGCAGTAAAGACTGATTCAGAAACATTGTTTTACGATTCTGTGTTGGGAAAAATATTTGCAGATTTGCTTTGTTCAAATTAAAGTGACTTAATGAATTAAAGCAAGGAACCGAAGCAGCACAAATCAGAGGAATTAAGGGCTTACGAGAAGCATGAGTGGAACTTTTTACCATAAGGCTTCTGATTGTCAAATGTCAAGTATCTGTGCCAGTGGTGCCTCAGAGATCCTTGCTTTTCCAAACAGGGTTTGTGTTTTAAATCAGGGGCCCTCCGATTGTGGAGCCCAAACAAATCAAAATGGCCACTGAGATCACATTATAGAGATTTAATTGAAAACTGTGCCTACCATCTTGACTTTCCCACATGCCCCATTCTTATATTCCTAGGCCTGTAGCTATTCAAGATTTCCAGACTTTTCTTTCTTTCTTATCAGCTTCTTTTCCTTCTAACCATGACCCTTTTAAAGAAGAGACCTTATATACATGACCGTGTAGTAGTACCATTTTATAAAGGTAAAGGGTCCCTTTGCACATACGTGCTAGTCATTTCCAGATCTAGGGGGCGGTGCTCATCTCCATTACCAAGCCGAAGAGCCAGCGCTGTCCAAAGACATCTCCGTGGTCATGTGGCCGGCATGACTAAACACCGAAGGTGCAGAGACCGCTGTTACCTTCCCACCAAAGATGTCCCTATTTTTCTACTTGCATTTTTACATGCTTTCGAACTGCTAAGTTGGCAGTAATGGGAGCTCACTCTGTTATGCGGCACTAGGGATTCAAACCGCCGACCTTTCTGATCGTGTCTTAGCCACTGAGCCACCAGGTCGCTCTACCGTTTTATAAAGCCTTAGTAAAACCACACGTAGAATACTGCATCCAGTTTTGGTCACTGTATTATAAAAAAGGTGTCGAGACTCTGGAAAGAGTTTTACGACTCTTTTACGAATTGTCTTGCCATGCTTGTTAAATGAATCGTGTGGTTGTTATTATTATTATTATTTTTGGGATTTTTATGCCGCCCTATCTCCCAAAGGACTCAGGGCGGCTCACAACAATAAAAAACATACAATATAAAATTTAAAAAGCTATTAAATAAACATCCCAATTACATAATTAAAACAATAAAGTTAAGTTAGTAACCCAGTTGTTAAGCGAATCTAGCTTCGCCATTGACTTTGCTTGTCAGAAGGTTGCAAAAGAGGATCACGGGACGCTGGGACACTGCAACCGTCATAAATGTGAGTCAGTTGCCAAGCATACAAATGTAAATCACCTGACCATGGGGATGCTGCAATGGTCATAAGTGCAAGAAATGGCCATAAGTCACTTTTTTTCATCGCCGTTGTAACGTTGGACAGTCACTAAATGAACTGTTTTAAGTCGAGGATTAGCTTTATATATTTTACTGAATGTCAGAATGAAGGTATTTAAAATACTTGATTCCCCCTCATTCAAATGTCACCTGCTGGTCTTTTATTCCCACACAGCAGATTCAATCTCTTTCTTTTGGGTTAACAGACTTCCTTGCTTTGCCCTTCTGTCGTTAAAGCTGAATAAAAGTGGATTTGTTGATCTCACAGGCATTCCTGCTCTGGAAAATGTGATTCCCTACCTATCTTCCACAATGCTGGCTTAAAGCATGGTTCTGACATCTATGTTTTGTAACCTTTTGAAGAGGTCATTTTTTTTGTTTTGTTTACAATAGTTATGTTTTATGATGCACTGTTCTGCCTGTCTTTTCTTCTTCTCTTTTCTGAATTTGGCAAAGAATGATACCAAATATGTAAATACATGATTCCTCTGTTATGAAAAAATATATTTCTTAATATATAGTCATCATTATCTTTTAATGACACCATAATCCCTTGGGGTGGAGTCTGGGCAACTGAATGGAGCTGAGTGATTACTGGCCGGATGCCCTTCCTGTCACCAATGCGGAGCTATATACAGCATATTCTCATTGTGTCCAGAGAGAAAAATGACTGAAAAAATACGACAGAAAATATATATAAGGTATGATGTGTTGTTGCAATAAGCAGTTACTGTACACAGAGACATTTCTAATAAACTTAATAGCTATCTTTGTTTTTTTAACCTACTGTACAGGTAATCCTCAACTTACAACCGTTAATTGAGCCCAAAATTTCTGTGGCTAAATGAGACAGTTGCCAAGTGAGTTTTGTCCCATTTTACAACCTTACAACGAACTGTTGTAAGTTGAGGACTACCTGTATTTTATATAAATGAGTCCCATATTTCATTTTATTTATCCCTACAAAATTTACATCTAGATGCATTCTGCTCATAAGTAGCAATGTAATCGAATTTTCAATCCACTGAATAAATGGGGACATGCATTTATCTTTTCAATGTTGAAATATCAGTCTTTCAGCTGTAATATGGGTGTGGAGAATCCATTTGTGTTGTCAGTCATCAACTTCCATGTACAAGGTATGTAATTCAAGAGAATATTATCTTCTGAAAATTTTAACTTTTGTTGCTGTCACATTTATATAGTCCACTACTTTTTACCAAAATGTAGTATAGTACATTGTAAAAACATGTTTTAAGAAAATAGTGCCTCTCTTAATTCTGCAACAAAATGCTGCCTTAGACAATCTGTTTTTACACATATGTAATGGAATCCAACACCAACTATTCAAATGCATTTTTTGTTCTATAAGTTGTAATTTAAGGTCCATTGATATCCTTGCTATATAGATAGTTCTCAATTACTTACACATCACTAACCATTTCAAGTTACAATGGCCACATCCCCCCACTTTTTGGGTGCTTGGAAAAGTTTATTTTTATTGTCATTTGCAGTGTCCCAATCATATGACCACAATTTGCTTTTTGCTGGTTTCTGGCATTTGCTTCCAGTTTCTGGCAAAAAGCACCCATTGGGGAAAATTTATTTGCTTAACCACCATGGCAATCACTTAATAACTGTTGTAAAAAATCAGGTCTGGTTGTGTATGATGTGTTGACTCAGACTGCAATGACTTATGACTGTAATTCCAAGTTCAATTTTGCTTATAGCAATAGCATTTAGACCAGAGATGATATTCAGTAGGTTCTGACCAATTCTGGAGAACCGGTAGCAGAAATTTTGAGTAGTTCGGAGAACCAGCAAATCCCACCTCTGACTGGCCCCGCCCCCATCTATTCTCTGTCTCCCACTGAGTCCCAGTTGATCAGCTGGGTCTTCTTTGATGCCCTGCACAGGAGAACGGAGCTGGAAAGCAGGTTAGTGGGGTGGGGAGGGAAGGGGGATTTTGCAGTATCCTTTCCCTGCCACACCCACCAAACCACGCCCACTAAGCCATGCCCACAGAACCAGTAGTAAAAAAATTGAATCCCACCACTGATTTAGACTTATATACCGCTTCATAGTAGTTTACAGGCCCCTCTAAGCGGTTTACAGAGTCAGCCTCCTGCCCCCAACAATCTGGGTCCTCATAAATTGAGGACTACGTGTAGAAGTTGATACATTCAGAGCTGGCTGGAGAATTCTAGGAGTTGAAGTCCACACGTCTTAAAGTTGCCAAGTTTGGAGACCCCTGGTCTAGACAATATAGGAACCTCTCATTCTTTATTCCACTCATTTCTTAATTTCAGCATATCAGATTGATTTACAGGTAATCCTCAACTTGCAACTTCTGGCGACTGTTCAAAGCTACAACTGCAGTGAAAAAAGTGACTTATGACCATTTTTCACACTTGCAACCATTGCAGCACCCCTTAGTCACGTGATCAAAATCCAGATGCTTGGCAACTGGTTCCTGTTTATGATGGTTGCTATGTCCCAATACCATGTGATCACCTTTTGCTGCCTTCTCACAAGCAAAATCAATGGGAAGCCAGATCCCCTTAACAACCATGTTACTATTATTATTATTATTATTATTATCATCATCATCATCATCATTATTATTTATTGGATTTCTATGCCGTCCCATCTCCTGAAGGACTCAGGGCAGCGTACAATCATAAAAACAATATAAATATAAATACTATACAATTTAAAAAGAGATTAAACATGAAACCCAATAATCTGAATTAAAATAGCACTATTCAATTAAAACCCAGTTGTTACTAACTTAACAACTGCAATGGTTCACTTAACAACTGTGGCAAGAAAAGTCGTAAAATGGGCAAAACTCACTTAACAAATGTTTCACTTAGCAACATCGATTTCGGACTTAAATTGTAGTTGTAAGTTGAAGACTACCTGTACTGATAACAAATACATTTAAAAGTTAATTGTAGTTTTTTTTTTCCAATAGATTTACCCAGTTGTTCCAGTCTCTCAGGTTTTTCAAAAGCTGAAAACGCTGTTGCTCCAAAGAATGCTGTTTACAGATGTTGTGACTGCAAATATTGTCTTTGAGTTACATCTGATAGAGATTTGTCTCCCGGCACATGTTAAAAATCTAGGTACATTTTTCTTTCTAAGGTAATATCAAAAAGGGTTTAATTTACTTGTCTTTTGCTTTTAAATGTTAATAGCTACTTCAAAACAGGTAAGCCAATTATTGCAGAAGAAGAGCACGTGTCTTTTTATTTTGATTTATGGAAATGAGAGCTCTACATGTTGAAAGAAAAAAGGAAGAGTTGTACTCAGTGGGAATAAGGTACATCAGAAATTGCCCCCCCCGTCCCCCCCAAAGAACCACCCCTAGGATCAAGGACATGTAGTTAATTTGAATGCGAAAGCAAGTGGCTCCAATGAGAGAGGAAGTTCAAGGGGTTTGTCCATGTAGAAAGAATAAAAGAAGATCAAACCATAACATCAGGATATGAAGGAAGAGGAAATGGGTTGACAGGAAGGGGGGAAAGGAGAAAGAATGTGGCTAGAAATGGTTAGAAAGCCTCAAAGAGACAAAAGTTTTTTTTAACAAAGTTGAAATATGAAAAGGCCATGCCTGAAACAGTGGATAGATCAGAGGAAGCAGGGAAAATTTGTAAACATAATAGTGTATGTGTTGGGGATAAGTGAGATGTAGTTCCCTTTCCACTTTTCTTCTTCTAATTTCTTTTGCTCACAACCTCTTGCTGTTTTGTCTATGCTTTGCACAACCCTAGGTATCCTGAAGGGGGAAAAGCATGAAGCCTCTGTTGAGAATATATAGACAGCCACTCACGGGGCAAAAAATAATTGTATTGAATGGTGTGATCCTTTAATAAATATCAGTATTTATTTATTTATTTATTTATTTATTTATTTATTTATTTGACTTATATGCCCCTCTCCCAAGGGACTCAGGCTCACATCTAAAATAGAATACAACAATAAATTACTTAAAAATATATTAAATTAAAGCCGAATTAATATTAGTATTATTATTAAAACCCCAAAATTACATAAACAACCCCAAGGGTCAACACTGCCCAGATTGTAAAAACAGCCAGGTTTTTAGCTCGTGGTGGAAGGTGCGGAGATCGGGAGCCAGCCGGAGCTCCGGCGGAAGGAGATTCCATAGAGTGGGGGCCGCCACAGAGTAGGCCCTCCCGGTCCCCAAGCGACATTGAGTTGCGGAGGGCACCCCGAGGAGACCCTGTCTGTGTGACCGTACCGGGCGGCTGGTATTTGAGGCTGGGAGAAGTCGTTCTCGTAAATATCCTGGACCCATGCCATGTAGGACTTTGAATGTTAAAACCAAAACCTTGAACCTCACCCATTTGTTTTATTCTGATTGCTTTCATGCGTTTCCTTCCTCACTTGCTTTATAGCCTCAGCACAACCCTGTCCTGGTTTTATTCCCCACCGCAGGGAAATTTTGCCCTACTCAAATCTCATGTCAGAAACAGACATTCATATATATTCCTCCCATTTTAATATGCCTGCAAATATACTTTTTCCCCTTTCTGTCCTGTAACTACAGTGCACTGCCAGCTCTACATTGGGGTCATAAAGCATTCTGAAAAATGGATCACTATTTTGAATGGGAAGGGAAGAGAAAGCTGCCCCCTAGATGTTGCTGAATTAGCAAACCCAATGTCCCTTGCTACTGGCTAGATCAGAAGCAGAAATCTGCAACCAAAGCGATCTGGTTTGGTTCTGCAACCCAACAAGACAGACACAGACTTCAGAGAGTAATTAGGACTGCAGTAAAAACAATTACTACCAACCTGCCTTCCATCGAGGACCTGTATGCTGCACGAGTCAAAAAGAGGGCTGTGAAAATATTTACAGACCCCTCACATCCCGGACATAAACTGTTTCACCCAGGGGTGGGATTCAACTGGTGTTAGTACCGGTTCGGTACTTATGTTTTGCACTGCGTGCATATGTAATATAATGAAAGCTGTGCCTTCCGGACAGCTGATAAGTGCTGCGTGCGGGTGCGCAGCGTTTGAAAAATGCCTTTTTTCCTGCTTTTTCAACCTCAGCTGTGTTGCGCAAAGCAGCTGAGGTTGAAAAAGCAAAAAATAAAGGTCAGGTAAGAGCCCGGGCGGGCGGGTGGGCCAAACAGCAGCAGATACAGAACCTGTTCTGTGTCTGCTGCTCTTCAGAGCTACCGGTTCTACAGAGCCGGGCAGATCCAGTAGCATCCCACCCTTGGTTTCAACTCCTACTCTCAAAATGGCACTATAGGGCACTGCACACCAGAACAGCTAGACACAAGGACAGTTTTTCCCCGAACACCATCACTCTGCTAAACAAATAATTCCCTCAACGCGGTCCAACTATCTAAAATGTCTGCTATTACTATTAATCTTCTCATCATTCCTATCACCCCTCCCATCCCACATGTGACTGTATGACTGTCACTTGTATCCTTACGATTTATATTGACTGTTTCCTAGTATGATTTGATTGCTTATTGTACCCCATGACTATCATTAAGTGTTGTACCTTATGATTCTTGACTCTTGACGAATGAATCTTTTCTTTTATGTACACTGAGAGCATTTGCACCAAGATAAATTCCTTGTGTGTCCAATCACACTTGTCCAATAAAGAATTCTATCACAAATTGCCAGCCCTAATTTAGTGTTAAGAGCTTCATGCAGTTATTAAATAGGGATTAAAAGAGAGACTGGAAGTGGCATCTTTGTGGAGAAAGGGGGAATGAGTGTGATTGAGGTCCCTATCAAGTTTTGATAGGGAGAAAAGCCCTTTTGTTTGTTGTTTTTAAATTGTTTTTAAATTTTTTATAATGAAATTCTCTGTGTTTTTCTTGTTATGAGCCACCCAGAGTCCTTTGGGAGTTGGGTGGCATATAAGTTAAATTAAAGTTAAAGTTCACAGTTTTGGGATTTCTTGGTGGTCTCCTCTCCAAACACTAACCAAATCTTGCTATGTTTAGTTCCAACATTGGCAAGTAAAGCCCCCTCTCCTGCTAAGCTCTGGCAGCCAGTTCTAAAGGTGCTATCTTGGCAGCAACTATATGGACTTGTTTTGTCACTGCAAACTGCAAGGATGTTCTATTTTCCAAATCTTGGGAGTTCCTGGTGGTCACTCCTCCAAGCCCTAACCAGATCCATCCCTGCTTATTTTTTTGAGGTTAGCTAAGGTTATGCTAAAAGACAATGTAAATTAGGAAAGAGCCAAACAGGTGAGAAATGTGATTTTTACAAGATAAAGATGGATCTTGACAGACTTGAACAATGGGTCCTATCTAACGAAATGAAATTCAATGTAGAGAAAAGTAAAGTCCTACACTTAGGCGAGAAAAACCAAAAGGACACATACAGATTAGGTGAAATTTAGCTTAATAGCAGTAACAATGAGAAGGTTCTTGGAGTCCTAGTGGGTAATCAATTAAATAGGAGCCAGCAGTGTGCAGCAGCAGCCAAAAAAGCCAATGCAATCTTAAATTGCATTAACAGAGGGATTGAATCAAGATCACTTGAGGTACTAGTACCATTCTATAAAGCCTTAGTAAGGCCACACCTAGAATACTGCATCCAGTTTTGGTCACCACACTATAAAAAAAGATGTTGAGACTCTAGAAAAAGTGTACAGAAGAGCAATGAAGATAATTAGGGGGCTGGAGACTAAAACATATGATGAACGGTTACAGGAACTCGGCATGGCTAATCTAGTGAAGAGAAGGACCAGGGGAGACATGATAGCAGTCTTCCAATATTTGGAGCAAAACAAAAACACATGAAGTTTTAGTACCCTTTATAAAGGCTTAGTAAGACCTGGAATACTAAGTACAGTTTGGGCCACCACATTATAAAAAGTGCAGAGAAGAGCAACTAAGATGATTAAAGGCCTGTAGGCTATTTTTTTTAAAGGCCTTTAGACTATAAGTTATATATGAAGAACGGTTGCCGGATTTGAGTTTGGCTAGTCTAGAAAAAAGAAGGACTGGGGGAACATGATAGCAACATTCCAGTATTTGAGAGGCTGCCACAAAGAAGGGGGACAACCTGTTTTCCAAAGCACCCGAAGGCCAGACAAGGAACACTGGATGGAAACTGACCAAGGAGAGATTCAACCTAGAAATAAGGAGGAATTTTCTGACAGCAATAATGATCAACCCATGGAACAGCTTGCCTTCGGAAGTTGTGGGTTCCCCATCACTGGAGGCTTTCCAGAAGAGACTGGACAGCCACTTGTCAGAAATGGTATATAGGGTCTCCTACTTGAACAGGGGGTTCGACTAGATGGCCTCGCTGATCCCTCCCAACTCTGTAATTCTGTCGGTCTGTCTGTCTGTGGGCTGCAGCAGAAGCCCCATTCTTGAAACCAAAAGAGAACGAGCAGTTTTCAAAGTCTAAGAAATCAACTCTCCCGGGTTCGCAAAGCATCGCCAGAGCTACAAACATCCCCCACTTCTCTTCTCAGGTCACCCCCTCAGGCCGGGCCCTCGAGGGGGAGGCGAGAGACACCCTCAATCAGGCCCCTCCCTCGGGACGGCTTTCTGCACCTGCTCGGCCACAAGAGCGAGGAGTGGCGGAAATCGCCGAGGGCCGCTTGGTGACCTTGTGGGGGGCCCGAAGCGGGGTCCGAGCGCCGCCGGTCGCCTCCTCCCCTCAGCGCGCGGACCCTCTCCGCCCGCCTCCTCCGGACCGGCGCATCTCGGCCGGCAGGAAGGAAGGAAGGGAGAGAGAGAGAGCGCTGCCCGCCGCCCTTCGGCCGCCCCGCCCCCGGCTAAGCACCCCGCGGCCAGGGGGGGCTAAAATGGCAGCGGAAGATAGTAGGGGGGGCGGCAGCAGCGGCGGCGGAGCCCGCTTGCGCAGCGCCTGAGTCCGGCTCGCCTCCGGTCTCCATCTCCATCTCCTTGGTGCGGCTCGCCGAGGGATCCCGGGCTCCGCCGGGCTGCAAATGCGGCTGCTCGCCTCAGCGCCTTGCGGGTTTCCCGCGCCTCCCCGGGAAGGATCCTCTGGGCGCCTCGACTCAGACGGCGAGGCCGGGCGTTGCGGAGGGAAGAGCGGCGAGGGAAGGAGCCCGGAGGCTCGCCCGCGCAGTCGCCGCCGTGAGCGCGGGAACCAGAGGGTGGTCGCGGCTGCCCCTCGCCCAAGGTGAGCGGGGAGGAGGCTGGAGAGGTATGCGGGGGGAGGAGGACCGGAGAGCCGGGGGGAGGTGGGGCGGGTCTCTCGGCTTCCTTCGGCTGCTTCCCTACGGGTTTGAGCCGGCCAGTTCCAGCGGTTGCCGGCGATGGAGCGGCGCCGCTTCCCGCGGAGGGCTGCTGCAGCCCGGCTTTAGCTCAGCGCGCGGGAGGGTGGGGAGGGGATGGGCCGGCTGGAGTTTGGAAGTGGGGGGATGCCGGGGGAAATCCCGGGACGGTGGCCCTAGTGCCGGACAAGACAGAAGGCCCGGCCAAGGTGTGAGGGGAGCTCACTGAAGATTTTCATGAGGAGACCGGACAGCCAGTTTGTCTGAAATGGTATCCGGTCTCCAACCTTGGGTAACTTTAAGCCTGGAGGACAAGGACTTCAACTCCCAGAATTCCCCAGCCAGCTGGCTGGGGAATTCTGGGAGTTGAAGTCCTCCAGGTTTAAAGTTGCCAAGGTTGGAGACCCCTGGACTAGAAGGCTTGTCCAAATTAACTGTATTTAAACTGAGGGAGTCCAGATAAGCATCATCCTTTTACTTATCTTGGGAATTCGAAGAGATCACTACCCTTTAACTGTTCTGGACCTTACAACCATAAGCTGATTATAAAGCAGACAGATAACTCCACAAAGTATCCATACACAGTCTTTTTATTGGTTCATTGGGCATCCTCAAGATAACTCACGGTTATGTTGAGATTCATCTCAATGTCCAACTCTTTGCAAAGCTGACTTTCTGGTGTAAAAGGATAGTTCTCTTTCATTCTGGTAATGGTGGAGCAAGGGGGTAAAGCAGCAGGATGATGCTGGGTTCAGGCAAGAGTGAAGGAACCTCCCCAACCCACCAAGGGTCAAGTCATTGACCAATCAAGATTACATAACATGGACTACATTTCCCAGGATACCTTAACTACATTTACCATGATGCATTCCCTTAAGGGGACAGCTCCCAATTCCTAACAAACTATCCCAATTCCCTATTAACTATAACTGGCTGGCCAGCACAGCTTCCAAAGGTCCCTTCCTGTTCTATTCCGATTAGCTTCCACAGGCGCAGAAGTAGGCGACTGACCCGTCTGCAGCAGGGCAATCCTAGGAAAGGGTGCTTTGAAAAGTCAGGGTGAAGGCTGCTTGCTGGTTGGAGGCTCATTGAAGAATTGGAACTGGAGCCTTGCAAGGTCGGATTGCTTAGGATTTGGATGGGTTTGTGAGTGGAGCTAAGCACATCCAACTGCAATGTTCCTCCTGGAACTAAGCATGTCTGACTGGAAAGATTATACAGGCCCATTGAGCTCAATGGTAAAGAAGAGTTTTTAATTGACCCCTTTCTCTGGTTTATGTTCTACACTGAATCCTGAATTAACAAGGGAGATAAAGTGATATGGAGGTGAAGGCTCAGTAAAACTTGGGTTAGAAGTAATAGCAATAGCACTTAGACTTATATACCGCTTCATGGTGCTTTACAGCCCTCTCTAGTGGTTTACAGAGTCAGCATATTGCCCCCAACAATCTGGGTCCTCATTTTACCCACCTTGGAAGGAAGGCTGAGTCAACCTTGAGCCTGGTGAGATTTGAACTGCAAAATTGCAGGCAGCCCGCAGTTAGCAGAAGTAGCCTGTAGTACTGCATTGTAACAACTGTGCCACCTCTGTTTACTGTCTGACACGTAACTTCTCTGGACTATTTGCAAACAAATCTCTTTCAGCGCAGCCTATCTCACAGGGTTTTTGAGTTGATGACCAAAAGGGAAATCCTCATCTAAACTCCCTCTTGTTCTGGAGAATTAAATGGATAATCTAGTGTACAATTTGGTAAGACATTATAGAAGTCCATGCAGACAGTTTTCAAGCAGGACATGGGGCCTTATGCTGGAGGCCACAGTGAGTTTCTTCAGTTGTGTCTCCACGGATCAGGTTGCCAACTCCTGCCTATCCCAGAGCATACTGTCCTGCAAATTATGACAGATGGGGTAGCTGGAGGACCCAAAGGTGCTTTTTGAAGAGGCAACTGGACTTCCTGTGCTTGCTCGCTCGCTCTTTCTTTCTTTCTTTCTTTCTTTCTTTCTTTCTTTCTTTCTTTCTTTCTTTCAAGACTTCTCATCCAAGAAGCTTCTTCAGCTCTGATTCTTTCATTGAGGAGTTGGGATTGTGCTTTCTGCAGAATGTTTTGTGCTCTGTGTCCCTTCACTGTTGAACACAGGCGCAGGTTGTTGGAGATAAGTGTCAACTAAAAAATATTTCTTTGGTCTTTTTAGTTGCCAGCAGAAAGGGAGTGGGGGAAAGCAGTGCATTCCTTAAATGCTTCAGATAATTGCTTTGGCAGCTGAAGCTGTTGGCGCGCAAGATTATTACTGGAGAGCATGATTGATGACTCTTGGCTATGGATGTGTTTCCTTGGAGAATATACATCCAGGGGGTGGGGGGAAGACCATGGTCAAGGGTGAAATGAATGATGTGTCAGAGTCAGCTGCAACCAGGAAACGCCGACATGTCAACTCCTAATAAATCAATCTTTTTACTCTGAGGGATGCGGCTGGAGACTTAAGATTTGAATGGGGGTGCATGTTGGAGCCTTGACAATAAGTCTATGTTGTGTGCATCACAAACTGAAGTGCAAATGGTTCCTGTAGTCTGCAATTTTTCTGGAAATCCATTCATATTCCCTCACCATTCGAAGGGGGTTCATCCCAAAGTGTATCGCTAAATGTCTATGGAGGTTCTCAGTCATTCATGGTTGTCCCAAAGGTACTTTTTTCAAGAGGCAACTGGACTTTCTGGGTTTTTTTCTTTGAAGACGTTTTGCTTCTCATCCAAGAACCTTAGACATCTAGCTGGAAAAGAAACATTTTCATTGTTTCTTGCAGGCAAAGGTTAAAAAAGATGAGCCTCAAACTGAGTTAGGGCTGATCTTACAGAGGAAACTATGATTGTCATTGTTGCTGTGTATATGGACCTTTTTCAGATCAGAGTGTCCGTTGGTTAATCAAAGAGGTGGCCATGATTGTGGAAGGCCCACACTCAGTCACACAGTCACAGCCACCATCCTAATACCCCATTACCACTTGTTTACTTGACCCTTTCCCTCCCGGCTAATTAAATTAAATAATAAAAACAAGCACAAATAGGCTGAAAAACAGCTTCTATCCCAGGGCAGTAGCTCTTTTGAATTCTATTGTATAGTGCAGTGTTGGTGTGGTGTCGGGGTTTCGGTTCAATGTGTGGAGGGTGAAGGATGTGTGTTTGTGTTTATTTTCATGGTCACAATGTGCACTGATTTCGTTTGATTTCGTTGTATGAGGTGCAGTGACAATAAAGTAAAGTAAATAAATTGACCATGATTGGCACTGGCCCTCTGATTAAGCCATAATCGATACTCCTTTGAGCATGGAATGTATTCTTCTTGCTTAAGGAGCTGGTGATAAGACCTCTAATGAAAACTCTCAGAAGTTCTTTGTGATTCTAGGTCAAGAAAACTCTATTTTGGGATTGAATAATTGAGCAAATGCTGAGCTTGCAGTTGATTATCTGAGCTCATTCTAATCAGGGATTCTTCTGGGATATGGTAATTTGGTGGCTTGGATGAATGATCTGTTTTAAAACTGGGTGAGGGAAGCGAAGCCCTACACGTTCTCCCTGGATCTCTCATCAACTTTTGCTACCATCAACAATGGTGTATTTCTGTGAAGACGCTGAAAAGAACAGAACAGAATAACAGAGTTGGAAGGGACCTTGTCTAGTCCCTGCTTGAAAAGTTGATATGATGCCACCAGTGACAGAGAAATGTGTGTGTGTGAGCGAGAAAGAGGGTGAGGGAAAGAGGGAGTTAAAGTGTGTCAGTCTGTGTCCAGGGTAAATAACAAAATAACAGAGTTGGAAGGGGCCTTGGAGGTCTTCTAGTCCAACCCCCTGCCTAGACAGGAAACCCTACACCACTTCAGACAAATGGTTATCCAACATCTTTTTAAAAAACTTCCAGTGTTGGAGCATTCACAACTTCTGGAGGCAAGTTGTTCCACTGATTAATTGTTCTGTCAGGAAATTTCTCCTCAGTTCTAGGTTGCTTCTCTCCTTGATTAGTTTCCATCCATTGCTTCTTGTTCTGCCCTCAGGTGCTTTGGAGAATAGCTTGACCTCCATCTTCTTTGTGGCAGCCCCTGAGATATTGGAACACTGCTATCATGTCAACTCTAGTCCTTCTTTTCATTAAACTGGACAAGTGGGCTGTAAACATGTATGGGGATGTGATGAGAAGTAGGGAGGGGGGAATGACTGGTTGATGAAGAGCAGGGAAGCACCTAACCAGTTTGTGCCTGTACTCAAGGCCACGCACCCTGAGAATGGAATGTGGATTGCCCCAAACACCTCAACGATTCTGAAAATACCTACATAGCTCTTCATTGGCTGAAGATGAACTGGTCATGGGGAGAGGGCTGGGATGAGGAGAAAAACGTGTGACCTTTCATGCAGGAAACTTGGTTCTAGCCTGGTTTTACTGCAACCAGCAACCTTTAGTAAAAGAACCTATCAGTTCAGTCAAATAGAGTCGAGTGTCTTTCTTTCCTAAGGGGCCTGATTAGGGCGGTCTGATAAAGGGTGCATTCGCCCTTTCCCCAATTTAGAAAAACGGCAAAAATAAATCTCTTCTACCAAAGTTTTAACTGTTCATTGATTTCATGAGATTGATTTTAATTTTCTTTTTAATTTATCTTGATCAATCAATTTTACTGGCGGATTTGAAGCAGAAGGGCAGGATATATACTCCAATATAAAATAAATAATAAAATAAAAATAAAATCAGTGGTCTCCTGAGGCGCTCTTTCCATGTCCCAATTTTTGTTTTTGGTCCTGGAATTTTATAGTGTCTCTAATCCAACTCTTATTTGGGTTCTATTCTTCTTGATCCTTTTCAAGATCTATACACCTCAACTAAGTAGTCGAGGACTTTAATCAAATTCATGTGCTGTGTACTTTCTGTCACTCTTTTTACTCAAGATAAAATTTTTAACATGCTTTACATTTCTGAATTGCTAGAATGAATATAGGAGAGTGGCAGAAATGCCTCTTCTATTTGAAGTTGACATGTTTATTTAATGGACGTGGCACCCCTTGTACATGGAATTAAGTGTCCCTTGTACATGGAATCACATAGCATGATTTGAAAGGAGCATGGCTCAGGAAGAACCTGGGCTTTGACATCTGCTTCAGAAAGCCCCAGATGTCAAGGACTCCGCTAGCTCCTGAATTTCTGACTAGTGTTCGCATCACGCAGCATTGATTTGCAGTCAACAAGGATCTATGATCAAGTCTTGCGTGGCCTCCTGAGGCTATTCTGTTCCAGTATTTTAGGAAAATACAAAGGCCTGAAAAAGTGTTTACTAGAAACATGAGTATACAAAGAGAGAGAAAAAGCAGTCATCCGTTGTGGTCTTTTATTATTTGCAAGGCATGAATGGTTCCAAAGAAATTGCAATTCTGTAAGCTACCTGGCTCAGTGGCTTGGGGAAACAGTTTATTTGCCACAGATGGATAAGCAGCAATCCATTTTCAGTGTGCAACTGAAACGACACAGAATTGGCAAATCATTTCTGTGAAGAGACACTTTTGGGTGTTTGCTTGCTCCAGAGAGGCAAAGGAGCTTATCTTGAGTCAAAATGGACTCCTTGTGCTTCATGTTGGTGTTCATGCAATGTCATTAGCAATCATACAGATTGGCCAACTGGCCTTTCCAGATGTTCATGTTGACTTTTCAGCCTACCACACAACTTCCCATTTAAGTACTGCCTCTTTCAGATGTTTGGTATTAGCTAAGACTTTGCTTCCTGTTGGGAAGCAGGACTCTACAGCAAGTGGAATGGATAAAAGTAGCTTTTGGATAAAAACTTTCATTCCTCTGGCATCTTTTTTAACTACCATCTACTTGTTTTAGCCAAACATTGAAATGCCATGATTGTAAGCATCCTTCCAGAGGAAGGTAGGACTGGGATGGCCAGATGGAAGCAGAACAAGGAGATAGACCAAGAGTCTTCAAACTTGACAGCTTTAAGACTTGTGGAATTCCTGAGCTAACATGACTGGAGGAGGGATTCTGGGAGTTGAAGTCCACAAGTCTTAAAGCTGTCACATTTGAAGACCCCTGAGGTAGATTTTGCAGGACAGCCCCAGGTGCTACTTTCCTTGATCTTCTGCTAGGGCCTGAGAAGGGGTGGGGTCAAGCCCTGTGGAGGAAATCCTGGGGCAGATTTGTTTGGTTATTCCTGTGGTTCTTGGAATGAAAAAAGGAAAAACTTGGATTGGCAAAGACTGTTTTGGGTACAATTTGTTGGAGTGTTGGCTGGGTGAGCTTGGATTTGCTTGCTGCTCTTGAGTGAGAGATAATGGTGGGAGGGGAGATTCCACTAGGGCTGAGAGTGTCCTGGATGCTCTGGGGCAGGGGTCTCAAACTTGGCAACTTTAAGACTTGTGGACTTCAACTCCCAGAATTCTGGGAGCTTTGCTGGCTGAGGAACTCTGGGAGTTGAAGTCCACAAGTCTTAAAGTTGCCAAGGTTGGAGACCCCTGCTCTGGGGAAAGTATTGGGAGGGCAGATCAGAGTTAGATAGAGGTTGGGTGATGTGGAAGGCAGAGGCTGCCAGATTGAAGTCCCAAATGCTCAACAGAATCACCGGCAACCTGGTTAAATCAGCAGTCCTATCTTATTTGTGATGGGTTCCCATGGTTTCAGGATAGGTGGAGGTGGGCTGGGAAAAGTATTTCAGAGGTGTAAGCATGGGGAGATATGTCCGTCATGGGAGTGGAAATGGGGAAGTGGCTTTGGGGTCTAAGGCCAATTCTGAATTCCAGTCTCCAAAACCTGATCTTCGGAGTTTTGGTGGTCCTGGACTCCACTTGTTGATGCTTCACACTAGGTTGACCCATATTAAAGCTTGATTGTGGATAAGAAGATCAACCTGGTTGGCGTGACTGAAACCTGGTTGAACATGGAAAGGTGGGATTGGATTCCCCTCTCAGATGGGTGCCAGTTTGGATGTGGAGGTTTTAATGATGGTTTTGTGAAATGCTGCATGTCTTTTAAATACATATATACATATATAAATCTCTGATTTAACACTTTATACGTCTGGTGAGATGAACCATGTGGAACAAGAATAGATAGTTGTCTTAAGATGTAACAAGTTGATTTGCTTTTGCTGCTAGCAAGGTGTAGTTAGGTATTCGATATATGTGGCTCAAATACATGACTCTGGGTGACTAACAATGATTAAAACATTAAGCAGCTGAGATAAAACCCAACACAATTAATATAACCATGATACGGACTTAACCATACAACTAGAGTTCCATGCTCAGTAACCAAAGCTAGTCTTCAAGACCATCTGGGACAAATCTCATGTAGAATGACATTCAAGAGGGCAGGAACCTGACAGGGACAGTTTCCTGGAGCAGACCACTTCTGGATGTGTAGATACAGTTTATTTATCATATTTACGCATTGCTCATTTTGCAGTTGAAGGAGTCTCTGATACAATCATGGATAGACACGACTAGCAGGAGATGGTCCTACAAGAAACACAGTACCTAGGTTGAATAGAACAGAATATAGAATTGTTTATTGGCCAAGTATGATTGGACACACAAGGAATTTGTCTTGGTGCAAATGCTCTCAGTGTACATAAAAGAAAAGATGCATTCGTCAAGAGTTAGAATCATAAGGTACAACACTTAATAATAGTCATGGGGTACAATAAGCAATCAAATCATACTAGGAAACAGTCTGTATAAATCATAAGGATACAAGCAACAAAGTTACAGTCATACAGTCACAAGTGGGAGTGGATGAGTGATAAGGAGTGATGGAAGATTAATAGTAATAGTAGTGCAGACTTTGTAAACAGTGTTGAGAGAATTACTTGTTTAGCAGAGTGATGGCATTTGGGGAAAATCTGTCCTTGTGTCTAATTGTTCTGGTGTGCAGTGCTCTATAGTGTTGTTTTGAGGGTAGGAGTTGAAACAGTTTCTGTCCGGGGTGTGAGGGGTCTGTAAATATTTTCACAGCCTTCCTTTTGACTCGTGCAGGTCCTCAGTGGAAGGCAGGTTGGTAGCAATTGTTTTTTCTGCAGTCCTAATTATCCTCTGAAGTCTGTGTCTGTCTTGTTGGGTTGCAGAACCAACCAGACAGTTACAGAGGTGCAGATGACAGACTCAATAATTCCTCTGTAGAACTGAAATTTGTAGATAACTTGAACTAAACTCAGAACAATATTGGCAAGCAATACCGCTTGTGAAGCATTAGTGCCATATATCTGCCCTCCCTGCTGCATTTTGTACCTCCCGGAGCTTTCAAATTCTCCTTGGGGCAGGTGACCAAGATATGAGTGATTGTGAATATAGCTTCCTGGTCCAAGAAAGTACATAATGGGTACCCAACACATAATTGTGTAATGGCCCTCTTGGCCACAACTCACAGTTGCCATAAGTCTAGAAGCAGGGGTGGGATTCTACCAGTTCGCACCTATTTGCTAGAACCGCTTGTTAACATTCTAAGCAATTCGGAGAACCAGTTGTTAGAAGAAATTACTGGCCTAATCCTGTAAGGAAGGCAGGAAGGAAACATTCTGGTGTTGCTTACAGAAACTGCCTCTCCATTAACCCTTATTACATTCTTGGCAGGACTAGACTTCCTGTCTCTGGAACTTCTCTGAAGTTTTTTCCCCTCCTTTGCTGGTACTTTGCTTGTGTGGAGTGACCATTCAAAGTTACAATGGCACTGAAAAAGGTGACTTATGACCGTTTTTCACACTTACGACTGTTGCAGCATCCCCACAGTCATGAGAGGCCAGGTGAGGAGATGCGTGCCTCAATGTGAGTGATATTGAGTTGGCCACACCCAGCCAATAACATGACCACCAAGCCATGTCCACCCAGTCACATGACCACTAAGCCACGCCCATCACCTAAGCCACGCCCACAGAACCGGTTGTTAAAAAATTTGAATCCCACCCCTGTCTAGAAGGATCCCCAAATTGCACATAGATGCTAAGTGGAGTAGTACAACCCCATCCACAACCAAGGATTGAAAGTCCCCAGAACCAGGGAGCCCTAAAATCCAGAGCCTTGCTTCTCTACACCTTCATACTTCCAGACACTGAGGAAGGACGATTTATATATTTTGTTCCTGCTCCCCTGTAGTGGCTAACAAATTACTAGACTTAGATTTATACTCACTCTCTAGGGAGACTGGTTCCTGACCCAGGTAGAGATGACCCAGGTAGAGATGTACAAAGGTTGGGGCTTCAGTCTTGGAGTTGCAATTGCCCTCTTGATTTGGTTTTATTCCTTCCATGTCTTTTTAGCTGCCACTCCTGAGTGTTGTCATTCCCCTTGGAAGTTTCTTGGTTAAGTCTTTCCTTAAAACCAGTGCCTTCCAACCTCAGCAACTTTAAGATGGTTGACTTCAAACCCCAGAATTTCTCAACCTGGTTTAAGAAGAAAAAATATAGCTTCCAAAAATGAGGCATGGAAAAGAGAAATAGCATTAAGAAGAGATGGGAAAGTTTATCACAAGAACCAGGAGAGGACCTCAGCAGAAATGGTCTGTTGGGGTGCTGATATTCAATGCTGAATCCACGAGGATCCTAAGGAAAGGGTGAAGTTTCTGTTGTGTGTTTACCATCTTGACTTTTTTTGACGTGTAGGCCTGCAGGTACTGTTGTCTGTCAAATGTATTTGGGGTGATGGGGTACTTGAGGCAGAGATTTCTTTTTAAGTTTTGCAGATGTTCAGTGGGTGTTTGTGTTAGAAATTGTTTTGGTTCCCTTTGAGTCATTGTGTACGTGAAAAATCGTGTGTCATCCAGACTGGAAATGGACACCCACATACTTAGAATGAACACTCTATTTTACTTATCTTGTATATTCAAGCAGAAGCAATTTGGATATCTTTGTTTCCTGTTTTAATTTGTCAAAAGTGAGTGGCTTGAGGGGAGGGGTTAATTTATCAAATATGATTGCCTGTGAAAGAAATATGAATGGTGCCCCTACTGCTAAATTAATAAAAAGTATTATTGCTCAGTTCTGCAAGACTCAGGTCACAATGCAATTGGAGTCAGGTTGTGTATGCTATTGGGAAATCAAATACATTAAAAAAAAAGTCTGATTGGCTGGAAAATTTCAGATAGTGCTATAAATTACACCCGTGACCTTCAGAAGTTAATTCTGTACAGCTGAATAATTTTACTTGTATAAAACATGCACTCTTGTATAAATGCAGTCAATTTCCATTGTTCCCTCTGGGTTGGTTAAGAATGAGGCAATTGTATTCTGCAGGATCATAAACTCTGATCACAACTGCGGAAAACTGCCCATTCCACTTTTTCTTCCGCAAGATTTGATCCCACAGAAAAGCTAGAAATTTGGACTAGGGAAGCAAAATCATAAAACCTCCCCCTTTGAAAGCTGAATCCGGCTCCTAATCTTAAATTTTTAAGGCAGTGCTATATGAACATACGTCCTTAAAGCTGTAGTAGAAATGCACCGAATAGGAACAGTCTGAGCTAGGTTGAATGTTCAGACAGCTCATTAACTGATATTAGATTGCATTGCATTGTAACTCTGTTGTGATCTTGCTAAGCAATCTAAAAATTAAATGCATTGTAGTACTGTCATTCAAATCAACCGTTTAGTAGAAACCTCTACCATGGGCTTCCATGGGTGGAGTGTTCAAAATAGTCAAGCTGGATCTGCATCCATGTAATAAAAACTCTAGATTTGGATCACATGATCAAATACGACTTTTTAACTTTTCCTTGCAAATACCCCCTGATTCCACCACATATAAACATGTAAGCCTAGCTGTATATAATAGCTTTCTAGTGAGAGATATACAATTTATTCTGGAGGTATTCCTAAATCCCTTAAAATTCAGCACAGGAGCCAATTTTTTTAGCATTTAATTTTGATTTTCCTTTTACCCTAAGAGAAAGAGCCAAGGAACAGTCAAGAAATCTGTACCTGCTAATTTAGCTATTGCAGCCATTTATCTTGAAATGTTGTGACATTCCAACACAATAGAATGTCATTACAGCATATATTATTATAATAAAATTTAATGGTGTTTTTTGAGGGTTCCTCTAATTATCTTTAAAACACCACGGAGTTTAGTATTGCATGTTGGTAGGTATGCAATGCCAGGTGGACCATTCTGAATTTCAGTGGAGTTAAATTGGCCATTTCAAGTTCTGAAATAGATGTTAAATGAGATAGATGGAATAGAATAGAATTCTTTATTGTCCAAGTGTGATTGGACACACAAGGAATTTGTCTTGGTGCAAATGCTCTCAGTGTACATAAAAGGAAAGGTACATTCGTCAAGAGTCAAGAATCATAAGGTACAACACTTAATAATAGTCATAGAGTACAATAAGCAATTGAATCATACTAGAAAACAGTCAATATAAATCGTAAGGATACAAGCGACAGAGTTACAGTCATACAGTCACAAGTGGGAGGAGATGGGTGAAAGGAAGGATGGGAGGATTAATAGTGATAGTAATGCAGACTTTGTAAATAGTTGGACAGTGTTGAGGGAATTATTTGTTTAGCAGAGTGATGGCATTTGAGAAAAAAACTGTCCCTGTGTCTAGTTGTTCTGGTGTGCAGTGCTCTATAGTGTCGGTTGGATGGATGGATGGATGGATGGATGGATGGATGGATGGTTGGATGGATGGATGGATGGACAGACAGATGGACAAACTAATCAGCAGTTGTTGCCAATATTAAAACAAACTTCATTGTGTACTTTGTGTAGATTATTTATTTATTTATTTATTTATTTATTTATATATCCCACCTTTATTATTTTTATAAATAATTCAAGGCAGTGACCATACCTCCTCCTTCCTCCTTCTATTTTCCCCACAACAGCAACCCTATGAGGTGAATTGGGCAGAGAGAGAGTGACCGGCCCAAAGTCACCCAGTCAGCTTTCATGCCTAACGCAGTACTGGAACTCACCATTTCCTGGTTTTCTGCGCCAGCACTTTTACCACTAGACCAAACTATGATATTGAAATGTGTTTGAATATTAGTAGCTCGGGTTGGTAGTTAGGTTGTTGGTTTGAGCTCCGAGCTTGGCAATTTCATTGCAAATGTTTCATCATCATTCGAGGAGACATTGTTAGTTTTGAAGAGCACAATTCAAAAGGCACGATGCCTCCTAAAATGGTGACAAAACGTTTGCAGCCAAATTGCCAAGCTCGGAGCTCAAGCCAGCAACCTGACTACGATATGATGCATAGATCTTATCCCACAGTGGCTTGGCCCGCTAAAGGTTAAAACAGATCAAGGTTCAGATCTCAGTTTCAAGTCATCATTAAAACTTTGTTTTTCTTTCCATCCAGTCATTTTTGATTCTAAGAAACTGCCTGGGCAAGTCCTGTAGTTTACTTTCAAAAATGGTTGGCCCTTGCCTTCTTCCTAGGGCTGAGAAAAGCTGACTGGCCCAAGATCACCCACTGGCTTTGTGCCTAACGTGGCACTAGATGGTATCCAAGTTTCTAGGGTGATGCTTCAATCACTACACCAAACTCAGTCTCTAAATCATAGTTAATGTGACTTAATGAAAAGGGGAATTTTCCTCTGTCAGTCATCATGTTTCTGATTCCTTCTGTTTTTGCTTCTGCATTATAGGGTGTTTTATTACAAAAGAGTGGAAACTTTTCAATGAGGGTTATTATGCTTGGCCCCCGACCAAAAGAATTTATATCACGACTGCCAGCAATATGGTTATTTTTTCATTATGGAAATGAAGTTTTTCCTACTGTGTCTACTGCTTGTTGACATTCAAATTAATCATGAATTAAAACATTTTGTTATGCTTATTTTGGGAAAGGGAGGGAAATGGGGTGATTTGGAGGGGAGAGAAGAATGGTTTAAGATGTATAAAGCACAGATCAAACATGTGTATTGAAGTCAGGGGCATGTTTGGAATTAACCAGATTAGCCCACAAACTGTGCCAAAAACCACTGTCAAAATATTCGGGTTTAATCATTTGCACTTTTGGTTTACAGTGCTGTGTTTTGTTTTCTCCCTAAAACAGGACTGGCTGGGGAATTCTGGGAGTTGAAGTTCATATATCTTAAAGTTGCCAAGGTTGGGAAACCTTGTAGAAGGTCTCTGTGTTGATAAATTGGGTCAACTGTAAAAAAGGAGGATGTGAGAGTTAGATTAGACCAGTGGTGTCAAATTGGATTTCTTCAAAGGCCAGATCAGCATTGTAGTTCTCCTCTGTGGGATGGCAGGAGTGCGGGCCATTTTTGGCCCGTTTTTTCAGCCTGTTTCCAGTCTGCTTTGGGCCCAGATTTCGGCCTGGTTTCGGTAGGCAGAGTGCTGCAGGAGGCCATGAAGGGTGAAAATGAGGTGTGGAGGGCTCACACGGCCCATTTTAGCTGCCAGAGGCACTGCGCACCGGTCTCTTGATAGTTTGACACTCCTGGATTAGACCCGAGCAAGGAGTGTCAGGAATTGGAAAGGTGAATTACTGATTGATTGTTTATCTGCTTTTCTGCTAGAGAAAGCTCATTTGCTAGGATCATCAACATAAATGTGCTCTCATCCAGATAAAATTAAGCAATAGCAGTAGCGCTTAGATTTTATGTACTGCTTCACAGTTCTTTTCAGCCCTCTCCAAGCAGTTTAGAGAGTCAGCATGTTGCCCCCAACAACCTGGGTTCTCATTTTACCGAACCTCGGAAGGATGAAAGGCTGAGTCAACCTTGAGCCAGTCAGAATTGAAAGAATCAAACTCCTGGCAGTGAGAGCAGAATTAGCCTGCAGTACTGCATTCTAACCACAGCGCCACCACCGCTCTTCCAATTGAAAGAGTTTCATAAAAGATGACATGAAGTCCAAACTCATGCCCTTGTTACTTCGCGACTCGACTACTGCAACGCTCTCTACCTAGGACTGCCCTTGCACACCATCTGGATTGCAGCTGGTGCAAAATCGCAGGTGGTGATGGGAGTTCCCGTTCTCCCATGTTGCCCCTCCTGCGTGGCCTGCATTGGTTGCGGTTGCTCAGTGAGGTTCAAGGTTCTAACTTTAACATACAAAGTCCTTCATGACATGGGTCCCTATTATTTAAGGGAGCGACTGTTGCCGACATCGAACACTAACCGCCCTGTGCGATCTCACAGACAGGGGCTCCTTGGGGTCCCGTCAGCCGGACAGTGCCGGCTGGCGGTCCCCGACGACGGGCACTCTGTTGCGGCCCCTGACCTTGGAATCAACTTCCCTGGAGCTCCGCCTGGCCCTGACCTCCGCACTTTCCGTGCGACCTGAAGACCTGGTTGTTTAATCAACCGGCTGTGACCCTGGGGTGGGATGGTTCTTAGAGTTTTAATGCTGCGATTTTAGTATTAATTCGGCTTGATTTGTTTAATCTGGTTTTATTTAACTTATTGTTGTGTGGTTTTATTTTGTAAGCCCCGAGTCCTTCGGAGAGGACATATAAGTCAATTAATAAATAAATAAATAAATAAACTCAACCAAGCCAGCCCAACTACATTTTGGTTCAGCATGTTAGTTGACTTACCCCAACATTGAAACTTATTCAGCAAACCATGTTTAAACCTAGGCTAAGGGGAAAGTATGAACCCCGCCACTATCTAAATTGATTGGATCATAAGATTGCTATTATGCAGCTGACTTTGGGATGAGCCTGACAGAAAAGAGCAAATGTTTGAGCAGGCAAGAATAGGATTGATTAAAGTCAATGGCAAGCTCCATTGTAGCTAACAAAATTTAAAAACAACATACAAAAAGTTAAAAATGCAGAGTAAAACTAGCCCTATTTTATATGGCTGTAAACAGCATCTTAATCTGGATTTGTCTCATTCAGATTAAGGCTTTATGAGTTGTAGCGTATGTAAAATAAAATTTTAAAAAGTTATTTTGAACAAATAAAATAAAATAAACTCTTAGTTGTAATAAATTCTTCCCCCAGTTAGGCTTGTTAAAACCATAGGCCCTTGACAATGATGGTAGGATATTCTTTGATATTTCATTAAATATCGTTACTACATTGCTGTTACTTGGATTTATGTTGTAAATCTTTGTAGACATGTTTGCAATGAGGCTGAAGGATAAATATAAACATATACAATGACTCATAGAGAACATAGGAATTTCTCTATAGTGGAACCCTATTTTCCTCCTGGTTTTTAATGGATGCAAATTCCCTTTTGTGTTCAACTGTTGAGGTTTTTCTTTTTTTCCTGACTGACTGTGGTTTTGATGACGCAAACAGGGATTCAGTTTTCCAATTCAGCTCTAGAGAAGAAAGATTGAAAAGTTGTTCAGATTTCCTAAGCCTCAAAAAGTTTACCAAATCTTTCAAGTTATCCTGCGAAGACTGTGCCATTATGTCACTAAGCAAATCATACCAGCGATGTAGCATCATGATTTCTACCAGATGCTATGGAGACATGTAATGTAGATTTAGAAGCAACATTTTTCAAGTAATGTTTTTCTAAGTCAGTAAAACCAGAATGCCAGAATTCTATTACAGTTGATATAAATTTTGTTTCATTTTGTTACGAAGTTTTTAATATCGTTTTATATTTATAACAATTCATATATTTTGGATAAATAGTTTAGGTGGGAAAAGGTTGTAGGCTGGGAGAAAGCATTAGGACAGTGGATCTCATGAAATAGAAACAAACTTCATAGTTATATTTTAACTGAATACAGCCTTGACCTTTGAAGCATTTACAATATTCATTCATTCTACATTGCCCATCTCACCTAAATCACTCTGGGTGTTTTACAATAAAAATAATAATACATTCCTTGCAGACAAGCATGCTGGCAGGATCCAAGCTTTATATTAAGTCATAATGTTGGTTGGTTTTTAGTTTAGAAAATTGCATGAACTTGGTCCATTATGATTTACTCAAACTATTATTTAGCCTGTAGTGGCAAGCAGCCTAGTTGAGATTTACTTCAAAAAAAGGTAAAATTAACTTGGAAATATTCACAGGAGGGTATGTGTATGTCAGAAAAGGCAGGTAAAAGGGGGCAGTTATGGCTTTTTGACACCCCCCCAAACAAACTATGATCTAGTATAATACATGAAATGATAACCTCCATTTTGATATTCAAGGATACTCAAAGAGGCAAAGAAAATGAAGGAAAGAATGTATCATATTTTTACGGACATCTTATTATACACCAGTAATTTGTACCCATGCTGGCAAAACTTGAGTTCTGATGCATGGAATCTAGCCAGTCTCAAATTTATTTAGAGGGCCGTCCCACTTTCTTATGATTCCGAATTTCCACTACCCTATACCATTTCAGAGAAATGGCTGTCCAGTCTTTAAAAAATTTCCAGTGATTGAGCACCCAGAACTTCTGGGGACAAGCAGGTCCACTGGTTAATTGTTCTTAGTGTCAGGAAGTTTCTCCTTAGTTGTAGGTTGCTTCTCTCTTTGTTCAGTTTCCATCCGTTGCTTCTTATTTGCCTTTTTGGTGCTTTGGAGAATACATTCCCCCCTTTTCTTTCTGGTTGCCCCTTAAAAGCCTGTTGCTTATCGCACTCTTGGGCAAAGCATGTGAGCCATTTCCTCCTTTCAGTGGTCCATGAAAGTACATCTATAGTATGTAGATAATAAAGTCAAAAAAAGGTGAACAACATTTTTACAGAACTATAGATAAGTTGAGGCTGGGTGTGACAAGGAATGGCTGGGAAGGGAGGGGCCAGGTGAGGCAGCCCTTGACCTGAGTGACATTAAGTTTGCCACACCCACTCAGTCACATGACCACCAAGCCATGACCACCCAGTCACATGACCACCAAGCCATGTCTACCCAGTCACATGGCCACCAAGCCACATCCACCCAATCACGACCACTAAGCCATACCCACAGTCACATGACCACCAAGCGACACCCACCAAATAAACCACGCCTACAGAACCAGTAGTAAAATTTTTTGAATCCCACCATTGAAAGCAGCTTCCACTTTTGAGCAGATGGTTTGCTGTGAAAACTCAATAAGGGAATATGTTGTTTTAAAGGACAGATACCAACCTACCTCAGCTGCAGATTTGTGAGATGCAAAGGGACAGGCTTGTTTTAAACCATCTGGCCTTTGTTCCTTTTTGGGAATTTTGGTTTGTAGGTGGAAAGGTGGGTGTAGCTTGGTTTGAAAGGCAGAATTGTGGCTAGAAGGCTCTCAGACTGCAGCTGACAAACAGGGAATCTGAATTAATCTGCACTTGCGTTTTCAGGCCTGCCAAACAGCTAGGACCAGCAGTGAATGCTAACTGCAAGCTGACAGCTAAATTGAACAGTATACTGCATGGCAATCCAGACTAGAACAATTAGATTAAACCCAGTTCCTCGCCTCCTCTGAGATTTTACATGATATAAATATACCTCTGACTAAAAGGATTTTTCTTCCTGATAATTTATGTTTTAAAATTCCATGCAGACTGCCTCAGTTGCATACCCTTTTATTTTAAACATTATATCTTTACTTCTGAACAGTGCTTCTCAACCTTGGCAACATGAAGATGCGTGTACTTCAACTCCCAGAATTCCCCATCCAGCATGGAACTTGATGGCCTCCTTATGCTGGGAGTGTCTACCGGTAGGGTAGGAGAGACAATCAAGAAAACAAAATGGAGTGCATGTAGGGGATTGCAGCCCAAGTTTAAATGTTATGGACCCTCTGCAGACCTTTCTGCTTTATATTCACTATAATCCTAATAAAACCAATGTAATTTTGCAATAGACTTAAAGTGTGCTGGGATGGTGCGGTGGCCAAGAGGTGAAGGTCTTGCCTCACAATCAGGAGGCTGTGAATTCAATCCTAGGTAGAAGCAGATATTTCTCTCTCTGGCCACAATGTGAATATATCTGCTGAACAAAACTCTGCATTGGCGACAGGAAGGGCATTCGGCCATTAAAACACTCTGCTAGCTCCATTCAGTTGCCTAGACTCCACTCCCGCAAGGGATTATGGGGACGATGATGGTTTAAGGTATGCTGTCCCGCTCTTCCCCTCCCCTACACACACAAGATTTCTACTCTTATTCAAATTCCCCAAACAAATCCTCAGAAAACACCCCTGTTTTGCAGATCTGGATTCCAAGCTCAGAGTTACTGGGTAACCAAGTCCAAAGGGCACACACAAAGTCCAGGAAAGCAGTCCATGATTCAAACAGGCCAGGATACACGGCACAAGCACACAAGGCTCAGAATTGGGCACATAGCTCCAACAACACTCAAGTCCTCAGGGTGGGGTTAAGTAGGCAATGCAGTGCAGAGCTGAGATCGCCTCCTCATCAGTAGTCTAGCTGACCAACGTCGTGCCTGTCTCTCCTCTCTGCTCTATGTGTCCTCAGATCAGGAGGAGTGTGGACTCCACCTCCTCATTGTCAACTTTGGAAGTCATATTCCACGCTGCCACATAGCCTGAGAAAGTGGGAGCGGGTGATTTCAGTTAAGTAACTCTAAGTAAACAAAATAAAATTATTTTGTTAGTTCAGGGTCATTTAGTATGGCGCAGGATGAAATAAGGATCTTACTTTTGGATGGATCGTGATTGGGCCATGTGATGGGATGACAGCCAAGGGGGATGGATTTGTAGTTTGTGAAATTGTGGGAAGCCCAAAAACTTTTAGATTTGGGATTCCACAAATGTGCCAGTTACTGTTCTAATTAAAGGTACTTTTGAGATATGTCTGTCTCGGAGTTATTGGAATGGAGGTTTTCTGGAATGCTGACATTATTCTGACTTGGTGGCAGCTGCTCCTGGTCTTCGCCTGGAGCCTCCTGGCCAACTTGCTGCAGCTCACTTCCCTCAGCCTCAGACTGACCTTCATCCAATCAACCCAGCTGAGGATGCTTCAACGGGCTAGCATTCTCTGTGCCCTGATCCTGATCAATATTTGGCTCCACGCTTTCCTCTGCAGATCCAAACTCACACTCCTCCTGTAAACTTGCATCTGGAGAGGATCCATTCCATGACATAAAGAAGGAAGTAGTCTAAATTTTCCTGATTACAATACCTTAAACCAGGTTTGGGCAAGAAAGGGGTAGACTCACTTGTCAATATCTGTCTTATTGAACTATACAGTTCAGAACAAATTGAGTTGGAAGGAGATGAGTTGAAGGAGATACCCACATTTGTTACCGAAGGCAGGAGTTCCCACTACAAAGTACGATGACATCATAGTTCAAACTGTGTGAAATATGTAATGGCGTCATCCATATAATGACCTCATGAGCTGTGTGACATAATTCTGCTTGTCCATAAGAGCAGAAAGTTGCTTTGAGTTTATGGATTCATCACCTTTCCTTCTCTGGATGATGAGAAAAAGATGATACTGTATTTGAGTGTTGCATTGAAACAGGGATAACTTTGACTGTTGCTTGGACTTAGTTACCAATTCTGGCCTAACATCGGCATTTGTTTGGTCTGACATCAGTTGATGTAACCAAGAGTTAGTTTTCCATTGCTGGCCCGCATTGGACTCCATAACCATAACCAAACTGGGAACGTCTCCCCCTACAAGTACCTGCGATCAGGTGTTACAAGAGGCACTTTGCATTGGTGGTATCTGATTTCGCTGATTCACTGTTTAACTGAGTAGGTTTTCCAAAAAGCTATTTAAAAAACCACTTTCTTAAGCAGTCAGCATGCAAAATCATCCTCATTTTTCCCCCAGTGACTTTGACCAAAGGCAGTATTGTATTTCAGGAGAGAGGTGGGAGAGTGAATCCAGATCTGTCTCTTCCCAGCCTTTGTAGCTGTACAATTATTGCCTGTCTCCAGCTCGTAATTTCTGTTCTTAGTCACTCAAACAAGAAAAAGCCCTCAAGTTGAGTTGAACTCCTGAAGGTTGAAAAATATCTTCATGGATTTGGTGACAATCCAGAAGTGATTTGTATTTTCTTCCAACATGCATTTTGACTTCCCATTATAACCTTGGCATTTTCTGATGGCTTCCAGTCTGAAAACTGTTTTGTTCTTTCTCAGGGCAGCTAAAGTCACCCAGTTTTTGCTGCCTGCTGTAATTTCTTGTGATTATGTGTGTGTCTGTGTGTGTGTATGTAAAAGTAATGTAGGCGTAGATATTCATAATTAACTAATCTCAAGTCATTTCTCCGCCCTTCTCTTGCTAGTATCTTCAAGAATGAATTACTGTCTTAATAGAAAGGTATAAGTTATGCTAATAAGATTTACCCAGAACCAGGTACTTCAATGTCTACCCTTTTTATGTGCCAGTTAGCACTCATTCCTTCTATGTTTCTATTTGGCTAACACACTCCCACTCATCTAAGAATTTATTTTGCTCACAGGAGCTCTGCCTGCTATGTGCAGCACATACACCAAAAAAATAGCAAGCTTTGATGACACTGGTGTCAACTATCTTGGCTTTGTTAACCTACACCCTGTGGGCATCCTTAACAAGGGAAGAATTCAGCTCAATATCTATGATATAATCCCTTTGATTTGGAATTCTGGAAGTTGAAGTACACAGATCTTTAAAGTTGCCAAGGTTGAAAAACATTAGCTTTTAGACCAATATTTGGGAAAAGGTTTCATCAACTTGCTGGATTTAATCGTAACTTATTATTTTAATGGAAGGCAAAACTGAAGATGGCATTTAATTTTGTTGCATGAGGTGCAATGACAATAAACTTAAACTTAAATGGCAAAGAGCATGATGTGTGTTGTCCCTGCTGCACCTATAGCGGCTAACAAATTTCAAGAGTTAGATAAACACTCAACTTGGGTCTCTTCCTGGTCTCTTTGTCCTTCTGCTCTTGCAGACTTTGGAAATTTGTATTTTCTAATAGAAAAGTCTTGATTAAGATAGCAGACATTTGTGGCTGCAAATTTTGCAGATTTTCAGGGTTCTCTAAATACATTATGAAAGTACTGGTAACATTTACCCTTCAGCTGAAGTTGGCAGAGATACAAGAATTACATTTCTAAAAGGTACAAAGATTCTGTGCAAAGATAAGCATCACTCATTTTTTTCCAAGTGGGTGTAAGCTCTGCTCTTTCTTACATCCTAGCAGCTTGTATAGTTCTTGGTTAAGATGGCTGGGAGTGTTTTATATCTGAGTTCTCCCTTATAAACCTTTTTTTATCAATAATAGGACAAGGACAAGGTACAACTGCATGGTTATAATTCTACAATATATTCAAAAAGCTATATTCAAAATATATTTTAAATATATATATACAGGTAGTTCTCGATTTACATCAGTTCATTTAGTGACAGTTCAAATGTCAGTGTTCCAGCAAACCTCCATTCCAATCAGTAACTCCTAGACAAGCATAATCTGGGGGTCCTCCTGGACCCACGGCTCAAGTTGGAGGAGCCAGGTGGGGGCCGTGGCCAGGGGGGCATTTGCCCAGATCCGGCTGGTTCGCCAGTTGCGCCCATATTTGGACCGAGATGCCCTGTGCACGATTACTCAGGCACTCGTTATCTCTCGGCTCGACTACTGTAAGGCTCTCTACTTAGGACTGCCCTTGCATACCACCCGGAAACTTCAGCTGGTGCAGAATGCGGCCGTGCGGGTAGTGATGGGAGCTTCCCTGTACTCCCATATTACAGCCCTCCTGCGCGACCTGCATTGGTTGCCGGTTGTTTTCCGGGGGAGATTCAAGGTCCTTGTGATAACATTCAAAGTCCTACAAGGCATGGGTCCAGGATATTTACGAGAACGACTCCTGCCAGCATCAAATACCAACCGCCCTGTGCGAGCGCACAGATGGGGCTCCTCGGGGTGCCGTCGGTGGTGACCTGGGGGAGGGCCTACTCTGTGGCGGCTCCCACTTTGTGGAATCAGCTTCCACCGGAGCTCCGGTTGGCCCCCGATCTTCGCTCCTTGCGCCACAATCTAAAGACCTGGCTATTTATGCGGTCCGGGTTGTGCTGACCTCCTTGGGGGGCTGATGGCTGTTTTAGTTTCTGGGGTTTTAAATTTGTATATTTGGCCTGTTCTGTTTAATATGGTTTTAAATAATTATTTATTATTGGGTTTTTAGTTGTGAGCCACCCCGAGTCCTTTTGGAGAGGGGGTGGCATACAAGTCAAAGGAAGGAAGGAAGGAAGGAAGGAAGGAAGGAAGGAAGGAAGGAAGGAAGGAAGGAAGGAAGGAAAAGAAAGAAAGAAAGAAAGAAAGAAAGAAAGAAAGAAAGAAAGAAAGTACCTTTATTAGAATAGCACCTGGCACATCTGTGGAATCTCGAAACTAAAAGTTTCCCGGACTTCCCACAATGTCCCAAACTACAATCCATCCCTTTTCTCATCACATGGGCCAATCACGATCTGTCTCAGTGTAAGATCCTTTTTCTCTGCTGTGCCACACTTAATAACCTTGAACTAAGAAAAGAATTTTATTTTGTCTACTTAGAACTACTCTCAATTGAAATCACCCCCCTCCCACTTCCTCAGGCTATGTGGCAGCATGGAATATGACTTCCAAAGCTGACATCAAAGTTACGATGGTACTGAAAAAAGTGACTTACGACCATTTTTCAACTTACGACCATTGCAGCATCCCAATGGTCACATGATCAAAATTCAGATGTTTGGCAACTGACTCATATTTATGACGGTTGCAGTGTCCCGGTGTCAGATGATCCCCTTTTGTGACCTTCTGACAAGCAAAGTCAATGGGAAGCCAGATTCACTTAACAACCATGTTACTAACTTAAGAACTGCAGGGTTTCACTTATCGACTGTGGCAAGAAAGATCCTAAAATGAGACACTTAACTATTGTCTCACTGAGCAATAAAATTTTGGACTCAATTGTGGTTGTCAATTGAGGATTACCTGTATTAAAAAAAACCAAAAATGCATCAGGGCAATCTAATTATCAAGATGAATTAAATTTGGCAGGGTATCTAAATTACGAAAAGTAAGTATTGACAATATTGCAAATCTTTTATTTTACTCTGCTGTAACTTACATACGTCCTGAAGAAATCTATTAAAGCAGAGAACAATATCCTATATATTTATAGGATGCCACAATCAAAGATGATTTTTGGCAGCTCACATAAAAATATATTACAAAACAAACTCCATGAAAAAAATAAAATCCTGGCAACATATTTGAGAATTTCTTTCAAAGAATTATCAATTATTGCTGTTATTGATGCTTCAATTCTTATTATTATAATGATCAGTTTTCTGCAGTAACATATGAATTAAATAATTAGAGGGGATGAAATAATAATGGATACAGTGCTGTACTCGTTGTATATTAAAGAAACGAAACTTTAATGCAGAAGATTGCAAGTCTCTTCATGAGATGAGGTCTTGGATTGAAATTCCAGCTTCTTCCTGATCAACTTTTTTCCCCTCTTGCTCTGAAGCAATGCTTAACACAGCGAGATGCTTTTTTCATCATCTTTCTGGGATGATCTTGAAAGCTCTTCATTTTGCAGGCAGCTGCTCTGGTTTATCTTTAGTTTCCACCCCATCTTCCCATTGTTCTCTTTGCCTCGCTCCCTTCTTCAGTTCAGACTCCCTTTGTTACACACAGTTGTGTGAGTCACAACCAGTCTTCCCACAGAGAAGCCCAAATGGAATGGCTGTCAAGATGAGCAACAGAGCAGCTGAAAGTTTTCGTTGTGTGTGGAAGGAGCTCCCTCTTCAGACGCACCCGGAAAATCCACTAATATTGAAAAATGGAAGTGCCCCCTCACCCCAAAGCCCCAAATAACATTTTGTGTTCTCTGGAAGGAAAGAATGACACCCATTCATTTGTATTTTTTAAATTGCACTTTGAGATAGAAGATACTTTCTTCCTTGAGGCTGGAAATTCCGTCCTCTGGGGAAATCTGGGAGTTCATTTGAATAGCCCATATGAGATGCTAGAATAGAATAGAATAACAGAGTTGGAAGGGACCTTGGAGGCCTTCTAGTCCAACCCCCTGCCTAGGCAGGAAACCCTACACCACTTCAGACAAATGGTTATCCAATCTCTTCTTAAAAACTTCCAGTGTTGAAGCATTCACAACTTCTGGAGGCAAGTTGTTCCACTGATTAATTGTTCTGTCAGGAAATTTCTCCTCAGTTCCAAGTTGCTTCTCTCCTTGATTAGTTTCCACTCATTGCTTCTTGTCCTTCCCTCAGGTGCTTTGGAGAATAGCTTGACTCCCTCTTCTTTGTGGCAGCCCCTGAGATATCAGAAGACTTCAATCATGTCTCCCCTAGTCCTTCTTTTCATTAAACTAGACATACCCAGTTCCACCAACTGTTCTTCATATGTTTTAACCTGCAGACCCCTGATCATCTTGGTTGCTCTTCTCTGCACTCTTTGTAGAATCTCAACATCTTTTTTACATCATGGCGACCAAAACTGAATGCAGTATTCCAAGTGTGGCCTTACCAAGGCATTATAAACTGGTATTAACTGATTCTATCCCTCTGTTTATGCAGCCTAGAACTGTGTCGGCTTTTTTGGCAGCTGCTGCACACTGCTGGCTCATATTTAAATGATTGCCCACTAGGACTCCTAGTTCCCTCTCACAGTTACTACTATTGAGCAAGGCACCACATATACTGTAGCTGTGCATTTGTTTTATTTGTAAGTGACACACACACAGAAACACACACACGCACACATCTCGCACTCTAAGGCAGGATACTGATGGAAATATCAATAAAGGGAAATAACAGAAAATTATTTTCAAGGCAAAATAAAGTGCAAAACTATCAGGCCGCATTGGATTCAGAGCTGGTTGATCTTCTTCAATTATATTTTTTAATTGTATACCTAAAAGAACAAAAGGGAAAAATAATAGCGGTGTACATTTCTCACCAAACTACTCTTCCATATTGTACCTTTTGTACAATTACAGAATAGAAAGAATAACAGAGTTGGAAGGGAACTTGGAGGTCATCTAGCAGTCCAAACTCCTGCTCAAGCAAGGAGACCCCATACAAATGGCTGTCCAATCACTTCTTAAAAATCTCCAGTAATTGAGCATCCATACCTTCTGAAGGCAAGGCATCCCACAGGTTGATCGTTCTCACTGACAGGAAATTTCTCCTTAATTCTAAGTTGGCTTTCTCTTTGTTAAGTTTCCATCCCTTACTTCTTGCCTTGCTCAGGTGCTTTGAGAAGTACCGTTTCTTAGTAGGCACAGGTGTCCTAGTAGATGTGTGTGTTCTGATTTGGGTCATATTGAATGTGATAGGGGACTTCCTGCCCCAAAGGGCCTCCCTATAATTCAGGATCGATGACTGTTTTTCCTCCTGAGTCTTTTTCTGACTTTTCAGTTAGTTGAAAAGAGCCGTGGTGGGGCAGTGGTTAGAATGCGATACTGCAGGGCTAACTCACTGCTTACTCCAGGAGTTCGATTCTGAGCAGCTCAAGGTTGACTCAGCCTTCTGTCCTTCCAAGGTGGGTAAAATGAGGACCCGGATTGTTGTGGGCAATATGCTGATTCTGTAAACCGCTTAGAGAGGGCTGTAAAGCACTGTGAAGCGGTATGTAAGTCTAAATGCTATTGCTATTGCTAGCCACCCATAGTGAACCAACCCTTTCACCATCAAAAAGCTCTGTTGAAAACCTCCACCTGCCCTGTTTGAGCCCAGTTGTCGCTATTAATGCACAAAGGTCAGAGGAAGAATTTCATTAGCTCTTTTGAATTTCATTAGCTCTTTTGAATCCCAGGGATTGTGGAACATGGCAGGGAGAAAGACGATAGGACCATTTGCTTCCAAATAGAACCAAGCAACTGTTCAGTTAATTATAGACTTGAGAAGAAGCTGTGGAAGATCAAAGTCAGTATCTCTTGCTCAGAGAAGGTGCCAAATAGGAAGGAAAAATGAAACTGTAGAAAATATTTCCACACGTGGAAATCCAGGCTAGACAAGGAGTAAGCAAACAACATAGGCCAGAAAAAAAGCAATCCTTTTTTTAAAAAGGAAGGCTAAATGGGGTTTTCCATAAAGTCAGTAAGAATAAAGCTCAGCTGAAAGGAGACTTCATAGTTTTATGTAATTTTTTTTAATCTGCAGAGCTCTTTCTCCAACATCACTTGTGCAGTTTTCATCAATGGCCAGCATCCTCCACTTCTGACCCACAGAAAAGGCAAGAGAGCAGGCACATGAGAGAAGAACCACATTATTTCGCCCACTTCTACTCCACTTCTGCAACCCTCAGCAGGTATGTTCCTTGTCAGTGTTCGGAGGCTGTTTGCTATACCTTATAGTCTTGGTCAGGGGTGTCAAACTCAATTTCATTGGGTTGTGGTTGACCTCGGCGGACCGGGGAGGTGTGGCCAACTGGGTGGGCGTGGCCAGCTTGATGCCACTTCCCAAACTGCTGGCATGTTTCCTCTTCGCATTGGGTAGACCAGGCCGAATCCATGCTGGCCCAATGTTTCCTCTTCGCCAGGGGTGGCGAACAAGTTTGACACAAAGAGCCACAATTTTAAACTGTGAGAGTCAGAGAGCCACACCACGCTCGCTGGCCCGTGCAGTTGTTTCCGAGGGATGGGAGGCGGATGGCGCCGGGGCGGGACTACGGCTGAAATCTCTCCTCAGAGATCCTCCTCAGAAGCAGCATAACAAAATCCAAACTTGGCAAAGAGCCACAGTATACAAAATAATGATAAGAGGCAAAGAGCCGCATTCATTTTGGCCGGAAGCCGCATGCGGCTCGAGAGCCGCGTGTTCGCCACCCCTGCTCTTCGCATTGAGTAGACCAGGCCGAATCCATGCTGGCCCAATGTTTCCTCTTTGCATTGGGTAGACCGGGCTGAATCAATGCTGGCCCAATGTTTCCTCTTCACATTGCAGGCCAGTTCCGGCCCATGGGCCTTGAATTTGACACCCCTGGTCTCGGTGGATGCTTTTCCAAGGCCCATGCCTGCCCCCACCCCCAAGAAACTAGAAGGACTGTCTGTGCGGCCATTGAAGAAGGAACACAATTCCAAGTCTCTTCCGCATCCTTCAGAACATGAACTTCGATCTGCTGCAGATAATCTTCAACTTACGATCACAATTGAGTCCAAAATGTCTGCTGTTAGTGAAAAAAATGGTTAAGTGAACATTTGCCCCATTTTACGAAGTTTCTTGCCGCATGTATTAAGTGAACCACTGCGGCTGTTAATTTAACTTAACACGGTTGTTAAATGAATCTGGCCTCCCCATCGACTTTGCTTGTCAGAAGGTCGCAGAAGAGGATCTCATGACCTCCCTGGGACACTGTAACTGTTGTAAATATGAACCCGTTGTTAAGCATCCAAATGCAAATCACGTGACCATGGGGATGCTGCAACGGTCGTGAGTGTGAAAAATGGTCATAAGTCACTTTTTTCAGGACCGTTATAACTTTGAATGGTCACTAAATGAATTGTTGTAGGTTGAGGACTACCTGTACTAGATGTAACCCTCCCTTTTTCCCCCCAAAACTTCAGTTTGAGTGAAAGCAGTTTCTAGTAGAAGGTAGTTCTTTGGGATAAGAAATATATTATAATCTCAAGAGACAGACTGTTTGCTTGAAGTGATTGCATGATTCCTTGTTGATTTGACAAATAACAGGATTTCTTTTAAAAAAATGTCCTACTTTGGTTTCCATAGTTATATGGCATTGGTGTGGCCAGAATCTGACCTTGATTAGGGTCCCATTCTTTGCGGGAGGCTTGTGGGGTTGAAGAAATTGGCCTCCTTCCCTTCTGCCATGAAATTATGATTATTTGGACAATAATATCTATTTGCATCATCTACGCCAGAGGTGTCAAACTCAAGGCCTATGGGCTGGATCCGGCCTGCAAGGTGCTTAGATCTGGCCCACGGGGTCGCCCTGGAAACACCGAGGGACCAGCCCACAGTGCCTCAGACAGCGAAAACCTAGCTCAGGAGGGCTGCGTGTGCCCCCTCCCCGAGCTCCATTTTCGCTGGCAGAGGGCTGCAGGAGGCTTTCGCGGATGAAAATGGAGCTCGAGGGGGCCACATCCACCCTTGTTGCCCCCCCCCGAGGTCAAATGCAACCCTGGTGCGGCCCTCAATGAAATCGAGTTTGACATCCCTGACCTTTTCTCCTGTAGGAGACAAGGATGTGAGGGAAATAATCCTCTATTTTTCCTTCCATGTTTTTAAGGAAGACGTATGAGCTTATCTTTACATATGAGCAGTAGAGTTAAGATTCAGCTGGACCATCAGCTAGGAGGAAATTCACAAGTGTGGTTCACACACCATCTGTATCCTGATGATGAGGTGGCCTGTTGACTGTTTCTGAAGGAACATGTCCTGTTAATAATGGAACCTCCATCTTGACAGCGGTTAAAGCAGATTCAAATGCTTCAGTGGGAAAGTGGGGTTTTCCATAGGAAACTGCAATCTTGATTTGCATGGAGATGGAGCCTGAAGGAGGTCCCACTGGCCTGCTGTAGGACCACTCCCCATTCATCTGACCACAAGCTCTGAGCCACCATGGCCATTTCTGCTTGGGCTGATAGAGAATAGAAAAGCTCTCTGGCCATGTAATGGGTTGTGAGAATGACCTTGAGGAACAGGAAGAAACTAACCGTAAACTCAGAACCACCATGGCCACTTCTGCTTGAGCTGTTAGAGAAAAGAAGCTCTCAGGCCATGTAGTGGGTTGTGAGAATAACCTCGAGGAACATGGGGAAAAGCCACAACCAAGACAAAGGTCCAATAAAAGAAATCTGAGCCCAGAGCAGAAATGTAGTTTGAGAAAGCATCTCAGTCTTGACACTCCCAAGTTCTCTTGAAGATAAAGGAAGAAGTAGGGGAAGGAAAGGCTTTCAGACTTCCAGATTTTGTTAGTCTAACCTTATAATAAAAGTAGTTTTACTATTCACATCTTTGCTTTTGCCCCCTGGGCTACCTGGAAGGGCTAACAAGAAACCAAAGTTTTCTTCTCTCTCTCTTCTGTTGCAACCTCAGGAGGGGATTCCCATGAGGTTCTTATCCTACTAGTTGCTAGCACATAATAGTCCCTCAATTTTATCTCTACTCTTCCCCCTTCCCCAATATCAAGCATAATCATTTGGTGTCTTTCTAGTGATATTCACTGGCAGGGGACAGTGCTGTCATGCAGTCAGGTTCTTAATGTCACTGATAATCGTAAAGTATCCATATTGCCATTATGGATATCATTAACAACATCTTCTATTTATTTTAGAATCCTAAAATGGTTTTATGTGGAGATCTTCCTGCATTTTATCCCTACTATAACCTTGTGGAGCAGGTTGCCTTAATAGTGATGGCCCAAAGTCCCTCTTTGAGCTTCTGTGGTTGACGTTAAATGATTAAATGATCTCTCCATAATTGTTGAGCATTCCACTTTAGAAGCTTTGGATATTTAGAGCTCAAATTGTACTTGAAGTTATATTTTTCACAGAAGAACTATCTGCTTCTTGATCATTTGAGTTGATATGACCTCAGAAGATATTTGAGTGCAACTGTACTTGGGATTTTGCAGGCTTGATAACCACAGGAAGGATTAATGGCTGTCTGCTTCATCATTTGACTTGTATATTTGACTAGGCCTTAAGATTTCAGAAATGAATTTTGTGATTCAAAATTCTTATTTCAGTGGCAGGTTGTCCACAGAAGGAGGTCAAAAAATGCAAGAAAGTGGGCATGACATTGCCATCAAAATTCTACCTTTTTTGTATTAAGGTCATACATAGCATATTGTTTATATGATAGATAGATAGATAGATAGATAGATAGATAGATAGATAGATAGATAGAATGAATACTTTATTGGCCAAGTGTGATTGGACACACAAGGAATTTGTCTTGGTGTAAATACTCTCAATTATAGTGAAAAGAAAAAGAAAAAAAGTTATAGTGAAAGTTATAGTGAAATTTTAACTTCTATTGCATAGCAGCAAAATAGCCCATAACCAGGGGTGGGATTAGGCCAGTTCGAGTGAACCAGATGTTAAATTTACATCTGGTTTGCCAAACCAGTAGTTGAACTGACTGGCTGGCCCCGCCTGCCCCACCCTTCCTCTCCCACGAGTCTCCACGTGGCCTGTTTTGGATGCAGGTAAGTGCAGGGTCCGTGCAGAGACTCTGGGAGGGCGAAAAACTGCCCTCCCAGAAGTTCCAGAAGTCTGGAGTTGGGCCTGTTTCCAGCTTCCGGAGGCCCTCCAGAGCCCAGGGGAGGCCGTTTTCACTCTCCCAGAGTTTTCACTCTTCCGGAGGGAAGCCTCCGGAAGCTGGGGAAGGTGAAAAATGACCCTCTCGGAAGTTCCGGTAGGCCATGCCTACCATGGCTACGCCCACCTAGCCACTGGGCAGATAACTGGTTGTTGGGATTTTTGAATCCCACCCCTGCCCATAACAATATATATTTTTAAATGTAGTCATGTGATGATAAGGCATTTAGCATGTTAAAAACATGTACTAAATCACTGTATCCCCATACTGTAAATACCATATGACAGTTCAGATATATTATTTCTCGTGACATGTTTTTCAGATAAACCTTTTTCTCAGTAGAGGGAGCCATTTTCAACAAGAAAGTTTAAGATGGATATCTGATAACTTTTGGTGTTACTAATGACCTAGGGTTATACTCAACAGACTGAGTTTAGGTAACAAGTTATATGGGTTTTGGAAGGAAAAGGAATAGGATGATTCAGGAAAGGAATGTTCTTTTCAAACTGATTTGCAAGTCTTTGTTTCACTTTGTATTTCAATGAAGCTGTTGGAAGGCATCAGATCTGAGCCATTAAAATCAAAGGTGAACACCAGAGGGCAGTAACAACTTACTCATCTCAGGATGACCTTTGCTGCCCTCCAATGGTGATGTAGATATTGACAGGGGAGATCTGACAATCTTCCTACATGTTTAGTGAAGACTAGAGGCATAACCAGGCATTACACTGGAGTAACCTTTGCTTTAAGTTTCCAAGTATGTGAGGGATTGTCCCTCTATTTGGTGTTAGGCCATCCTTTGCATATCTTGGTTTTATAGCCGGAAGCAAAAAAGAAAAATAATCAGGGGCAAGAGGAACAAAGCTGACTGAAGTGAAATACATAGCCAAATATTTTAGGTAGGTGTGTTGACTTGTGTAAATATGATATTGGGCATCATTATAAGCTGAGTTCTGTAGCAAGTAGCCTTCGCTTGTCTGATAATCTAAGCAGGATCTTTGGAAATAAATATTAATAAATATCTACAGCACAGCACCATTGCAAAACATGTCATCAGTGGCATACCTCAGGGTAAGGTGATCAAAATTTGCAAGGTGGTGGATACATTTTCATGAATTTTGGCCTATTTCTGTGTGTGTTCCTCCTGCTTTTTTTCAATGTTCAAGTTCATGGTCTCTGCAGGATTCATGGCTTTGCACTGTAACTATACACAGTCGCTTCTTCAATACATGCACACAAATCCTTGAGCATGAACAATTAATGCAAAACTTACATTGTCTCATTACTACACTGTCAGTGAATTCCCCCTGTAGATGCCCAGGCTTCTCATAATTAAGAAAAATAAATAGAATTATTTTAAACAAGTTGTGATATATATACACACATATAATACCATTCAATACATGGAATGCTCAGTTCAGACTGGGTGCTAATTGTATGTCCTACTCAGATCATATAAATAAATAATTCCAAACCTACCCAGTTCTTAAGTGATTAGGTTTTGCCCATATCTACTGCAATTCAGTACTGCTGTTTGGGTTCTAAAACAGGTTCTAAAAATATTTATAAAGAATCCTTGTCTAAGGACAATGCTGATTTTTCCTATTCAAAAATTGCAAGCATTTCCCCCCCAAATAATCAGTATTTTCACTGTACTGTCAGTATTTTCACTGATGAAAAACAAGCATGATAATATCCTCTGAGTCCATTTAAAAATTGAGCCCTGTTTTGATGCATTCATGTTCATTATTTTTGTTTTTAAAAAAGAGGAGGAAATTAAGGGAAAGAAGCTGTGTTGGAAAAGTTAGCTGAAAGACAATATAATTCTGCCCAGTATGCTAGTTTGGGATTCTGGGATTTGAAGTTCACACATCTTAAAAGTTGCCAATGTTCAGAAATACTGTTTTGTTGACTTCATCTCCACATCTATGCAGTTTTATTGGGAACAGTATACAAGCAGTTTGGTTTTGCCTTCTTCCTGGTTGTTCCTTTAACTTCCCAATCTAATTTTCAGATCTGGAATTCCTGATAGTTGCCCCTCCAAGTAGAAACCACAGTACATCCTGCTTAGCTTCTGCTAAATCAGTATCAGTGACCTGGGGTAAATTATGAACTGTGTAAAATATCTTATTTTTTATTTTTAAAAAAGCAAGCCAGAGGAAGTCCAGGGTGCCATCTGTGATGAAGAGAAATAAGCCTGCTCATATTCCCTTTGAAAGCCATGGGGAATATTGTGGGAGAGAGTCAGCACCAAGAATAAGTCAGAACCAGAGGAAAGAAAAGAAGACATCAAAGGACAGCTTAAGTTAGGGAGGAGCCCTCCAGGGTCTGGGATTCTGTTCTTCACATGAGGCTGAACTGGAATTAGAAGCCCTATGTGATTCAGGAAGATGGGATTAGATGTGGGCCGAGGATATTTACTCCAAAGCTACTATCCATTGGATCTTCACTTAGCAGCTCTCCAGAGCCTTGACCTGGAGGATCTGCTGTACTTTACAACATTTAAAAGAGCTCTGAATTAAAATTAAGGACAACTGTGGAAAAATCTGCAGAGCTTTGAGTTTTACAGAATCTTTAATGACAGAAAGAAGGCAGCCTTGGTTCTTGGCTGAGATAAGGATATGGCCATGAGAAATATCTCATTGATCCTTCATCCTCATAAAAATGATTAGATTGTTTAGAACAGGGATTGGCAACCTGCGGCTCTGGAGCCGCATGTGGCTCTTTCATTCCTCTGCTGCAGCTCCCTGTCACCAGTCGGCTCCACAGTTGATTGGCTTTTAGGAGGAGACTCTATGGTGCGGAAACCGGACTTCCAGTCAGCAGAGGAAAAAGGACACCGCTCTAGAAGGAGACTCTATGGTGGAAGAACAGGACTTCAGGTCAGTTCTAGACTTGAACTGGGGTGGGGGGCCTTCTGGTTAGGACATTTGTGGCTCTTTGAGTGTTTAAGGTTGCCAACCTCTGGTTTAGAAGACTGTGTGGCAGTAGGTGAAAATAAGCAAAAATCTGCCAGATTGGGAGCCATGCAAGATTGGGCAATCTCTATTCAACAGATGAAATGTACCCCATGACATTTCAGCCATTCAAGTTCATGTTGCCAGCCCTTTCAAGCCAAGATGAAACATGATTTGAGTATTTATGTCCTACAGGGGTTTGGGCTAGATGACCTTCAAAATCCCTTCTGAACTAGTATTTCATGATTTTGCTAGGAAAAATACTAGATGTGATTTTTAGGCAGAAATGAGAAGTGATTAGGCACATCCAGGGCATTAATGCCTCTATTTCTTTTTTAAAAGTGAGGAGGAACACTCTAAAATATCAGTCCTGTCTCTTCCCACTGATCTCATTGTAGAAGCTAAAAACCATGGCCATGCCTCTTCCCCAAAATGCAGCCTCCCACTAGATGACTAATTTGTCTTCGTGCTTTCTTGTTCATACAGATTTTATTTTAAAAAAATACAGTAAATCTTGTTTCAATCTGATTGCATAAATCTATCGTTGCTGTGTTTAATAACTACAGTCAGTTCCCTCCCCCTCAACCATTGAATATTTCTGCTCGCTTTTTCTCAAGAACTTAGTTGTGTCTTTGGTTAAGCACAAGAATCCTGGCTAGTAGGCTCTATAAAATTAGAGAGATAACAACAAATAGATTCAAATAATTTGATAAGAAATTTGACAGGTGGGGTTTAAATTAATTACAATTAATCCATTTATCAACAGTTGAAGACCATTTTATGTCATTCTTATTATTTTGTGTTTTCTTCCATTTACATTTCCTTAATAGTAATTTTGTTAGGGCTCAAGGTCCTTATTCTATACAGGAAGCTAGTTTTATTATCAGGCATTAATTTATTGTTGCAATTACGTCACCTTTGGTCTTAAGATACAGAACCTTTTGTTATCCTCTTGCCAAAAACCCAGCAAAAGACAGAAAGTCAAGAGAAAAAGCATGGCCTCTGTTCTTTCGTCCAAGTTCAACATTGCCACCACAATGGTCTCTGCCTTTTTTAAAGATGCAAAAATGAACTTGAAATGAGATACTGAGTCATTCCTGGAGGAAAGTCTGACTTGCTAGACTTGAAATGAGAAAGTATTTGTTGTGAGCTAGATGAACGTTGAATCTCAGTACTGAATGTAGAGAAGAACATTTTCTGAATGAAATTTTCAGCAAACTCTTTGAGTAGATAAGGAATGTAGAATAAAAGGAGAGAGAAACGCCTTGGAGATGCCAGAAAGGAAATAACCAGTGCAAATGAGAAACAATTCCCTTTAATGGTGCTCTAGAGCAGGAGTCTTCAAATTTGATAGCTTTAAGACTTGTGGACTTCAACTCCCAGAATCCCCCCCTCCAGTCATGTTAGCTCAGGAATTCTGGGAGTTGAAGTCCACAAGTCTTAAAACTTGCCAAGTTTGAAGACCCTTGCTCTAGAAGGACCCATAATTGGGTCTTCTCCATCTGGTTCTGGTTCTCCATGTGGTAGATGGTTTTGAAAAACCCAGCAGGAGATAGGAGGCCAGGAAATCTCCAGATTGTAGGCTAAATGGAGAAGTGGTGTTTTTCCACCCAATCACCAGACATGCTAATTTCGGCTTACTATACTCATTACTTTGCTTTCTTTCTATTAGGCAAATTATATTATCCAATCTTTTACTGCATCAATGGGTCAAAGTGAAGGATAGCATCAAAGAGAATTTCCTGGTTTGGGTAGGAAGAGAGTCATGTTACGGCTGTTTTAATATAAGGCATTTGAATTGGCCTTCACTTTAGGAAAGTTTTGATAGTGGAGGAGAAGGAGTTGCCTTAGGACATTTCGGTCAACCAAGAAGATGGTGTTTCTTTGCCATTTCTCCAAAACTTAACTCATAAACTCATGGAATGTAACAATTAGAAGGAACCTCTGTGATTTATTGTTTGTTTGTTTGTTTGATGTGCCACCTGATTCCCAATGATTCTGGGTGGCTCACAACAACTAAAACAAGATAAAATATAACTACATTACATCACATACTTACAATACAGTTACACTATTTAATATATTAAGTACAAGTAACAAATAAATGATGGTAAAAACAACTGGATAGAATCAAAGCAAAGGGACTTCGCTTTCCCTGGCCAAAGGCCTGCCTGAGATCATCTAGTCTACGATATCTATAGCAAGGGTCCCCAAACTTGGCAACTTTAAGACTTGTGGACTTCAACTCCCAGAATTCTCCAGCCAGCTGTCTGGAGAATTCTGGGAGTTGAAGACCACAAGTCTTAAAGTTGCCAAGTTTGGGGACCCCCAGTTATAGTAAAGGTGTCAAACTCATGTCATCAAACACAACTAAACAATGATCCTTTTGAAGATATGTCCTGTCAGCTATTTTCTGAATGTAAAATTCAGTCAGTTCAAATGTCACCGATTGTATCTTTAAGTCAAAAGAAGTTGACAAACCTGCCTTCTGCAACAGACAATTTTAATTTCAGTAACATAAGTACTCCATATACACTAGCACACAGTAAATCTGAGGTATACGTGTCCAATTCTCTGAATCCATTTGCTACCATGACGTATTGTGGCTTTTTTTCCCGTTCACTAAACCAGGTGTGGCTGTGGCCCAGGGGTGAAATTCAAAAATTTTCCTTATCGGCTCTGTGGCTGTGGGTGTGGCTTGGTATACTTGGTATAATAGTAACAGCAACCAGGGGTGATTTTTTACTGATTCAAATCATCCCTACCACCTCTCCTGAGGTGGGCCGAGGTGGTTGAATTTCACCCCTGGATTGTGGCCAGCGCGTGACACATCCAGCTCGCGGGCCACAAGATTGACAGCCCTGGTCTATAACCACAGCAGTTTTGATAAATGGCCACCTGGCCTCTCCAATATTCTGCTTCTGGAAGGAATTTTTCTGTTATTGGACAGCTCTTCCAAACAAAAAGTCACAGCTCAGATTCTGTAAAAACAAACAGAGAGTAAGGGGCAATTCCCAGCCATTTAACAAAACCATTAGGCTGGTTTGCGGATTGTGACTAGTGTCCCCAACAACTGGCTGCCCTCTCTTACTAACATGTGGACCCACAAAAGATGTTTGTATGCTGATCTTTACCACTGAACAAAGCAGCAATTTCTGAAGGAATTCAGTCCTTCTGCACTGAAGTAATGGTAGCACCTGAAGCTAGAAAAGACATGAAATACCCTTCAGATTTTCTGGAAAGTGGACAGTCTCTGTTGTGACCTGCAGAGAACCAGCTCTGCCTCTGAAATTGTGCCAGGGTTAGGGCTGCACCTGGAGGTGTGCATATGGAAGTGTTGCAGTGGTGGGATTCAAAATTTTTACTACTAGTTCTGTGGGCGTGGATTGGTGGGCATGGTGTGGCTTGGTGGGCATGGCAGGGGAAGGGTACTGTAAAATCTCCATTCTCTCCCTACCCCACTAGCCTGCTTTCCAGCTCCGTTTTCCTGTGCAGGGCAACCAAAGAAGACCCAGCCAATCAGCTGGGACTCAGGAGGCAGAGAATAGTTGGGGGTGGTGCCAGTCAGAGGTGATATTTGCCGGTTCTCCAAACTACTCAAAATTTCCGCTACCGGTTCCCCAGAACTGGTCAGAACCTGCTGAATACCACCTCTGAAGTGTTGGCTGTTCTTTTTCAGTGTGCACATTTTGCTTGATCCTGAAACTCCTGTTGCTTTCTTGTGGTGCTTATCAAATGGCTGCTCATATTCGATAATGCTGCTGGTTAAGAACTTTATGTCCATTCTATAGAAATATTATAGAGTAGGCCCTGTGTGTTTCTTGGTCCTCTGCCTTCCTGTTTACATGAAAATGGAAAGTTTCAGAAACTGGGATTCCTGCTGCATCCTTTATTTCCAGCTTTGCATACCAAAGAAAGTGAATGCCTAGAAAATGCCTGGAATTCCGAGTCAGATGATAATTATGCGCAGTGATTTAAATGCTCCGGCTTGCAAGTGTGTCCCTTGACCTATTTAGAGATGACCCTGACTGTAAATCTGCATCCCAGCTTAGGATGCCTGGAGGAGTGAAAGCCCCTTGTGCCGTAGGACATCTTCCAAATAGCTTTGGAATAAAAAAAATGAGGTCTCTGTCTCTTTAAACAGGTGAGTTAAGATGAGGCTTGTTCACCCTTTCAGCTCAGGCATTTAGCAGTTGAGTTTTTCTTTGCCCCAATGGAAAAAATAGAAACCCTCTGTCTGTTGTAATGTGGCAAAGTTTCAGCGGTTGTGAAACTTTGCTGTGAAATTTCCATACGTCATATTTTGTGGGTAGCTCCCCCCCCCCGCACGCACACACAGCAGCTCGGTCTCCTGTTACAAAAGGAGGAGGAGGAGCCATCTGTGCATTCAGTGAAAGAAATGTTTACTATGGCAGGTGGAACATTTGGGCTGAATGAATCTCCATCTGTTGAGGGCCAAGAGAGAGAAACGTGGTGATTCCTTGGCTGGGACAAGAAGGGCCACTGAAGAAAGCAGCAGCAACCTATTGCAATGATTAACCAGGCTGTGGAATGTCAGAATTGCTCTGATTAAAGGATTTTGACTTCTTGCTGGCCGAGGACTGCTCTGTAGAGACTGGTTCTCTTTTCTTTGTTTTGTTTTTCTTTCCCGTTGGTTTTCCTTTTCCTTTTTTCTTTTTTAAGTTTGGCTTTTGAACAGCAGACGGAGAAGTTTCCCCCGTTGGCTCAGCTGCGTGTGTCTGTGTGTGGTAAAGAGGATGGGGTTTCTCTAGCCACCGCGCACAATACCACCATTGATCATGAGGACTCTTCGCAGGTTGAAGTTCATGAGTTCGCCCAGCCTCAGCGATCTGGGCAAGAGAGAGGCAGCTGCCTTGGACGAGCGGGGGACTCAGCACCAGCGGGCCTGCTCCAATGCCACCTGGAACAGGTAAGGGCTTGGCCTTCATCTTCACCCTCTCCCCTCCCCTCTCCAGGAATTTTCCCAGCAGGGCCCTCTCAAGAAACAACGTTTTGCTTCGGATTGATCAATTTTCTTCTTTTCCCCCAAATCCTCAGCCGAGTTTGCCCTTTGGGGGAGGTTGGGGTAGTTTTTTTTAAAAAAAAAGACATGCCAGGATATCCACTCCTTTCTGCATTCCATTGGTCTTTGTGGATACCTGGCTTTTTGGAAGCAAAGGAGTAAGACAAGGGCTTGAATTTTGGAATGAGGAAGAATAGCAGGTCTCTTGGTGATCACCAGTAATAAATACTGTCAGGGCGAACAATTTCAACATTTTCGATCTCTCCAAAATGTTTCGAAGCACAGAAGCAGCGACGCTGCCTGTGACACTTTTTCCAGAATTGCTTTGTTGTTGTGAGATATTGAGAAGAGATGTGTTGGATTTAAGGAATTACAGGCAGGTGCTTTGTTTGCTGAAGCTCTTTTGGGAGACCGGATCCAAGTGTTGCACAGCACTGTTAAGTACGCGGGTAGCTAGAAAGCAAAAGTTAGTAGCTGGGAAGAAATTTTATGGAAGGAGTTGTGCTTCCCTCCCCACCCTTTTCTTTCCTCATGCTGTAATTAAGACTTGCTGATTGCCAGGGTTATCTCTGGGGTGGGAGGTCAAAACACTGAAGAAAATAGCATGACTGTGCAGCAAAGCCTTGGCTCTTTTGAAACGCATCACACGTGGCACATGTTGAAAAGGGGCAGAACCTGACCATTATCTTATTTTGATGCCCAAACCACAGACACCCTTGGTTATTTCTGAGACATCAAAGCCTGCTATGACTCTTTCTTATCTTATTATCCTTTCTTGGTCTAGTTTAAGTAACACTTAGTTTTTGACTTTTTTATTATTTCAGAATCAGTGGTAGAATCTGTCTTGCATGTACTATTAAAAATGTCCATTGTACACCCCATGGAGATCAAGTTTAATACTTCCAATTTTTAATAATTCTAATGATCATTGGTGACTCTGCAGAAGCCAAAGAAGGTTGCAAATTCTTATCAATCAATAGCAATTAGGAATTGTCTGGTTCTTCCCTTCATACTGTGAATTGTTAGCTGCTCATGGCTTTTGGATTTTCTCACAAGTTTAAAAATTTCTTTGTACAGTTAGCGTATTGCATGCTGGCCTTTTACTGGGTTTGGTCTCGTATCATAAATAAATTTAGAAACAGCTGACATTTGAATGTTTTGTTGTTCTTGTTCTTTTCAATATTACCTCATTTGTACGTTTCAACAAGCCATGTTTTGATTTTTTAATCTGAGCGTTGCATGTTCTGTGAATACAGAACCTGTGGTTTGAAAATTGGATATTTTGGCACAGACTATACTGCAATGGTGAAGTATTCTATGAAATATGGCTAAATGAAGTAAGGCTAAAGGCCAGGGCTCCAACGTAGTAGCTCTTTGAGGCATTTATTTTGATGTCTATGGGGCACCCTACCATATCCATGTCTTTGGTTGGCCATAAATTCAAATTCAAATTTATTGGACTTGTATGCCGCCCTCTCTCCCTAGGGACTCAGGGTGGCTTACAATATAAAAATTACACAATACAAAATTAAATTAATTAAAACGCAATTAAACCCCAAGCCCAATAAAATCTAAAACCAATAAAACTTAGTATAAAATACAATTAAAAAACCCACCCCACTTTACTTCATTCCAGGCCGGCTTGCTGAAAAAAACACATTTTCAGGTCACGGTGGAAGGAACGGAGGTCCGGGGCTAATTGGAGCCCCAAGGGGAGCTGATTCCACAGGGTGGTGCTCCCACAGAGAAGGCCCTACCCCTGGGCACTGCCAGCTGACACTGTCTGGCTGACGGCACCCCAAGGAGGCCCTGCCTGTGGGAGCGTACAGGGCAATGGGAAGTCGATGCTGGCAGGAGACATTCCGGCAAGTACCCCGGACCCAAGCCATGTAGGACTTTGTATGTTAACACCAACACCTTGAATCTCACCCAGAGGGCAACCGACAACCAATGTAGCTCGCGCAGGAGGGGTTTAATATGGGAGTATTGGGATATTCCCATCACAGCCCGCGCGGCCACATTCTGCACCAGTTGAAGTCTCCGGGTGGTCCGCAAGGGCAGTCCAATGTAGAGAGCATTGCAGTAGTTGATTCGGGAAGTAACAAATGCATGAGTAACCGTCCATAAGGCATCTCGGTCCAGATAGGGGCGCAACTGGCGCACCAGGCGAACCTGGGCAAACACCCCCCTGGTCACAGCTCCTACCTGATTCTGCAAACTGAGCTGTGTATCCAGGAGGACACCCAAGTTGCGAACCCTATCCACAGGGGGCAACACCTCTCCCCCCATGACCAATGATGGAATATCCTGGATTATCCGAGATGCCGGTACGCACAGCCACTCAGTCTTGGCAGGGTTGAGCCGGAGTCTGTTCCTTCCCATCCAGATCTGCACCACATCCAGACAATGGGACATCACGGTGAGGGCATCACTGATTTGGTTGGGGGTGGAGATGAAAAGCTGAGTATCATCCACATATTGATGATATATCACCCCAAAACCACAGGATGATCTCGCCCAGTGGCTTCATATAGATGTTGAACAGGAGGGGCGAGAAGACCGACCCCTGGGGCACCCCGCAAGCTAGGGACCTCAGGCTCGACCTCTGCCCCCCTGCCAACACCGATTGCGAATGACCCAAGAGGTAGGAGGAGAACCACCGTAAAATGGTGCCTCCCAGCCCCCCAAGGCGCCGCAAGCCCCCTGAGGCGCCATGGTCAATGGTATCAAAAGCCGCCAAGAGATCTAATAGGACTAGGACAGAGGACAATCCCTTGTCCTGAGCCCTCCAGAGATCATCCACCAGCGCAACCAATGCCGTCTCCGTGCAAGTGACCACAAGTGATCACAGGGGCACTTTAACATTGTCATTTTGAAACAATGTTGTATATAATTTTGGGTTGTCTGTTGTAACTTTGAACATTCATTAAGTGACTTGTCATATCTTGTTGACTACCTGTAGTTTTTGTTTTAAAAACCTAGTCAGGTTTCTTTGCTGCGTTAAGCATTACTGTGAGCATCTACAGAGAACTTAAAATGCTCATATAGCCAGATTGAAAAAGACTCTGAAAATCAGGCCAATCCAGGATCTAATCAAAGATCATAAGTTTCTTCCAGAAAATGAGATTTGCACAATGTTGTTTGTAAGCTAAGTTATAAGGAATCAGGGAATAATTATGAAGGAGACTCTCCTAAAGGAAGATGAATTAGATTTTATGATTCACCAAGATTAAGGGTAAATCATTTTCTTTTCATCCTCTGACTGAAAGAACTAAAATTCCTTTTAAGGAATCCACAGAGCTCTTGGCCAATGGGCATCCTGCCTGGGAATTCTGGGAGTTGACGTCCACTCATCTTGTGGTTGTTGAGGTTCAGAGACACTACTTTGGAATGTTACTTTTGAACTGAGATTTGAAAAGGCTTCCAAGAACTAAGTAAAATCCATTGAAAAGCTCCATTGAATTGCATAGAAATGATCATGGCTGAGGAATTTTATTCAACACTCAGTTGATTTTCTCACAGTCTGTTGCCAGTGTTCTGCAGGCTCTCCTTCTGGATGTTTCTTCCTACCATTTTGTGAAGAAATGGAGAGCCAGTTTGGCCTAGGGGTAAAGGCACCAGGCTAGAAAGTGGGAGATCGTGAGTTCAAGTCCCACGTTAGTCTCGAGAGCCAGCTGGTGACTTTGAGATGTCTCTGTCTCTTAGCCCAGCTCAGCTTGCAGGGTTGTTGTTATGGTGAAAATAGGAGGAGGAAGATGTGTTGGATATGTTCACCATCTTGAATTATTTACAAAAATAATAAAGGAAAGAAAGAAAAGAAAGAAAGAAAGAAAGAAAGAAAGAAAGAAAGAAAGAAAGAAAGAAAGAAAGAAAGAAAGCAACCATATCAATCTAGAAAGTCCAGTTTCCCAAGGTCATCAAAGAAAAAAAATCAAGTTATATCATTTTTTTCAATAAGCATTATGAATACCTAGGCCATATTTGAATGCAACAAAACTATGTGTACTTAGAACTGTGAATCTTTTTATGAGGTTGAACCACATAACTTAAGTCTTTCTTTCACTGTCCATATTGTGCATTTCTTCCAACAAACATATGTTTGTTTCAGTAAACCTCTTCAATAAGGACTTACTTGCATGATGCAAGATCTTAATCTGTATCTAGGTGAACATACATGTTTAGGAAATCTTAAACTTTATCCTATGCCATTTATCCTTTGTTTTTGACAGAAAATTGTTTAGCAGCATTCATAAGTAGGTGATAATTCCCTCCATGTTATGACAGTTGTTGTGTAATGACCACACCCAAAGATGTGGCTTCAAATCTTCCTCATAATTTTGAGAGAGTAAGCCACTCAGCCTATGAGTCCATCATACATTGGAGGGCTATAAAATAAACTATAAACGTTATTGGCTTTTAATGTTAGATTTATGAATGTGAAAGTTCTTTGCCACTCAGTACTTAAAGCAAACATATTTCAATCTTGTCATCACAAAACACATAGGGTTTTTTTACAATTCTATGAATTGTTGCCAAATTCTTTTTTGAACATTTGTCCTTCTCTGAAGTTTCATTTGTGCAGTAAAGAGATGCTTCATTTCATCATGTACAGGTTCGCCATAGCATAAGTCATAACATAATAAATCTGTTCATATTTAAGATGCCACATCACTCAGTGAAGTAATATATCTTTGCTAGTTAGCTCTTCCAAACATTGTACTTCTGTAGTAATATTGGTTATTTTGTAATGAGGTTTTATGATGGCCTCACAAAGGTTGTACCTGATGCTGAATAATAGAAAGCTTGTTATTAAATATTAATGTGATTGGGAAACCTATAATCCTTCATGAATTATTATTCTCATTAACATTAAACCAATAAAGTTTATAGTTTCTTTTATAGACCTCCTTAATATGGCGAATTGTCAACTTATGGGAGACATAGCTCGGGTTCGTATGAAGAGTTACAGTATTTGCTGGGAAGATGATGAAATTATGATTAAGCCAACCAAGAATGAGAACTTGCATTTACATAAATTACACAATTTAAGACTTTTTCTTCTTCTTCCATTGGAGCTTTACCTCAGAAGGACTTCGGTAACACCCTTTCTGACTATGACTTCTAATAAAATGTGTTAGATCACAGGTGTCAAACTCAAGGCCTGTGGGCCGAACCCGGCCCGCAGGGTGCTTAAATCTAGTCCATGGGGCCGGCCTGGAAATAGCAAAGGACCGGCCCGCGGTGCCTCTGGTAGCCAAAATGGGGCATGGTGTGGGGGGGGCGCGTGTGGCCTGTTTTTGGCCTGGATGGCCCCTGAAGCACTCTGCTGGCCAAAATGGGGCATGGAGGGCCACATGCAGCACTCCCACAGCCCATTTTGGCAGCAGAGTGCTTCAGGAGGTGTCCATCCTGTCACTTCCCGGGTCCGGTCCATGGAAGAGAAGTACCATGCTGATCCAGCCCTCGAAGAAATCCAGTTTGACACCCTATGTTAGATGGACAAGGTCTTGACAAACTTCTGATCTTTTGTCACCTCCTGTCCATTTGATCTGGGTTTCAATGAAGGCAAACGAGGAATCCTTGGCTGATTGATCTTTTAAATTGCATGTGGCCGGATTGAGATTTCAGTTCTGTACAAATGCTTTCCTGGCTAATTTTAGTGCTTATGCATGGGCGTGGTGGGCGTGCCACTGCTAGTTGTGTGGGAGAGAGTGAGTTAACATGCCTTTGAAGCAGTAGAAAGTGAATTGAAAGTCATTCTGTGTGAGGCTGATCACAGAAGGCCTGTTGGAAAACAGGTAGCCAGAATTACACATTTCCACAAACATAAGCCTTGTTCTTGAAGATGGCCTAAAATTGTGTCTGGAGGTTGTAACATTTAAGAACCACAAGTCTGGATGTTTGTCTTTACCTTCCTCCACATTCATCAAAACAGCTCTTAATGCAGGGATCTCCAAACTTGGCAACTTTGAGACTTGTGGACAATTACCAGAATTCCCCAGCCAGCATGGCTGGCTGAGGAATTCTGGGAATTGAAGTTCACAAGTCTTAAAGTTGCCAAGTTTGGAGACTTCTGTCTTAATAGAAGGATTAGACGTCAGTATGGTTTCTGAATATCTCTGTCCATATTTGACTTGGGGCTGAACCTGGCTAATGGTTAAATTAGAGGCCACCAGAAAATTCCCAAAAGCAGATGGTAGCAAATAATCTCTTATCACGTTGCCAAGAAAACATGTTCATGCCACTGAGCTCAGTTCAAGAGTGCCTTTAGCTTTTTCTAATTCCAGGAACCCCTTCCATTTTCTGCCATTTACAAGAATAATATATTGTATTCAGTTTTCAGTTTCACTTAAAATTTCCTTTGTGAGAAATGCACAGGTGAAGCATAACTGTATTGTGACCCATAAGATTATCTGTGAACACAAATTAATGTTTAAAAATCTTGTTTAAAGATATGGGTCCCACAGAATCACTGAAAGGTACCCAGATGTGGGTTTAACATCCCAGAGAGAAGAATGTTTTGGACTCCAAATCAGATATCTTTGGATTACTTTCACAACCATTGAGCACTGAAAAAGGCACCTGCAGTCTAAATGGTTCAACCATGGTTTCCTGTTACCAGGAAGACATTAAAACGATTGTTCTCAGAAGGACTGAAAAAGGATACCTGAATTTTTATCACGTCACCAAATTGCAATCTCTCAAATTGGGAGTAAGAGAACTTAGAGGCTATTATATTGAGGCAAGACTAAACCAATATACTGTACATCTATAATATATTTTACACTTGTGGTTATTCTAAAACAGGGGTCTTCAAAATTGACAGCTTTAAGACTTGTGGACTTCAACTCCCAGAATTCTTCCTCCAGTCATGTTAGCTCAGGAATCCTGGGAGTTGAAGTCCACAAGTCTTAAACTTGCCAAGTTTGAAGACCCTTGTTCTAAAACCCTGCCTTTTCCATGTTGTGAGGGGGTTGTCATAATTGGCTTTTTATTTTGGCCTGACTAATCTTTAGTTGTGACAATATGGAACTCATATCCAAGTCTACCAAGTTCCCCATAGCCCACTTTTCTCCAGCATAAATATGCACAGATTCCCCTCTCCTCATAGGTACATGAATACCTAAAGGATCTTGGTCACTCTCAAAGTCATCAAGAGACTTGAAGGCTACATAGTTGAAGGGAAAGGTGACGACATCCAAGAAACCAGATGGAGAGACAGCTTGGAGCCCCAAAGAGTTTCTTCAACCCAGACCCCGCGTGGTGTCTTCCCAATGTGTTAGGGGTCCCCAAATTATGGGAAGAGATGGGGATTGACATGTAAAGGCCCTCTGATCTTGTTTTTCCATTTTTATCATTGGAGTGTGCTTTACTCCATCTCTCTATTTCCCTGCTTCTTTCTTTGCTGCTCAGTTTTGCAAAGTAATCCTACCCAACAGCCAGCAGAATTCCAAACCAGGATGGGTGGGGAATAAGGCCAGAAGTAAGCCCCATCCCTGTCTTACCACAAATTCTCACTTCAGTGCTTTGAAACTGAAGCAACAAAGCTCCATTAAGCAACCAAAGACAATGCAAAGGAAGAAAAAGGAATAACTTATTCTAACGAAACTGGAAGGTAAAATCTGAGTTTTGCTCACTGAGTTGTGCAGTTAGTTTGGTTTCCCTGTATTGTGGCATCCCCATGGTCACATGACCAGAATCTGGATCCGTGAGGGTGAACCTATGGCACACATGCCGGAAGTGTCACGAAGACCCATCTCTCTGGGCACACCAGCCGTCGCCCATTGCTCTTCCAGGTGCATGCACGCCAGCCAGATAGTCTTCTCACACATGGGAGTGCTGGAAACCAGAAGCTCAGCTCCCCAGCGCACACACGTATGCCAGCCAGCTGGTCTTTGTGCATGCATGCACGCCAGAAACCAGAAAACCAGGTGGCTGTTGCGCATGCACGTGCCAGAAACTGGAAGCTCAGTTTCCCCGTGGGCACATATGCACTGACTACCTGGTCTTCCAATTTCTGGCGGTTCCCAGTGCGCGCGCCGGGGAGCTGCTCTTCTGGTTTCGGGTGCTCCTCCACGCACATGCAGGTGCCAAAAAGGTTCGCCAATACTGATCTAGGTGCTTGGCAACCAGCATGTATTTATGACAATTGCAGTGTTTCAGGGTCACATGATCACTTTTTGCGACCTTCTGCAACTTCTGACAAGCAAAGTCAATGGGGAAAGCTGGATTTTCTTAATGACTACGTGATTCACTTAATGACCACCGCAAAAAAAGGTAGTAAATTGGTGTGACTCACTTAATGACTGCATTACCTAGTGATGGACATTCCAGCCCCAATTATGGTCACAAGTCAAGGACTAAATCTGATAGGAAATGGAGGAATTGCTAGAAAATTGCATTGGGCAGGGAGGATGGTCACCAGGACTGTTTCAAGTACCGTGTTTCCCCGAAAATAAGACACTGTCTTATATTTTTTTTGGCTCCCAAAAACACACTAGGTCTTATTTTCGGGGTAGGTCTTATATATTTATGGTGCCAAATAGTGGGTGTGAGTGTGTGTGTGGGGTGTTTCGCGGGTGCACGGTTGCTCCCTGAAAAGTCTTCCTGGAACTGGAGATTTGCCCTAGGTCTTATTTTCGGGGTAGGTCTTATATTAGGGCAGGTTTAGAAAATAGTGCTAGGTCTTACTTTCGGGGTAGGTCTTATTTTCGGGGAAACACGGTAAAAACCTTTGCAGGACGATAGGAAAATTGGAAGCTGTTGAAACTAGGCTAGTTTTAAAGGCAGGAAAAGGGATTTTTTTTGAGAATTGGGGGCCACAGCTTGTTCAGTTAAAGCAGGGGTCCCCAAACTTGGCAAATATAAGACTTGTGGACTTCAACTCCCAGAATTTTCCAACCAGCTTGCCAAGTTTGGAGACCTCTCAGTTTAAAGTATCATACGGGAGATTACAAGAAAGAGAAGGCGTGGAGCTGGTTGTTTTGCCCTGTTTGACAAAAAGCGGTATTATCGAGGGAACCGAAGCACCTTGGATACAACCGTTCCCATCTGTAATAAACCTAACACTCCCCAGACAGCTCGTTTCCCCAATCGCCAAATTTAAGTTTCAGCATCAAGCCCGTGGAATAGAAAGCCATAGTTCGCTTCCCAAGATGCCTCCTGCTCTCAATTCCTCCAGAAAAACAAAATAAAAAATGTGCTTCTGAAAGGAGCCATTTTGTCACTGAGCAACAACCTAGAAGACTGCGTTGAACCTACAAGTTCCCCCCCCCCATTACTGAAGGCCTATGATTATCAAGCTGGCTGGATGAAATCTAAAGGTCTCCATCCTGGTTAGTCGTCAATCAGAATAGAGCTGGAAGGGACCTTGGAGGTCTTCTAGTCTAAACTCCTGCTCAAGCAAGAGACCCTGTACCATTTCAGACAGATGGCTGTTCAGTCTCTTCTTAAAAACCTCCAGTGAAGAAGCGCCCACAAATTCTGCAGGCAAGTTTTTCCACTGGTTTATTGTTCTCACTGTTAGGAAGTTTCCCCTTAATTCCAGGTTGCTTCTCTCCTGGATTGGTTTCCATCCGTTGTTTCTTGTCTTGCCTTTGAGTGCTTTGGAGAATAAGTGGGGCCCCTCTTCTTTGTGGGAGCCCCTCAAATACTGGACTACTGCTATCATGTCACCCCTAGTCCTTCTTTCTCTAGACCCAGCCATACTTTATCTCTGGGGGCAGCCTACTTCAGTGTAGGGGCAGCTACGACACAAGAGGCTATTCACTTCTCACACAACAGGACCTTCCTTCTGCAGGATTTCTTCTGATGTTCCTGCAGAGCAGGCTGAATAATTCTCAGTCAGGTAATCTGGTACTGGTACTGTGCCATATATGGCTTCATAGATACCGTATATAGTACATAGCTACTAGCACTTTCTTTTTTTATGTATTTTTCTTTATTCAGCGTTTTCACTTAATGGCTTTCTAATAATAAAATGTTTTAAAAAGGAAGTAGACTGCTTAGAAAATATACTGAAACATATTTATTTATTTTTATTTTTTATTTTATTCATATTTACCGTGTTTCCCCGAAAATAAGACCTATCCCAAAAGTAAGACCTAGCCCTATTTTCTAAACCTGCCCTAATATAAAACCTACCCCGAAAATAAGACCTAGTGTAAATCTCCAGTTCCAGGAAGACTTTTCAGGGAGCAACCGTGCACCATGAAACACCCACACACACACTCACACCCACTATTTGGCACCATAAATATATAAGACCTACCCCGAAAATAAGACCTAGTGTGTTTTTGGGAGCCAAAAAAAATATAAGACAGTGTCTTATTTTCGGGGAAACACGGTATATCCCGCCCTTCTCCAGAGATTCAGGGCAGCTTACAATTTTTTTGGAGCACAACCTAATGCACTCAGCAATAGCCTTCTTTCCATTGTATATGCCTGCTTATTACTAAGCGACATTTTTACAAAGTCAGCTTATTGCCCCAACAATCTTGGGTCCTCAATTTACCTACCCCAAGAGGATGGAAGGCTGAGTCAACCTTGAGCCTGGTGGGATTCAAGCCTGCATTAATTGCAGACAGCTGGAACTAAGTGCTAGGCATTTAACAGCCTGCACCACCAAGGTTGAACAACAAATCCTTTTCCCCAAATCTGTATTTTCATTCCATTTCATTTTGTGGCACTTTCTTTTCAATTGGGCCCGGAACTCGTTGGTAACCAGTGAAGCAGTTGCAGATAGATGTTCTCACACAATGGCAGGTTTGAAATGCTAGAGGCTGTACCAGTTGAAGCTTTGACGTAGATCCTGTTGCAGCAGTCAACAAGATTTCAAGGGGCAAATGGTATGAGTTTATAATGCCAAAGCTTCATGGACCAAGGAGGACCATAACTGGTCAAAGGCTATAGTGGCCAGAGCTGCTGCTAAGTATTCTACAAGGACTCTACTTGTGTCCATACTAATCCTTGTAACACAGACTCACTCTTGATGATGACTATCTAGAGCCAACATTGGTTCCAATGCTTCAGGAATTCCTAATATTTGTTACCTCCACCTTGTTAGGGTTTAATCTAAGCTTAGTTCTCCCTACGAGACCCACGCAGCCCCAGATATTGTCAACTGTCCCACTCAGTCATCTAACAAAGAAGGACTCCTGGCCATTTGTTTTTGCCGAGAGTATGTATGTATGTATATATATATATATATATATATATATTTGTTTTTAGATTTTCACGAAGTATGTAGGTCTTATGTATTCAATCATGGGACAAGACCCATACACCAAGACCTACATATATATATATATATATATATATATATATATATATATATTACATTTATATGCCGCCTTCTCCAAGACTCAGGGCAGCTTACAATTTTGGAGCACAACCCAATGCGCTCAGCAATAGCCTTCATTCCATTGTATATGCCTGCTTATTACTAAGCGGCATTTTTACAAGGTCAGCTAATTGCCCCCAACAATCTTGGGTCCTCAATTTACCTACCCCGAGAGGATGGAAGGCTGAGTCAACCTTGAGCCTGGTGGGATTCGAGCCTACAGTAATTGTAGACAGCTGGATCTTAAGAGCAGGCATTTAACAGCCTGAGCCACCAAAGCTTTTACTGAAGGTTAGGTGATTACCAAAGTAGCATAACCTGAATCTGAGGTTTTCTCATGCAAACAATACAAAGTAAATTCTTCTCTTTCCTTCCCTTCTCCCACCCCTCCCCCGGTTATTTGTAAATCTCCAATTAGGTGCTTGTATATTGTTTAGGAAACAGGTTGTCACTTCCCAGGTCTGCACATGGAGAGTTGACTTTGGCTGGCTGGAGCTTCTCACAAGGCTCAGCTGGGCTTCCTCCCCTCCCTTTCTTCTTTACAGTCCAATCCTTTCCTTCCCTGCCCCGTTGCTAATGTCAGGCTGTCCGCTCATGAAGCTTGGATAAAAGAGATGCAGCCATGTCAGATGTAAGTACAGGATTTTCACAGCATGGTCTGTCGTCCGCTTGGGACGACGACAACGTTGACACAAAGTCAAGTATGCTTGTGTGCTCGTGAGGCCTCATTCCAATCTGCATAAAAGGTAAAACCGTAGGAGGGAAGCATCATTCCCACCCCATTCAGGCAGGGGCGGAATTGTCACAAAGGGTGCTTCCAACCTGCAGCTCTTGCAGATGGTCCAGCAGGATAACATGCTCAAAAATTGGAAAAGATTCTTGGTTATAAACAAAATGTATTCTATGGCAGAGATTGATCTATCAGGAAATAGAAAGTTAGGGATTCCAGGAAAATTACTGCTTTGGCGGTGACATTTCTGGGAAACCACTGAAATGCACACTGGAAATCATTCCCAACTGGTTAGAAAGCTTTATCAGCTTTTGAACTATGCAGTAACATAAAATTGGTCCAGGGATGCATCTCTTTGCCAAAGCATTGCCTTACTCATTGTTTCCTAAGTGACATTCCTAACCAACCCTTCAAATGAATTCACCCTTAGCTCTCTGTCTGGCCTCTACCTCCAGCCTTTCCTAAAGTAGCAGCCAAAAGCTTTTTCGGACAGATTCTCAGTAGGCAAGTAAGAAGGGTTTTATTTATTGGAGTTATTTATTGTACATTTTTAACCTTGATACCACCTCTATCCTTCCAAGAATGTCCTATTATGCAGACATGGAGTACGGCAGGGTTTTTTTCCCCTGGCTGCACAATCTTTGGCTGACTCGAGATGTCTGACTGAATGATTTAGTTGTCCAGAATAAATTGCAGAAAACACTTAGACTCCGACATGCCTCCTCTTTTTTCTTCTCCTCCAGCCCAGCTGTCAGATAGATCCAGGGATATGCTTTTCTTCCATTTCCATTTCTTTCCAGAATGTGACAAACTCCAGAAGGACACCATTTATGTAGCGGTTTGTAAGGAACAATCTAGAACAGGGGTGTCAAACTCATGGCGTCATGGTGGTGTCACATGATGTATCGGGACTTTTTTCCTGATATTGCTAAATGGGGCGTGGGCGTGGCCAGCGCGTGATGCATCCAGCCTGCGGGCCGCAAGTTTGACACCCTGATCTAGAAGGAATGAAAAAAGGTCCATTAAATGTCTATGAAAATACTTATCACCTCAACTTCATGCATGAAAATTGTGATTATAGGCCTCAAAATAGGTTATATCTATGTGCCAACTCATCAACACATCATTGCATAAGTGATGCAACTACATAACTTGCCTGAGTTCAGGTGCAGTTGACACAAATTATGCAACAATGCTATTTATGCACTGACATGTTGTACACAATATCATTGTGGTATCATCCTTTTGACACCTTCGGAAGCTGCAGTCCAACTCATTTAAGGTGCAGAACCATGATTCTGTAGGTGGTTGTTGTTGCTTGCCTTAAGTTTTCCACTCTCAAGGAAGATGAAAAAAAGTAAACCATAAATGTAAAAGAAAAAGATAAATTCTGCTTCACTCAAGATGCTAGCATTATTGAGATTATAAATTGTAAACACCAAGGCTGCTATTAGATTTCACTGACATGCTGAATTTGCTGTGTGTTTGTACCCCTAAATTTGTTATGTGTTTTTATTCTCATTTGGTATTCAGATTTAGGGTGGATTTAATGCAGGTTTGGTGGATTTTTAGAATCTGCAGGAATTGTGTAATTTGTTTTTACTTTTATTTAATCATTTCAATCATGGAAGAATAAACCCGCACTTTTTTAAAGTTGTAACTAAGAGGCAAGCAGATTTTACAACAAAAAAGAAGGCCTGCATTTTCAAATTGCTGTGTAGAGTGGAGAAGTAAACTATGTGGCCATTGAGCAAGAGAATTATTTTTAATTTTACAAAAGCACCACAGTTATGGCCTCTTAGGGATCAGTGGTAGATATGTTTTACAATGGGACTTTAAAAAAAAGTATAAAGCATTACTAAAACCCACGGAAATGTAAAATGCTCTAATCCAAGATCATATTTTATTTATTTATTATTTATTAATGGGACTTATATGTCACATCTCAAGACTCGGGCTTACAAATAAAACAACAGCAACAATAAATAATTTAAAAGCAAATTAAACTAAAATAAGCCCCATTACAATTACAGTACACCCATAAAATCCCTTAAAACTATCCCATAAAACCATCCCGTCCCAGAAAATCACAACCCGGATTGGTTAAACAACCAGGTCTTCAAGTCATGGCGGAAGGTGCGGAGGTCAGGGGCCAGACGGAGCTCCAGGGGAAGTTGGTTCCAGAGGTCTGGGGCCGCTATAGAATATCAACACATATGTGGGATTTTAAACTGTAGGTGATGAGTGGCTTTTGCAGGTTAATTGTAAGAAAACAGTAAGTCTAACTTGTTCTGAGTGTATCAACCAAAGGTAGACACATTTGCATCTTAGCGAGGTGATGCAGCATTTTCTTTTTCTCAAGAAGAGTTCAAATGTTAAGATTCTTTGCTTGCTTTTATGAAGTGAAAGTAGAAAGGAAAAGGAAGAAAGAGCAAAATGTGTATTCTGCTTTGGTCTTTTTGTGCATTTCCGCCTTGCTGGTGTCACTGCCAGTTTTAATTTCTTACTGTTGTTCCTCTGCTGAGCAGCTATCTGTCTCTGCTGCAAAACGAGACAGCCCATCCAGAGACATCCATTGTAGCAACTGTCCTGTTGTAACCTGGGATTACAGTACAGTGTTGCAAATGCACCCTGAGGACACAGAGAAACCTCCAAGTGCTTCAACAACCTTCTCAAAGGATGCAAATGACCAGCTGTCTGCAAGGAATATAAATCCTTCCATTCCCCACCATCCTGTCAGGGCTGAAGCAGCTTCTTGATTGAGAAGCGAAATGTCTTCAAAAGGAAAAACAAGGAACTCCAGTTGCCTCCTGAAAAAAGCAACTTTGGGACAAGTGTGACCTGATTGACTGAGAATCATTACAGGTGCATGGAAAAGGCATTTACTTAATTAGAAAAATTGTCCCCATCACCTGCATGCAGCTGAGTCAAAAGAAGTGCACACCGAGGGAAATTAAAATCTAAACAAGAGCTCAACGGCCAGGGTATTGAATTATCATGGTGGCCTCAACTGCAAATACAATCTAGATATGATAAAGATGTGAAAATGTATTGCCTTTATAAAGAACCGACAATCTTTGTTCAGATATTGTTGAACTCCATTGAAAAACTGATTAAGAAACTATATAACTTTCTATTCAATTTGAAAACGGAAGATGAACAAGTGAAAGTAGCAATGATGCAGTGGGCAAAATTTTTTGGATGTAATATAGAATTAGAGAAATGGCAAAATACGGGGGAAAGAAATTATAAACTAACAATGACAACTTCTTATAAAGAAAAATGTTTTATAGATGGCATTTACCACCTGCTAGTGAGCCAAAATGTTCAAAAATATGTCTAGTAAATGTTGGAAATGTAACCAAAAATCTGGCACATATTACCATCTGTGGTGGACTTGCGCTAAAGCAAAACAAAAAATATATATGGGCAAAAATACACATGTGGTTAGAAAAGATGTCAGGAAAACGTGTAGATCTAAAACCTGAACTTTTTTTATTAGGTAGTAGTGCCTAATAAACGAAGTGTATATATAATACCGTATTGATGTATTAACAGCAGCGAGGATTGTATTTGCGGAGAATTGGAAAAATGAAGAAATACCACTAGATGAAGAGATAATGAAGAAGATATTGGACTGTGCAGTAATGGACAGACTTAATTGAAGATTAAACAGAAAGAAGATACAGAAAAACGGAAAGAATACAGAATTCCTAAAGATTAGGAATATAATTTGTATTGTTAAGCAAACAAAATAACCCAGACAACACGATGTTTATTAAGCAGTAATTAAATGTAATAGTAGAAAGTTAATAAAACTTTATTTAAAAAAAAGAAGTATGCACCATCAGCTTAATTTGGAGGGGCCTCAAAGTCAGTGGGGTTGGGTATTTGGGACTGTTCCCCCTCCCAATTTTGGAAGCCCTGGTGGTTGGAAGGGCAGAGCACAAGCAATTAATTTGCAGACAGACAAAGCGTTCCTTTCATTCCAGAATCCCCAGACAAAGGGCAACTGCGGAGAAGAAGCCTTAAAAAGGTCAAGATTGGTGATTGTGACTAGAAGATCAAAGTCCAAGTTCTTTTTTATATAAGATTCATTAAAAAAAAAATATAACTTAAAATATAAATAAAATAAAATAAAAAAACATTAAAAAGATGCCAGGTTTTGATTGCATTTTTATTCTTTTACTTTTACTCCTCTGCCCTGCCCCTGATGTGCCCTATTGGTTTTGAGGTTGTGCAATTTGGTTTTAACAAACATAGGTGCAGCCCTACGCTTCACTTAAGCTAAGCAGCCTCAAGAATGTACAAAGATGTGGATAAAAAAAGTACAGGTAGTCCTCAACTTAAAACGGTTCATTTAGTGACCGTTCAACATTACAACAGCACTGGAAAAAAGGGACTTATGATCAGTTTTCACACTTACGACCGTTGCCGCATCCCCATGGTCATGTGATCAAAATTCGGGTGCTTGGCAGCTGGCTCATATTTATGATGGTTACAGTGTCCTCGTGATCACCTTTTGCGACCGTCTGACAAGCAAAATCAATCAGAAAATCAGATAACAACTACAGTGATTCACTTAACAACTGTGGCAAGAAGGGTCGTAAAATGGGACAGAATTACCTTAACAAACGTCTCACTTAACAACAGAAATGTTGGGCTCCATCATGGTCGTAAGTCAAGGACTACCTTTAGCTCGCTCCTAAGGTGTGTTAAGGAAGATCAGAGTTAACTCTAGCGACAAAGTTGTTCCAAACTAGAGGTGATGCTATGAGGTTGATACTATTTCTTCGTGCTCTTTGAAGGTGGGCAGAATGGAGAACAAATGTGGTTTTCCCATGCTATTATTATTTAACAGAATAACAGGGCTGGAAGGGACCTTGGAGGTCATCTAGTCTGACCCTCTGCTCAGGCAGGAAATCCTATGTCATTTCAGACAAATGGTTGCCCAATTTCTTCTTAAAAACTTCAAGTGTTGGAGCACCCACAACTTCCGGAGGCAAGTTGTTCCACTGATTAATTGTTCTAACTGTCAGGAAATTTCTCTTTAGTTCTAAGTTGCTTCTCTCCTTGATTAGTCTCCATCCATTGCTTCTTGTCCTGCCTTCAGGTGCTTTAGAGAATAGCTTGACTCCCTCTTCTTTGTGGCAGCCCCTGAGATATTGGAACATGCCACCCCATTTGAGTCAGACAACTTACAGATGACTGAAAGATAGTAGTTATGTGTCCTTGTAGTTACCAGGAGTTTAAAGGAAACTGTCTGAATTTGGTTTTAGCTTAGTGGGACAGGAGGAGTTGACTTCAAGATTCTACTCCAGATTCTTTTATCTTTTCCTTTGACAGTCTAATTTCACAGCTGCGGCAGCTGGGGGTTCTTGCCTCCCCAAATAAACGGTGCTTGCTGGAGTATTATTATTAGGAATTCAGACTATATTTCTTCATCTCTCTTGCAGTATCCAGAATGGAGTCATAGCTGTGTTTCAGAGAAAGGGGCTCGCAGACCACGATCTTTACAATCTCAATGAAGGAGTCAGGTGAGTACATCAACATTTTCTATCCTGTGCTGCTAGGGGGACGGTTTTTAGCATAGTTTTAATTGGTATATTTATGAGACCTTTGGTTTAATAATTTTTTTAATATTTGTATATTTGCATCTGGATTATTTTATTTTGTAAGCCACCCTGAGTCCTTCGGGAGATAGGGTGGCATATAAGTCTAATTAATTAATTAATTAATTAATTAATTAATTAATTCAGTTCCTCATTGTTTTCTAAGCACTCTCAACAACTAATTGGACTGAATGGATTAATACTCATTACTTGTATATTTGTATCTGGATTATTTTATTTTGTAAGCCACCCTGAGTCCTTCGGGAGATAGGGCGTCATATAAATCCCATTATTAAATTAAATTATTAAATTAAATTAAATATGATCTGATGTCTATATAGCAGCTTTGCACAGATTACAGAATTCATGTCCTTTGTGCAATGAGATGGGGACAATGTTCTTTTCTGCCTCCTGTAATATCAGTAAAATCCAAGCACAGACCCAGTGATGGGTAGAGTCAGTTATTGCAAATGTGTAAGGCCAGGTAGGGAGGCAGAAATGGAGAATGCTCTCTGCTGCACCCAGACAGGCCTTGCTGCCAGTACAGATTTAATTTCCCATGGAGAGAATCCTCATAGCAAATCATCAAACATTTGGGCTTTAAATTTGTATGGAGGCCTGTCAGGCCATCATTTTATTTCAGTTATTGACCAACAAAAAAGTTTACATTGATGAGCCACAGTGGTGCAGTGGTTAGAGTGCAGTACTGCAGGCTTCTTTTGCTGCCTGCAATTTGGCAGTTCGAATCTCACCAGGCTCAAGGTTGACTCAGCCTTCCGTCCTTCTGAGGTGGGTAAAATGAGGGCCCAGATTATTGGGGGTAAGAGGCTGACCCTGTGAATTGCTTAAAGAGGGCTGTAAAGCGGTATATAAGTCTAAGCGCTATTGCTATTAGTGTAAAACAAGCTGTAAAATGATATAACAATGCAAGTGAAATTGTAATTTAAAGTTTAAGAATAAAATTAACAGGGTAAAGTATGATGCAATTTTATATAAGGCAACTAAAGGATTGTTGAGAATAAGGGTAGTAAAATTACCCAATCTAAAATATGTAGAACTATTGCAATACTGAAAGCTATGGAAAAGCTGTAATTAATATTATTATCTCTAGAGAAAAAGTAGTGATGCAATGTATAAGGAAGAATACAGGTGGTCCTTGACTTACAATCATTTATTTAGCAACTGTTCAACAGCACTGGTTTTTGATTTTTGATTTTTGTGATGTTTGTCAAATTTCATTAGAAATAGAAGTGTAAAAAATGGGCACCTTTGTTGGGAAGTTTAGGCTACCTTATAGCAGAGGTGATAGAAATCAGTTGAGAATGGGGACATCTGGCATTCTTGGCAAGGAAAAAGGGAAAGTCCTTATTAATTCATAGATGTGACAGAATTGGTTCATATTTGTTGAAGTGGCAGAAAAACATATGTTCCATGGAACATTGCATAGGAAAAATGCATGTGAGGAGTGTTTCCATAATATATACATATATGTATGTATATATGTATGTATGTATGTATGTATGTATGTATGTATGTATATGTATATGTATATGTATATTTGTTTTCTTATGTTTTCGCGGGTATTTATATGTATGGTATTTAGGTTTCTTCGGGTATTTTCCCACGTAATAGTTGTGCTTTTATAGTGACATTTCGGCAGAATCCCATCTGCCACCTTCAGGCTTGTGTAGTGGGTTCTTTATTAATCGTGTGTTTCAGGCTTGGCAGCCTTTGACAGTTTGAATTTGGTTCTGGCCCTGTGTTTTATTTGAATGGCCCTCTTTTCATCCCTATTGGCTGGGAGTCTAGGTCTGTGTTCATTGGTGCTCGAGTTGCTGCGCTCTTGATTGGCTGGCAACATTGTATTTTGTGTATTGGGGGCGTGTTTGGGTTGGAGGTATTGGAGGGGGGAGTTGTTTGTGTCCAGGGGTTTGTTTGTATTGTGGTATAGAGATCCTTTTGTTTGTCAGTGTAGGCTTCCAGATGATATGTATATGTATATATATATATATATACCGTGTTTCCCCGAAAATAAGACACTGTCTTATTTTTTTTTGGCTCCCAAAAACACACTAGGTCTTATTTTCGGGGTAGGTCTTATATATATATGTATGTATGTATGTATGTATGTATGTATGTATGTAGGTCTTGGTGTATTCGGGTCTTGTCCCGTGTAAGATTGAGAATACCTTGGCAACGTTTCGACGAAATCTCATCCGTCATCTTCAGGCTGGTGTCTTCAGCTTTGTTCTCCTGGGAGAAGTGTGTGATCGTGGCTGTTTTTCCCTTTTAAACTCTAGAGTTGGATGTGTTGTTACTTTTTGATTGGTTTGTGGAGTTGATGTATGCAGATTGGATGGCTTTTTCCTGAGACCCTGTCTACGAAAACATATATATATATATATATATATATATATATATTTATATTTATATTTATATTTATATATATATATATTTAATGAAAAAAACACCATATTCATGTAGAACAATGTACATTTATTCATGTACGAAACCACTCGCATTACCCCTAACATAAGACACTGTCTTATATTTTTTGGCTCCCAAAACACACTAGGTCTTATTTTCAGGGTAGGTCTTATTTTCGGGGTAGGTCTTATTTTCGGGGAAACACGGTATGTATGTAGGTCTTGGTGTATTCAGGTCTTGTCCCGTGTAAGATTGGGGTCTTGTCCCGTGTAAGAATCTTACGGGACATCTACCCGTGAAAATCTACGAAAACAAATATATATGTATGTATATATATGTGTGTGTGTGTGTATTTGTTTTCGTAGATTTTCACGGGTAAAGGTATGCAGGTCTTGGTGTATTCAGGTCTTATCCTGTGTAAGATTGAGAATACTTGGCAGCGCCACTCACCATCTTCAGGCTGGTGTTTTTGGCTTTGTGCACAAGCACAAAGCCGAAAACACCAGCCTGAAGATGGCAAGTGGACCTCGTTGAAACATCGCCAAGATACTCTCAACCTTACACAGGATAAGACCCGAATACACCAAGACCTACCAAATTACATAGTTAAAAAAAGTTACACACTCTGGAAAGGTTCATGCAATAGCAATTTCAGATTTACAATTTTAAAAATCGGATAATTTTCTTTTTTTTTGAAAAATTACCGAATTGCATATTAAAAAAAAGCTACACACTCTTGAAAGATATAACCAAGGTTCACGCAATGGCAATTTCAGATTTACAATTTTAAAAATCGGATATTCTTTTTTGAAAAATTACAAAATTGGATAAGATTGAACAACATGCTGAACGGGAGAGGGTGGGTTAGAAGAGTAAATCAAGTTGAAATGAGTTGTGAGTCCAGGCTCTGAAGCACGGTGGCTTAACCGAAGAGTGAACTCCGTGCCCCCAGGAAACGGAACAGGAAACTGAACCGGCAGCTGCTATCCACTCTTTAAGCCCGTGCAAGTGGCTTAGGAAGTCCCATCAAGTCTGAACCAGTTTTTGGAGCTTCCCGCCCACTTTTTCTCCTTTGAAATGCAAGTTCCCTTTTGCTTAAAAGAACTTAGCTGATCAGAGTGGAATTTGGTGTGTGTGGCGGGGAGGCTTCCAAGAAACTTCAAGATGCTTTTTCTCATGGCCCTGACTCATAGTCCTGTTCTTTGAAGGAGTCACAGGGTAGTAGACGTTAAGGTGAATAGTAGAAAGAGCAGGCTGGGCAGAATTGCTAAGTAGTATTGCAGTTCCAGGATACAAGGTACTCAATGTTTGACACCAGCAGTTAAGAATTAGAGCAGGAGTCCCCAAACTTGGCAACTTTAAGACTTGTGAACTTTGCTGGCTGGAGAATTCTGGGAGTTGAAGTCCACAAGTCTTAAAGTTTGGAGCCCTCTGAACTAAGGTCAACAAGAAAGCAGCTTCCCTGTTCAGACAAGATTTGAAGTTACGAGGTGCTTCCTTGGTCATTGTCACAAGTGTCACGTTGACTATCAAGGAGAAGCACAATTCTTGGAAAGTCCTGGCTTGCACTCAAGGGTAGTGAGAATTGATCACAACTAATTAAGACTCCAAGACAGATAGTCATTGGCTTATGATCACAATTCAGCCCAAACTTTCTGTTGTTAAGTGAGTTTTGCCCCAGTTTTACAACCTTTCTTGCCATAGTTGTTAAGTGAATCACTGCAGTTGATGAGTTAGTAATGAAGTTGTTAAGTGGATCTGGCTTTCCCATTGATTCTGCTTTTCCAAAGGAGACCACATGACCTTGGGACACAGCAACGTCGTTAAGTATGAACCAGTTGCCAGGCATCTGAATCTTAATCACATGAGTATGGGGATGCTACAAAGGTTGTAAGTGTGAAAAACGCTCATAGGTCACTTTTTTCAGTAACTTTTTTTTGTAACTTTGAATGGTCACTAAATGAACTGTTGTAAGTCGAGGATTACCTGTAGCTCCTTCTTGAGTAGATCTCTCCTACCATGAGAGTCTTCCAAGTGAGGTAGGATTCCTGTACCCCCCTCTGGCTTTGGTCTCTGCATCTCAGCAGTTTTAAGGAGTATCTGATTTGGTGCCCAGATGTTTATCAGAATCTATGGGGCTGGAGTAAAATGGAGTGGTCCTGTTTTTTGTTTTGGCCCTGTTCTTTCTCAGATGAAGGCCATCGATCTAGAGAAAAGCTTACTTATGATTGATGTTTTTTGCTTATTTCTAATAAAAATATTTCCTTATATCTTTTTAAAGAAAAAAACCCCATTCTAATTAGCAGCTTTGATATTTGAGTGTATTCATTGATCTTTAAGTATAGTCTTAAAAATACATTGAGCTATGAAAATAAAATCATGATTATCCTTGGTTAGAACCTCCAAATTTGCAAGAAAGCAGAATCTTCAACTTTTTTAACTGGAAAGATGCACTTCCTGTTCTAAAACCAAGGAAGTTGGTAACACCACCCATTTCCTGAGGCTGATTTGAGACCACATTTGTTACTATCTCATCCTGGCTCAAATTCTAAAAGGCCAAGAAATTTGTAACCCCAAATTCTAAGACCAAAGTCTTACCCGCTGAGTTTCCTGATCCTGATACTTCCTTCCCATTTGGATGTAGGAAATAAGGAAATGTATGGCTACCTGCAGGACAAGTAGTAAATGAGCACGATGAGATTGCATTACATCATCATGCATATAACATGGCCATTTTCTCAGCTTAGTGAACCACCAGCCAAGGTGAGGCTTAATTCTATCCTCAAACTTGGAAGAAGCTGGTATGACCAGGGAGCAGGTCCAGGGAGAACTAAATTCAGTCCAGGAAACTTTTAATATACTTTGGTCCACCAGTATTGTATAATCATTAATTTTGCTACGAAAAACGTTCTGAGAAATGTGTATGGAGAACGTTTGCCTATTTCTCAAAAGTTATTTTTCTTCCATTCAATCATGTCCTATTCTTGGAGACTCTCAGGATAAGTCCCTGTGTTCTGACCCAAGCCTCGTTCAAATCAAAGAAACACAAAGTATATAAAAAAGCAAACCTTTTTAATGCGTCTCTCTGAATTTTGTTCATTCACAGCAAAGAGTCATTAAAACTAATTATCCCAGATAAGAGCAAGCCCTTTCAAGGTTTTGGAAAGGCTACCAAGAACACAAGAGTATTTGCAGAAAAATATCCAAAGCCAAAAGTCTCTGAAAACAAATCAGAATAGACAGGACTTCCACAAGAACTTTGAGTTGAAAGAACTTCTTTGCTTCCTGCAAAGAAGCCAACCCCGAAGGCTGGCTTTTATCCCTTATGGAAGGAGCCATCACCTTGCAGCCTTACTCCCGAGTCGCCCATGCTGCTTCAGCTGCTTTTTTCTTCAAGCAGCCCTGTGCGCACGCGCACTGAGCACAGGCACCCCGGGGTCCTCTTCGTCACTTCTGCCGAAGGGTTGCCGCCTTCGGAGCTTCCACAAGCTCCGAAGGCGGCAACCCACTCTCCAATAGTCCTGGCCCCATCCCTGCATCACATGCAGGCCCCTCATCTGAGTCCTTGCTCTCAGAGACCTTAGCCATCCGCACCTGCTGCTGGCGAACCACAACACCCTGTAGTTTTCTTGGCAAGGTTTTTCAGATGTGGGTTGCCAATGTTCCCTTCATAGGGCTGACAGAACATGACTGGCCTAAGGTCACTCAGATGGCTTTGTGCTTAAGGTGGGACTAGAACTCACAACCTCCCGTTTTCTAGCCTAATGCCTTCACCACTACACTAAACTGGCTATCAGGATTCCCAGTAACACACCCATAGCAATCAAAACTACCGAGGCAGGTTGATTCCTCAAAGAATAGATTTATTGGACATGTCATATTGGCACGACCTAGGGAAAACTGACTCGGTGAGGTCCAGGGGGTCTCGTCGACCTCCACTCGAGGATCGTGGTCCTCTGCTCCCTCGTCAAGGTGACCGGACGTTCTCTTGCTGGCTCCTGGAGTGCAGATAGGTAGCCAAAGTCTTCCTCCACCCGGTAAAGCTCCTGGATAGCCAGCCACTTGGTGTGAGCTTTGGGCCAGGTGCCCAACTGGTGCTCGACGCCCACTGCTGCCGCCGCCCATTGGGGCAAAGGGGAGAACTTCAGGCTTTCAGCGACTCCTCCACAGGCTCCGCCGGTGCCCGCTGTCTCCTCAGTTTTCTTCTCCATCTTCCATGAGTCTTCCCGCTGCCTGGTAGACCAGGTAAGCGGCCAGGGCTCAGGACCTCGGATAGCAGCTCCGGATGGAGCGAAAAGTTCAGAGTCGGTTTTCACCTAATTAAAAGTAAAAGTTCTTTCACTTTCTCCCAACAATCAGCCACATGGTCCAATCAGGATACAGTCCAGTTGCTTAGATGACTCCAGTCCCCTCCTTCTGGACAGCTGGTAGGAAGGTCCTTGGTTCCCAAGATATTTTATTTTGGCTACAGCATCCCAGCTATCTCTACTTCCTCTTCCCTTTCCCACAGCTCCAGTTGTGGCAGTACTGAAGCCCCAAAATGGCCACAGCCAGGTCAGCTTCAGGGTTGACACTGGCTCTTCTCACAAGTTACAAATAACACAAACTCTCTTGTGAACCTTAAGTTAACTTAGGATGACTTCCAAGGCTATAGAGCAGGCATCCCCAAACTTGGCAATTTTAAGACTTGTGGACGAGCTGGCTGGAGAATTCTGGGAGTTGAAGTCCACAAGTCTTAAAGTTGCCAAGTTTGGAGACCTCTGCTATAGACAGAAGAGAGCCAGGTAGCCAACTGCTTCTGTATTATTGCCATGAAAGCAACAAGGATCTGTCATGAAATCCCAAATCCCAAGTTGAAAGCCAATGAGAGGCAACACATCTGACAATTGCCAAACTTGAGAAACATTGCTTTAAGGTTTCACTTTTCCTTCAGAAAGCTGCTTCTGGCAATGGAGATAAAAATCAAAGGTTATGCATTGGGATCAGCCCCTGCCCTGTCCCCCTTCCTGAATGTAACTTAGATCTTGCTAGGATCTGAATTGATAGTGACTAAGACAGAATCTTCGGATTGTAGCTTGCTGCACGAAAGTAAGAGATAATTTTTCTTTTATTTTTTAAAACTTCCACCCTGCTTTTTTGTGTGATTAAAACCAACCAAATTGTGTGCCAAGGCTTCTGAGGAAAAGGATAGGGGGAAAAAATCTGTAATGCAACCACCTTGGGAAAAAAATCTCTTTGACAGAGCAATGAGTCATTATCTCAAATATTATGGAGAATGTTTCAATCAGTAAATTGGAAGTAAGAAGCAGACAATTACATTACAATTACAATTACAGGGAGGTTGGAGCACTTTCTCTAAAGAAAAATCAATCGTGGGGGTGTAATAAAGTGTCTGGAACCACACAATCAAAATTAATTAGCTGCGGATAACAAAGGACAAACTAGTTAAAGCAGTTAAAACAAGCTCGTCAGAAGAAGCAGGGGCTTTTTCTAGCTTTGTTTCTATTTGGAAACCACCCTTGGATTTTTTTGCTGGAAATGAAAACAAAAACAAAATTTTAATCTTGGGTTTTAATGCTTAGACTATTTTTTTTAATTACATTTATATGCCGCCCTTCTCCAGAGACTCAGGGCTGCACAATCTTGGGACAACCCAGTGTGCTCAGCAATAGCCTTCATTCCATTGTACATGCCTACTTATTACTAAGTGGCATTTTTACAAGGTCAGCTTATTGCCCCCAACAATCTTGGGTCCTCAATTTTACCTACCCCGAGAGGATGGAAGGCTGAGTCAACCTTGAGCCTGGTGGGATTCGAGCCTGCACTAATTGCAGGCAGCTGGAACTAAGTGCTAGGCATTTAACAGCCTGCACCACCAAGGCTTGTTTATGATGATGGCAGTACTGTTTGCTTTGGTTTACTCTAGTTCAAAGGGTCACTGATTTTTAGGCTTATATCTGCATCCAAGTCAGAAGTTTATTTGTTTATTTATTAAACTTATATGCTGACTGTCCCGCCTAGAGGCGACTATGGGTGGCTTAAAATCATAGCAAAAAGATAAAACATTAAAATAATAAATATTTACAATTTAAAATTGACAAGATGGGGGAGGAAGAGAACAAGATGCACGCAGGGAGGAGGTGGGGTTATCTTACTCAATTATTATGAGCCGTAGCGGTGCAGAGGTTAGAAAGCAGTACTGCAGGCTATTTCTGCTGATTGCCAGCTGCCAGCAATTCGGCAGCTCGAATCTCAGCAAACTCAAGGTTGACTCAGCCTTCTGTCCTTCCCAGGTGGGTAAAATGAGGACCCAGATTGTTGGGGGCAATATGCTGACTCTGTAAACCCGCTTAGAGAGGCTGTGAAGCCCTGTGAAGCGGTATATAAATCTAAGTGCTATTGCTATCCACCTGCAGAATAACATGCCTCCATTGGGGCCCTGGACTAGTTGGCAGAGCCAGGAAGGCCAAAAATGTGGGTGTGGATCTCACTTTGGAGGGCATGATGTCCCAGAGGGTGGGAGCCATGGCAGAAGAGACACCCCACCAGCTGAATTTCCTTGAAAGATGGGGTCCATTCTGCTGGCATGAGTGGAGCGGGCCAATTCCATTAGGGGTGAGATGATTCTTCAGATAACCTGGGCCCATGCCATGCAGGGCATTAAAGGTAAGGACCAATACCTTGAATTGGCTCTGGAAGCAACTGTCAATGCAGCTCGTGGAACAGCCGTGTAACATGGGCCACTCTAGGGGTCCCAAGAACTGTTCATATAGCTGCATTCTGTGCCAACTTCCAAATACTCTTTAAGGCATCCAAGTAGGGTGTGTTACATTAAGAGCTGGTTTTGATTCTTCAGTACCAAAATGGTGTATCCAATAAAGTTGTGCTTTTGGGATTTTAAAACTCACCAGTGTTTCCTTATTTTGGGCTCGCTAGTTGGATGGTTGACAGTAGCCCCATGTGGAGTGTGTGTTACTTATTTCTAGAGCGGTTTTTTTTTCTTTTTGGTCTGCCCTCTCAAATTTTGTTTTGCCCTACTCCTTCCTCTTTTATTTAAATTATTTTATTCTTTGTTTTTAACAGAATAACAAGAGTTGGAAGGGATCTTGGTGCTCAGGCAGGAGATCCTTATACCATTTCAAAGAAATGGTTGTCCATTTGTATTTTTATGTGTATTTAATACTTCTTTCAAATTTAATAAAGCTGGGAAAGTATGTCCAGATTGTTGTCTTATTGATATCTTTACGAAACCATCTGAATTGGAACTTGTTGGGGGCAATATGCTGACTCTGTAAATGGATGGATGGATGGATGGATGGATGGATGGATGGATGGATGAATTCTTCATTGGCCAAGTGTGATTAGACACACAAGGAATTTGTCTTGATGCATATGTTCTCAGTGTACATAAAAAGAAAACATACATTCATCAAGAATCATATGATACAAAATGAACTGCTTAGAGAGGGTTGTAAAGCACTGTGAAGCAGTATATAAGTCTAACTGCTATTGATATTAGCTGAAAAGAGATTTTATTTAAGAAACAATTTTGTTACTTAGCACCTATTAGTAGAATTAGGTTTGGTTGTTATTTAGGTAGGAAACAAAAGTACATACAGAGAATGTGGTTTATGTGTGTAGTTGTTAGGACTCAAGTTAGAGAATTTCAGTAAAGCATCATATTCTCTGATCATCCCTTCTGACAAGCTGACAGAATTTGTAATGCCACAACCATGAATAACGAAGTTCAATAAATGTATACTAAAATATGATGATTCTTTTTATTTATTATGATTTTTTTTTGGGAACAGGCAGCTTCTGAAAACTGAGTTGGGATCTTTTTTTACTGAATATTTACAGGTTCGTACAATCTTCTGTTTAGTTTTGATTTCTCTTTTACTGTTTTAATGAAAGCTTTATTATTAGCCGAAGCAAGTTACCAAATAAATTACTGATAGCTTACTATTGTCCTTCTAAGAAATTTAAGCACCAAAATTTTGTTTGGTTATTTGCCCTGTGCTTCATCTTAAGATGCTTCAGGTTCAAAGAACCATACCCAGAAAGAGTACTCTAAATTTGGAGCAAAAAGCCAGTTTTACTTGGTGTCTGGAGCCCACTAAAGGTGCATATAAGTGTTCTCAGGCAGCAAAGATTCCTTCCATTGTAAGTGAATTTTAGTCCAATAAAAATGTAATTTGCAATCATTTTTCTATTGAGCCATCATTAAAAAAACCCACTGTAGTTAAAATACAGCGTGTAATGAAAATTGTTAATATTTTGTGTTCTCTTTTCAGAACCAGCTGCTTACAAAAGGCATGGTGATCCTGAGGGATAAGATCCGATTTTATGAAGGTGATTAAGGGCTGTGTATGTTTCAAAATGATTTCAGAGAGGTGCTAACAGGACACAGGAATGCAAGCACTGTATTTCTTTTAAAGCAGCAGTATCCTTTTTTCATACTCTTATACACACAGCCTGAGAGTGGATACAACTGCTTTAAGAAGTCGCATGGAAACAGCCACATGGTTTCTTTAAGGAGATGACTCTTTAAAGCAGCTGGGTCTTTTTTTTCAGGTTCATGTGCAAGCCTGAAAAATGACGTGGCTGCTTTAAAGAGGCACTGCATCTGGAAGTATGGACTACCCTGAAAAAATAATATGTGCAAGAGTCAGGGTCAGTTTTCTCTTGTGGTCTGACTATCAAGTGCATAGCTTAGGCCCAAAGAGGGGGGTGTTTAAACTTCTTAATATCACCTGCAAGCTGCCTTTGAAAGAAAAAAAGGGAAGAGAAGGGAAAGGAAGGAAGGAAGGAAGGAAGGAAGGAAGGAAGGAAGGAAGGAAGGAAGGAAGGAAGGAAGGAAGGAAGGAAGGAAGGAAGGAAGGAAGGAAGGAAGGAAGGAAGGGAAGGAAGGAAGGAAGGAAGGAAGGGAGAGAAAGAAAGAAAGAAACAAACAAACAAACAAACAAACATTCATTTTGGGTTCAGTTCTGGTCATACATTGAGGCCTATCTGTATTTCTTTCCTTCCTTCCTTCCTTCCTTCCTTCCTTCCTTCCTTCCTTCCTTCCTTCCTTCCTCCTCCCTCCTCCTCCTCCTTCCTTCCTTCCTTCCTTCCTTCCTTCCTTAAACCTGTGGATAAGCTGGTTGCAGGAGGAGAGAATATCAGCAGCTCAGGGTTTTGAATAGAATTCAAACCATTTAGTTAAAAACTCTTTTTGTATACTTGTACTTTTTGTAAGTGTGCATACTTACTAATATGCTTGGTCCCTCTGCACATACATAAACACCTATAGCTGAAATATTATAATATGCTTTGCATTAAGCTAAGCTTGTATCTCAAACTGCCTTGCATTCACTCAATAGCTCTGTGCTGCACTCCTATTTCACTCTCGCCCTCCCACACCACAATTGGTGCTCCTGCATATGTTCTCTGAATAACCCCTTCCAATTCCTTTTCATGCTTGCACAGCCCTAAGTTAAACATCCGGTTGGGCTCCTTGGTGCATGTCAGCCCTCCTACCTTTTCTTCCAGCCCGACCACAAAACGGTGGCTTTGCCTGGCCAACAAGGAAATGAAATTTGCTTAACAAATTGACTTAGCAAACAGTAGGCTCCGAAAGGCAGTTTATATTTTTTTTCTTTTCTTTTCTCAAATGATCAGCCTCTTGAAACATAAATGAAACGAAGGACTAGGGGTGACATGATAGAAGTCTTCTGATGTTTGAGGGGCTGCCACAAAGAAGAGGGAGTCAAGCTATTCTCCAAAGCACCAGAAGGGCAGGACAAGAAGCAATGGGTGGAAACTAATCAAGGAGAAAAACAATCTAGAACTAAGCAGAAACTTCCTGACGGTTAGAACCAGGGTTGGGATTCAAATTTCTTAACAATGGGTTCTGTGGGCATGGCCTAATTTGTGGGTGTGGCTTGTATGTAAATATTATAAATATTTATGTAAATATTGAATATTTTTTAAAAAGCAACTTTTACCCAAAATCAGGCAAAGCAGGAAGGCAGATTGAGTTGCTCACAGAATCACAGATTCAATCAGAGATCTACCATTCTGCAATCTGCTACCTGAGTCTGCACTGAAAAATAGAAGCTTCAGTCCTAAGGACGGTTCAGCTCTGCTTTTAGATTAGCTAGAAAGCAAGAAATCCAAGGATTTCCTGCTTTCTAGCTAATCTAAATCTCCCGGCACAGCAGAACAGCTGATGGTCGGGGGGGAAGGAAAAATAGCAACTTACCAACACAGGCAAGTGTGATGGTGTGTATGCCAGGTAAGGAGTGAGTGGGAGGGGAGGGGAGGAGAGGGGCCAGCCAGTGGAGCAATTTGCCAGTTCTCCAAACTGCGCAGAATCATAACAAGCGGTTCTATAGAACTGTTCCGGACAGGTAGAATCCCACCCCTGGTTAGAACAATTAATCCGTGGAACAACTTGCCTCCAGAAGTTATGAATGCTGCAACACTGGAAGTTTTTAAGAAGAGATTGCATAACCATTTGTCTGAAGTGGTGTAGGGTTTCCTGCCTAAGCAGGGGGTTGGACTAGAAGACCTCCAAGGTCCCTTCCAACTCTGTTATTCTATTCTATTCTATTTTAATTTAAAAACTTCCACTGTTGGAGCATTAATTGCTCTGACTGTCAGGAAATTTCTCCTTAGTTCTTCTCTCCTTGATTAGTTTCCACCCATTGCTTCTTGTCCTACCCTCAGGTGCTCTGGAGAAACCCACAGCCATATGGCCATGATTTACAATATTTTTGCTGAAAACCAGTGTTTACTTCTAGTTTCCCGAATAAACAGACAGTAACACACAACAGATTCGATGTTGATTAAAAACCACAGTGTTCATTTAACAACCGCCACAAAAAGGTTCCTAAAAACTGGTCTGGTTGATGGCCATAATGGGCAGCCTCCATTACAATCCTAGTCGACAACCTCCTGTATTTCCATGCCATGACTTATTTTTTAGACGTTCTTCGGTTTAACTTAACCTGTTGTTTTTAACTTACAGGACAGAAACTTTTGGATACGTTGGCTGAAACCTGGGATTTCTTTTTCAGTGATGTTCTGCCCATGCTGCAGGCCATATTCTACCCCGTGCAGGTAAAACGCAATTGTGGTGCTTTAGAATCCGGATAAACCAGTAAATGGAATTCCAGTGACTGATGAAGAGAGCTGCAGGTCATCTGCTTGGCAGTCTAGCAAAACACCATGCAGGAAAAACATTTAAAATAAAAATGTTCTTCTTGGCTGCACTATTCGGGTTATTTCCCTTGGCTCCCCCTTAAGTTGAACAGCATTTCAGATAAGAAGGCAAAAAAAGCCTTACTCTCGATCTGAATTTTTTTTTTTAAAAAAAGAGGCCAATCTTTTTCCAGGATCTCACAGGGCCTTTTGCAGCTCCAGTGTAATTCCAGAAAGGCCTGTTTTGGTGGTTTCGCCCATTTGGAACATCTTTGCTCCTTGGGGAAATAGATCCATCTCACAGCAGAGAAATAGAAGCAAACTTGGATTTTAAAAACTGGGGGGGGGAGAAAAAGAAAAGCTAAACAACTCTTTTTAAAATGTTAAATAGGTAGCTTCACCTCAATCTGTGGTGAAAGAATTCAAATGCAGCACAGGGCTGCACAAATCACAGCATTGTAGAAGAACCACACCCAGAGTACTGCATCCAATTTTGGTCACCACACTATAAAAAAGATGTTGAGACTCTAGAGCCGTGATGGCGAACCTATGGCACCCGTGCCACAGGTGGCACACAGAGCCATTTGTGCTGGCACACGAGCTGCAGGCAAACCTACCTCACTGGGCATGTGCGTGCCTCACAGCTGATTTTTGGCCAGTTTGAGGCCTTTTTCGGCCTCCCAAAGGCTCGAGGAAGGTTTCTGCAGGCTGAAAACTAGGCCCGTTTTGTCACTTCCTGTTTTTCCAAAAATACCGGAAGTGACGAAACGGGGCTAGTTTTCGGCCTGCAAAGCCTGAGAAGCCTGCAGAAGCCTTCCTCAAGCCTTTGGGAGGCCGAAAAAGGCCCAAACTGGCCAACAATTAGTTGTGAGGTGCAGTGCAGGTAAGGGGGCAGCAGGGGTGGATGGGTGGGGATTACACGCATGCGTAGGAGGGGTGGGGGGCGCATTGCCTTCTGGGTGCTGGCATGTGAGTGTGAGCATGCAAGCGCACACACATTTTTTGGCACAGGAGCCCAAAAAGGTTAGCCACCACTGCTTTAGAGAGAGTGCAGAGAAGAGCAACCAGGATGATTAGGGGACTGGAGCCTAAAACATACAAAGAACAGTTACAGGAACTGGGCCTGGCTAGTGAAGAGATGGACCAGGGGAGACAGGATAGCAACCTTCCAATATTTGAGGGGCTGCCATAGAGAGGAGGGGGTGAAGCTATTTTCCAAAGCACCCAAAGGCCAGACAAGGAATAATGGGTGGAAACTGATCAAGGAGAGATTCAACCTAGAAATAAGGAGAAATTTTCTGACAGTGAGAACAATTAACCAATGGAACAGAAGTTGCCTTTGGAAGTTGTGGGAGCTTCATCACTGGAGGCTTTCAGGAAGAGATTGGACTGCCATTTCTCAGAAATGGTGTAGGGTCTCCTGCTTGGGCAGGGGGTTGGACTAGATGACCTACAAGGTCCCTTCCAACTCTGTTAATCTCTCTGTAAACTTCCAATTGAAAATGGTCCAGGGAGAGGAAATGCTCCAAAAAGATCCCAAGATAATACTAAACTCCTCTGATTTAGAAGCAATTCAGTACCTAGACACAAATGTAAAGACAATAATCATTAGAGACAGAAGAGTTAAAAACATACTCAGAAAAGGAAATTAAAATTACTAGAGTTCTTAACTAACTTAGAATAAGCTATTCTGTAATGTGTATTCTCAAAGTAAATTCTGATTCACCCACACTCCCAACCTGAAGCTCTTGTTTTGACTTAAATTTCATAGAACTTTGTACTTCCATAACATTAATCTCCATTTTTACCTTGCAGTGGAATTAGAACTGCTATTACAAGGTGCAAAGGACAATCTTGAGTTGAGTTATTAACTTCATGGACACATTTGTGTATTTTTTTGGCAACCGTATGCATTGCCTAGTATGTTTTTTTTCCAACTTCCCAGCCCAGCATTCTCCAGTGCTGGGATTTCTCAGTGGTTTCCCATCTGATCCTAACTCAGAAATAATATGCTGAAAAGTGCTGGTTTAATTTTAACGTGCTATGTATGATGAAGAACATTGTCATGCCCCTGGGGGAGACTGACTCTGAGGGAGAGGAGGAACAGCCGACAGAGAGTGGAAGTGTGGCTCCAGAGGTGGTGGAGGAGGCTGGGGAAGGGCAGAGGCTGGCTGGGCAGTCAGAGGAGGACCCAGGCCCATCCCCTCTCCATCCTAGGGCACGCAGGGAGGAGAGGATAAGGGAGAGATGTGGTCTGCTCAGGAGGAGAGGGCCTTGATCCTCTTCATGGGCTGCAGCTGTGACAACTGAATAAGAGGGGTACGGGCAAGTGCTGGAAACAAAGCGTGGAAATATCTGTAGTTTATGGTTCCTCTCTGAGTTGGGCATCCTTCCCAGTGTGTGTCTGGATATCTGTGGATGTCTTCCAGCCATTATCTTGCCTAGTTTGTGTTGTCTTTTAATCTTTATAATTTAAACATTTCCTCCTTCTTGTAACTGCTTGTGTGGGAGTTTTTTGTGTTCAGTGAAGGAATAAAAGGGGCTTCACCGGTTTTTTTGTGACTGTGTTTATTTTGTGTCCCACCCTGGGTGATCACAAACATTGATTTTCAGCCTCAAGCTGTGAGGGCTTCAATTCCCAGAATTCCTCAACCAGCGTGCTGAGAGTTGATGTCCACACTTCAACACTAAAAAATTGCTGAGGTTTAGAAACAGTGACATGGGATATCCATCAGATTAAAACGCTGTTACTTTTATTTAAGAATTTGTTGCTCAGGCCTTATATTATATTCAGCTTTTTGGGTGTCCATTTTGTAAGAATCCAATGTATTGGCAAGAAGGACTGCAGACAGAATAGTAAGAAATTCCCCTAAGAGGGGATAATAAACCAATATAATTTATTACAGTAGCCATATGGTTCAAATCTATAAAAATCTGTAGCAAAAAATTAGGCTTTAAAGAGTTCACCGGTCCTGAATCCCAATACAGGTAGTCCTCGACTTACGACCACAACTGAGTCCAAAATTTATGTTGCTAAGTGGGGACATTTCTTCAGTGAGTTTTGCCCCATTTTACGACCTTTCTTGCCACAGTTGTTAAGTGAATCACTGCAATTGATAAGTTAGTAACCCAGTTGTTAAGTGAATCTGGCTTCCCCATTGACTTTCTGTGTCAGAAGGTTGCAAAACGTGTTCGATCACATGACCTTGGGAGACAGCAACGGTCATAAATATGAGTCAGTTGCCAAGCGCCTGAAATTTGATCACGTGACCATGGGGTTGCTACAAAGGTCGTAAGTGTGAAAAATGGTCATAAGTCACTGACTTTGAACGTTCCACTGCAATTCTTTGTAGCGGGAGAAACGCTTCCCAGAAAGATCAGTTAATATTCATACAAGTTTTTCTAATGTTTTCAGCCCCGTTGTAACTTTGAATGGTCACTCAACAAACTGTTGCAAGGTGAGGACTTAACCTGTTAGGGTTATTCAGGCTAAATGTTCACGGAACAGCCTCTAGTTCACTCTGTGGCAATCAGGGAATAGGCGTCTTGAATTTCAAATCTACAAAATAATCTACAAATCATTAAAAACCTTTTGTTTGTTTCCTGCAGGGGAAGGAGCCTCCTGTCCGTCAGCTGGCCCTGTTGCACTTCAGAAATATTATAACTCTTAATATAAAACTGGAAGACGCGTTATCCCGTTCCCGCGCGAGGATTCCTCCTTCAATTGTCCAAATGTTACTCATCCTACAGGTATGGATTTTTCTGGTGCACCCTTACTGAATTGTCAGCTTTGGAAGCCATATTAGAATCTGCCACTTCCTCACTGCCACATTCCTGAGCCTGGGAAAAGTGGGAGGTGGGAAGTTCTTGGAGTGTATGTGGTTAGACATAATAGCATTTTTCTTCTAAGTCAAGGTCATGTTATTCTGCACCTGGGTGACGGCATGTCTCAAGTTGGGACAGATGGTGATTGGGGCATGTGATGTGATGATGGGTGCAAGGCAGTGGTGGGATTCAAATATTTTTACCACTGGTTCGGTGGGTGTGGCTTGGTGGGCACGCTTTGTGTGTGTGTGCACACACTTTGCGTGTGTGCGCGTGCCACTTTGTGCAGGCGCAGAGGCGTTTGCACAGGCGCAGAGGTGTTCTAACTCACCTCCTGCAAGCCTGCACAATCCCAGACACTTCAGCAGCTGCCGCGCGGCACTCTTCTGTGCTGCACAAAGCAGCTGCGCTTCAAATTCAGAGGATAAAGGTCAGTACGGGAGCCCAGGCGGGCCCAATTGCAGAGCAGCGGAGAGAACCGGTTCGGTCTCCACTGCTCATTGCTGCTACTGGCTCGGCAGAATCAGGCCAAACTGGTAGAATACCACCACTGGTGCAAGGGGTGGATTTGTAGTTTTTACTTATTGCAAGGAAACCCGAAACTTTCAGATTCAGGATTCCCCAGATGTGCCAATTTGCAAATCCAAATAAAACAGAACTTTTGAGAGGATGTCTGTCTCGAGTTAATTGTTGGAATGGAGGTTTTCTGGAATGCTGACAACTGAATTGTAAGTTTCGAGTGGTAGATGGAGCAGAGGGGCTGGAAAACCAAGATGGCCCCTTCGGATGCAAAGCCCCACCTGTGTTTTACATGCAGTGTATATACTGGGTACAGGTAGTTCTTGATTTATGATTGTTCACATAGTGACCATTTGAAGCTGTACAGATCCCAAAAAAGGTACTTACGATCCAGATTTGAAGTTAAACACACACACCGCAATCACCTACAGCAGGGATGTTAAACTGGATTTCTTCAAGGGCCGGGTCAACATTGTAGTTCTCCTCCGTGGGCTGGCTGATCAGACTCATGGTCTGCGGTCCTTCCGTCATCTGCCTATTAACGCCTACCCCAAGGAATGGCATTCCTGGGTGGAGAACTTTTGAGTTGTTCATAAATTCAGGTTTCCAGGCACCAGCCTGGCTGGGGAAGCTTTTCAATTATCTTCTAAGAAGTGGGGTGAGGCATCCAAAATAGATTACACAGCATTTGAGACAGCATGATGCAAGATGCTTCTTCTCTATAAAGTCATGGCTGTGAAACATTGCTGGGAGGTCCAAACAAATGTGTGTGTGTGTATATATATAAATAAATAAAGGTATTTATTATCTTTATTGCAATTTAAAATTTGTATCACATTTTATAGCAGCCAAATGTTCCCAGAATATTTTATAGAACTTTTCCCAATGAAACAAAAATATTACATATTCCTGTATAAAGTAAGGAATGAAAACTGCGGGAGGAAGGGACGACTCAATTTGCTTATTATTTGAAAAACTCACCTAAAATATCTGCCATAAAAGAATGAAGTATGTGGAGAGGTTTTAATTCCCATAATATTTTATAGAACTTTTCCCAATGAAACAAAGCTATTACATATTCCTGTACAAAGTAAGGAATGAAAACTGCAGAGGGAAAAATCCAATTTGCTTATTATTTGAAAAACTGACCTAAAATATCTGCCATAAAAGAGTGAAGTATGTGGAGAGGTTTTATTTTTTGATAGTCTGTCTTTCAACTCGCTGCTTCAAGATTGTTTCTTTAAAGTGTCATTTAAATTTGGCCTCGTCAGCCTGAGAGTTTTCCACAAGCCTATAAAAATTGTCAATAGTGATCAAGAAAGCAAATCATGGCACCAAAAATGTTTTTTAAAATCCCCGGAGAGTCATGAGAGAATTAGAAAAAGGTTTTTAAAATTCCTCTCTTTTGTGCTCCTCAAGGCAAAGTGGGCCACAGCAGGTGAGGGAAGTTCAGAGGGTCATAAAAATGTCAAAATGCATGTTAAAAAGAGGGAGAGAGCTTCCTCACATGATCACAGCTGCCATTGGGCCTTTTTTTAATCCATCGGAGGACACACACCCCTGGGGAGGTGGATTTGAGGGCCTCTCCATCTGGGGAATGAGGAGGGATGGCAGGGCACATCCTGGGAACACAGCCAAACAAGAGTCGCCCTGCTGGTTCCTGGTTGAGATGCAAGAAGCAAAAAGCTCTCGCAGCAGAATGTGGGACTCATTCTCAGCAGACCCTTCTCTGCTTTGTGCTGCTCACAAATAGTAACAAACTCTTAAGCTTGGTGCAGCATCGTGCAGGGAATATTTCTGACCCGTAACTTGCCGTACTTAACACTTAAATTGCTTTCTCTGACAGCAGCCCCTCTAGATAGATGAGCAAAGAATTCACCCCACCTGTATTGTTTTTACCTGGGCCGGTGCCTCTTTCTGCTTTTCAGGGTTGCCTCCTTCCATCTCGGTCCTCTTCAAATTGGCTCCATTTGGGCTGCTTTAATCCAGCCCTTCCTGCCCCACTGCCTTTTTCTTCTTTCACGATGCTGTCCTCCCCTGTTACGATCAGAGGTTACCAAATAAAGGAAACAGCAGAAGAAGGGGAGAGTCTGTTCAATCTCTGGCTTTTGAAATTCTTGGCTGCTTTTCAAGCAGCTTGACAATTTCCTGCTTTTTGTTCAGAGGACTCTCTACTAATAGGGACATCCTTGTGGGGTGGGGGGGGTCAAGATGCCTGCTGCATGATACCCTCTTTTTTTAAAAAATGTGTTGTATCACTCGTGAAGTTGCTATTTTAATTTGCTGCTCAATTAGTTCCCCTTGCAGCTTGTTAATCACTCACAAATCTGTAGTGCTGCCTCCCCTTGCAAGTTTAGATCCAAAAGTGAGAATTCAGGACAAGAAGACTTATCTCCTTTTTTAAAATCCCACAAGAAAACTCAAGGTGGACACAATTTTTTCCCTTTGCTGTCCGAGAACACCATCTGTACTGTATTGTCAGGGTACTGGGTCTTTATGGCTGCGTTCGCACAACATGGATTATCTGCTTGCTGAATCAGCCCCATCTGCTGAGTTTGTGCAAGACGTCAGGCCAACCCAGAAAAAGAAACTAACCAGTGGTGGGATTCAAAAGTCCACACCACCAGTTCTGTGGGCATAGCTTCGTGTGTGTAGCTGCAGGGGTGGGAATCACACGATCGCATCGCCAAACGCACGCTTTGCGTATGCGTTAAAACAGTACAAACTAAGCTACTGCACCTCTCAGCTGTTTAGCACTGCAATCTGCCGTGCCAAACAGCTGAGAGGTTAAAAAGGAACTAGGAGAGGGGTGGGCAGGTGGCCCCAACTGCAGAACATCAGAGAGACTCAGAGCGAACTGGTTCTCTGCCAGCTGATCTTCAGCGCTACTGGTACGCCAGAACTGGGCCGAACTGGTAGAATAAGGAGCCTCTGTGGCGCAGTGGTTAGAGTGCAGTACTGCAAGCTACTTCTGCAGCCAGCTGCCTACAATTTGGCAATTCAAATCCCACCAGGCTCAAGGTTGACTCAGCCTTCCATCCTTCAGAGGTGGGTAAAATGAGGACCCAGATTGTTGAGGGTAATATGCTGACTCTGTAAACCGCTTAGAGAGGGCTGGAAAGCACTATAAAGCAGTATATAAGTCTAAGTGCTATTGCTATTGCTATACCAGTACTGAAACTAACCAAGGAAGAAGATAAATTGAAGGAAAAATAGGTTACAGCAAGAAAAGACTTGGGGACTATTGGCCGGCCATTGAGTGATAACTGGGTAGGTTGATAGCCAATGATCTAACAGTGTGAACAGATATCTTGGGAGACCTCTTAAGGTGAGCCAGGGGAGCCTGCTAGTTAGGAAGGTTGATATGGATATTTTCTATCTCCAGGTTAAGCAGGTTCCTTCCTGGTGGATGAACGTGGATGGGTGAACCAGCTAGTTATCATCTCTCCAAGTTAAAGAGCTCCTGTTCCAAACTAATCTAACTCCAACCTGCACTTCCCCCATTCATGTCAATCCAACAGGTTATACTGGATTTAAAAAAAACTGAAGCAGTGTTCTCCTTTTGGTTTTGCAGGGTGTTCATGAATCAAAAGGAGTTACTGAAGATTACCTGAAGTTGGAAACTCTCTTACAGAAGGTTGTTTCCCCTTACTTGGGGACGTACGGTTTGTACTCCAGTGATGGTGCTCTCACGCACTCTTCCTGCATTTTAGGTAATACTTCTAGTGCATGGCCAATGGTAGCATATCTCTTAAACGTATAAATGCAACAGAAAATAATTTATTCTGTATAATAGTAATCTGACAACCTGTATATACGACACCCACTTCTTAACCAATGTTGTCTCCCAAGGCTTGCTACGGAATTAATAGGCCAACCAGCTTTAGAGTTAGTAGCTTTCTTATCAGATATCAGAAAACATCTTGAAACCTACTTCCTGGTTCCATTCATTTGCTTCTTCACATTTCAAAGTTGTGAAGCATGTGAAAAATCACCCCGCAGTGCCTGGAGTGTAGAAGTTCTGTCCAGGAAGGACGGTGGACTGCAGAGTTGACCAAGGAGGCTTTCCAAGTAGAAGAGGGAGAATTCATAGTGGTGAAAATGTTGGATTAGCAACAAGGAGATCGAAGTCACAGAGAAATTTTACATGGCCGAAAGAGGATTGGACTCAGATCTTCTTGCTCCAATCTTCTTTCAGCCCTGTAAAATTGCTGTGTGGTTTTGATCCAGAGTCTCTCTCTCTCTCTCATTCTCCCAGACCGAGAGCCGGGGGTAAAGCTATTGAACTAGAAGCAGGAATACCCTACTTAGGCACAGAGGCTCCTTGGTGATGTTGGGTTAATCTTTTCCTCTCAGTCCAAGAATCACAGTGGGGCAGAGAAAGTAGGGATTAGGAGTAGGGAAACTCTGATTCTAATCATCATCAGCCACAAAAATTCCCTGTAGCTTTTGGGTTAGTCGCTCTCTTTTGGATCAACCTGTCTCACAGGGCTGTTGTTTGAGGAAAAGACAGGAGGAGGGAGTATGGAATAAAAGAGGGGGCAAAAAAATTAATAAATGAATCCCCATCTCTTTCCTGGGGTAATTTTATCTTCTTTCTCTGGCATTCTCAAAGGACATAAGACATATACAAACCCTACACACTTGTATAAACTTCTCATGTAGCTTGCATGAGGCAGGCAGAAAAAGAAGGTTACAAGGCAGAACAGAAAAGAGAAGAAAGCCCCAAATGTGTCTCTGTTAAATCCTTGGCTGCATCGTCTGTTGTTACATCCTTTTGCAAACATCTCGGCTCTAACTTTGTTCCGGGAAAAGTACAGTATTAAGCTAGTGCCATCTCGTGGCCAACCTGAAAGAATTCATGACATGGTGTGGATGTACACCACCAGTTTCTGGAATGGAAACTGCCAAAATGATGTTTTCCTTTATGGAAGAATAGGATAAAGTATACAAGGGAACTAATAAGAAAGTGAAGTCAGTGATTCCTGCTCTAACAGACAGTAACACAGAGCTTCTATTTGAAGAGGCCAAAACTTAATAAAGGTTTGGAATGTAGACAGTACTGCTCAACAAGAGATTCTGGGAAGCAAAGATTAGAGGATGCTTCCTTTCCATTATGCCTCTTTTGATTCATGTCCAAGGGAGACAGTTGTACAGACACAGGGAATTTGAATGGGCAGGAGAAAATAGAGACAAATGTAAGAAAAGGAAGTTCACATACTGATTTGAAGTCTGTTCAGAGTTTTGCAGCGTTAATTCAGCACCAGAAAAGTAAACACAGATGGCTGATGCTTCATTTAACGTCTTTATAAACATAATAAGTAGATTTTACAAACCAGTTGTAGATTTCTCCAACATGGAGCAAACTCAGACAGGAACATGTTGCAAGTAACTTCAGCAGGCAAGCAAGCAAGCTAGTTTCATTTTCAATAGACAGACTGAGAGTTTAACATAGCTTCAGAGCTGCAGAGCTTAATATAGAGCCACGCCTAGGCTACTTCTAGTTTCAGTTTCCAAACAGTCCTCATTGGCTGATTTAGTTGCTATCCCTCTTCATTGGCTGACCTTGTTACCATGCTCTATTCCAGTTCATGAATATACTCTGACAAAGTCACTGTCCAAATACCTGGGCACAGAACTTCTGCGATGGATTAGTTGTCTTGGTAGGGACCGTGTGAAGATGTTAATTGTTCTCTGTGTTTGTTAACAGAAAAACGCTTCTTTCGGCGCTCTAAATCTGGGGATATTCTTGCTAAGAATCCAGTGGTGAGATCCAAAAGTTACAACAATCCTTTGTTGACTCCCGTAGCCGAGTATGAGACAGAAGGCACGACGGCCAACAGCTCCAGCATCCGACGACACTCGGTTTCTGAAATGACCTCCTGCGGCGAGATGCCGAACTACTCCAATCTCACAACCATCACAGACAATGGATCCAAGAGCTCCATGCTCACCATGAAGATCCTGCCAGCAGGAGAACAGGAGAGGATTTCGGCTGGTTCAATGCAATGTATGTCTGATCAATCCAAAGGACTCTTCTATCCCACAGAGAACCCGGCCAGGGCATTTGAGTTAGGCCAGGATTCGGACTTGCTTGCCATTGCTCCCACAGCCAGCCCTGAGAACATAGTGGACCAGATTTTAGAATCGATCGATTCCGATTCCGATGGGATTTTCATTGACTTTGGCCAAAACTGCTCCGGCTCTCCGGGATACAATATGGATGTGAGCAGGCAAAGCGTGGTCTGAAAGGAGTTGTGCTTTGCAAGACCACCAGTTTTGCGTGGGTGGAGTAAGAGCTGTGCCTACTCTTCCAAGTCAGATAATGAGGATGATCTCACCCCAGAGAAATACGGATAACCCCGGCTTGGGAAAACGGCGGTGCCACTGAATCTTTGTGGTCAGGTTGCATCTGTTTAGGCTAAGTTCATAAAGTCACACTGAGGTCCACCCATGACCAGGCTGATCTATGGGTAGCGATGGTTGTGCATCCAGGTTGAACTGAACCACACAGGATAACAAGCCTGAGATACGGCCTGACGTTCAACCTCCTTTCATGTCCTTCATAGGTGCCCCCCTCCTCCTGGGGATGGGATTTGCCTCCCATCATTGCCTTCTTTCCCAGTGTTTTTCCAGTTTGTTCGCTCAGCTTACTGCTTAGTATCTCCTTCCTCAGAATTCCCCTGTCCTTCAGGAGTCAGCCAACCAGAGCCAAGCAGAAGAAGCAGGAGGTCAGTTGCCAGTTAATTTTCCAATGGATGTTCTTGGTGTAGAGTAGAACATGGATGACTCCCCCAAAATCCCAGCGTGATAGTTTAAGACAGAAATAGGCAGCTTTTGGCACTCAAGTGCAGCACAGGTGTTGGTGAGTGATGAATTGGGACTAGCTCAGGTGTGTACATACCTATATGTATGCACATGCATGTCTCTATAGTCACCCGTGTACAAGCAGGGGTGGCGTCATCAACTTCGCTGGAGAAGGAAGTTGAAGTCCCCTCCTTGTTTGCCTGTGCTGTCCCAGCCATGGCCAGTTTTCAGGATGGCCCTCTTGTTGTGCAGCCCTTGCTCAAAGGAGAAGACAGTTGTGTTGTTGGGACACGTAGAAGAGTCACAGCAGTCATGGAGTCCCCTCTGTCAGGTCTCAGTGGCTGGAAGATCCTAGTTTACCCTCATCAGAATGGTTGAGCAGGAATGCAAAGAATGCCAACCGTCTGTGAGGACCTGATGGAGTAGAAATAAGAGAAAATCCAACTCTCCTCTTGATTGGATGGTATTGCAAGAGAGCATGAAGGTTTCACAGATTCCTGGGTTAACTTCTGAACTTCTCCTTTCATTTACTCAAGAACTGACAGTTGTCTTATATCTGTGTTGGCAAACCTATGGCACGCATGCCACAGGTGGCATGCAGAGCCCTCTCTGTGGGCACGAGCCGTTGTCCCAGCTCAGCTCTGCCGCGCATGCACAGACGCCTCCCACCAGCCAGCTGGGTCTTCGGGTCTCTGCCATGCATGCGCAGGGCGCATGCATGTGGGACGCATGCACATTGCGTTTTGGGGGTGTGGGCATGCGCACTTTGGGCACTAGTGCTGAAAAGGTTAGCCATCACTGTCTCATATGGTTCCCCTTAGCAGGAATTAAGTCAGGACGGGGTTTGGGGGTGTTCTTACTTATCTCATGGGGTCATAGCCAGAGATTGGCTGAACCCTGATAAGTTGGATCTGACTTATTAGAGAAAGAGCAGGATTTGTGAGCCCAGGATACTGCCTCTAATAAGGTAGATAATTTCTTTTGGGCCCCAACCACTACAAAGGAGGAGGGAATCGCTTGGACACTTGGAAAAGGAAATCTGAGATATTGCTAGGCATCAAGAGAGATGACCATATGAACTGACTTCACGGCAAGCTACCATGATGGATACCGATAAATTGAGTTACCTCATGACACAGTGAAAGCAATGAGAGAAATTACGCACGATGAACTTGAGTCTTGCTGATTGAAATGTTATTTACAGATTCCCCATTGTACTTAAAGTGTACGACTTTAAGCTTAAAGTGGTGTTTGGGGACTTGAAAATAGTCTATGTGGTGCTTAATCAGCAGTCATTCATATTTGCAAATCAGTGTAACAGCAAAACATCCATGCATGTGTGAAAAAGTTACCAGCCTTCACTTTGGGGAAATGTGTCATTTAAACACGCTCTTTCTGCTTCATTACTGCCTTGATAGATTTCTGAATTAGGAAACTGTCTTAATGGCAATTAATATTAGAAAATCCACCTTTCTCATCAAGCTAAAAACCATTTTCACGGCTTCCAAACCTTTCCTTAAAACAAAACCCTGCTCTTCAAAAGTTAAAATGTGTCTTATAGGCTGCAAAAGAAAGAAAGGGGTTTTAATTTTTTAAAAAGTTGTTCCAAATATAATAGAATTTGATTGATTTATAGCAGCTACTATTTTTTAATGATTCTCACTACATCCACAGGTCTTTCACCAATCAAGAGAAGTTTGTAAAACTAATTTAAATAAATAATGTGCTTGCTACTGATTGGTTGAGAGCCCGTGTCCAGAGTGGGTTCTTTTAAACCAAAGAAACCAGAGAGGATTTTTATCAAGGTCGTCTTAATTTATTTGTGTTACATGTGATTGGGCATGCAGTGGAGATGACCCAAAGTGGTTTACAGCGGTGTGAATAAAATATACACATACATTAACACAAAAAATAGGCCAAGACACTCACAACACAATTGTGATGACCCAGGGCATGGCACAGAGATAACACAAGCAGCTGGAAGTTCAACCTATCCCTTTATTGCTCCAAATTTCCCCAAACTCTTCCCACGTTTCAAGTCCCAGAGCAGAGTGATAACAAATCCCCCACAAACCTCAAGCAGCCTCTGGCTGCAAATAGTGCAGCCCAGTGCTATCTGCATCAAGGCTGTACAAGGAGTTCAGGAAGCAAAAGAATTCAGGTAATTAGTCCATCCCACAGGAACGCAAGGACTCTTGGAAACTTCAAAAGTCGGCACGCAACACTTCAGGAACTCAGCGTTTGTTCCCAACAAATGCCCCTCCTCAACAGTGCCTCCTTAAGTCTCATTCCCCAGGTGTGCCTTTTTTTTCCAATTTTTTTTATTTCAATCTGCATATGCACAACAATACATTAATAGTGTGGCATCAATATATCCTACATTTTAGTATAGGCAAAATTAATAATACCAATCATATCTCTCAATGCATATATTTCACATTAATTCATAATCCTTCAATGCTTATTTTCAACCTTTCAAAACTCTCCAAATGCCTATCAGTTAAACATACCTAGTAGTTCCATTATTCAATTTTCTCCTTTATTCCATTATTCCATTTTATTTTTTTAAAATAAAAAATTCTCATTTGGCAAGCAGTGGGGTTCCAGGTTTCACATCTCAATGCAAACATGACCATAGTTACCTGTTTAGTTTCGTATTGCATCATCCTTGTTATTGTTAAATATTAAGTTTATCTTATCCAATTCCAATTCATGTTATATTAATACATTCTCATATCTTATTTTACAATGTTATCTAAAATTCTCATTTCTGTTGTCATTCCTCATATCACTTTTTTCTGTCACAATCTCCCTATCTAGTATATAATACAAATATTTTTCTCAGGTGTGCCTTGTGAAGATGGGCGGGGCACTCTTCTCCCGAATAGCCTACTCAGTCTGCGCTGTTCAAGCCTTCTCTTCACTCTCTGAGTTCTTGGATCAGGAGGGAGTGGTCCTTGCTCATCGCCTGAGCTCTGTCTCCCATGTTCATCCTGCCCGTTCTTCCCTGTCTACAAGCTGTTCTAATTCTGACAGTCCCTGGCCTTCCCCATTTTCTTCCAACGACAATAAAGCCACCCCTTCAATCTCTGTCGGCTCAGGTTCTAGCTCATCTTAACCCACAGATTCAGGCTCCGACGGGGGCATGACAACAATATTTAATTCACAGCATTGAAATTCTTGGCTAAATGAACTAGTCCAGACACAAGAGAAAGGTTTAAAAGCTACTACAAGCACCAAAACGTGTCAGGACATGATAATTTGGACTGCCTTTACAGAAGATCAGAAAACTTGGGTCAAGTGAACTTCACTCCATAGATAGATTGTTCACAGTGAACCTCACTCCATAGATAGATTGTTCACAGCATTGGGGTCCCTAGTGCCTCTTGTCCCCAGTGCCCCCAAACTTTTGTGGGTGAGGGACTAGTTCTAGTTGGAAGGGGTAGCCTGGGTTAGAAGCTGATGGCTTAACAGCAGCACTTTAAATCTGGCCTGGAAATTATGGCTATGGATGCAATGACTGCCATGCTGGTGCTACACAGCTTATCCTCGGCATCACCATTGGACTAACTGCAGCTTCAAAGGCAACACCATAGAGTGTGTGCTGCGGTAGTCCAACTGTACATTTATAGTGGCATGAGTCACCACCATCCATGGCCTCCACAGGCATCTTCTGTCTGGCCCAGAATGGCAACCTAAAAGTTGCGTAATACTTTACCCCAAACTGGTAGATTTGTGGACAAAGTGTGTGTCTCACTTGGGTTTCTTATGCCAACTTAATAGGGGTGGGCTTCAAAAATTGTAGCAAGGGGTTCTCTGCCCAGTTGCCAGGTGGGCGTGGCCTAGTCGGCCTCCTGCACCATGTTGGGGGGGGCACTTTTACCCTCCCCAGACTCCAGAGGCTTTTGTCAAGCCTCCAGGAGAGTGAAAACAGCCTCCCTGGGCTCCAGAGGCTGTCTGGAAGCTGGAAATGGGCCCATTTCCAGCCTTCCCGAACTTTCGGAAAGTCTGTTTTTCGCCCTCCCCGAGCCTCCGCGCACGCCCTGCACTTACCTGCATCCCAAACGGGCCACATGGGGACTTGTGGGGTGGGCGGGGCCAGCCAGGAGTGGGATTTGGGGGGGTTCTCCCAAATCCTGAGCAGCCCACCCCTACAACTTAAGATCCCAGTTGGATTACAGAGGATTGGCAAGGGGCTGGGTTGGTGCTTGGCCCGGATTCTCGCCACAGCAGGACCTGATGAGCAATGCCATTTCTTGCCCTTCCATCTGGGCAAAGGGAGTTTTGCTGCCCATCTCCCAGACTGTAGGCACTCCTTTCTCTTTGTAACAGTTCCTGTGCCTTTCCTTTCCTTTCCCAAGTGTTCAAACAACTGAATACCTTCATGCCCCCTTCTGACATTCTTTTCTTTAACACTAACAAAGACTCTTTCTTTTGCTTTGGTCCCCTTATAGTACCATCACTGCTGCTGATACTACAATAATAAAGCAAATGATAGAGGTGGCTGCTTTGTTCTTACATCCCTTAAGATGGTGGTGTCAAACTCATGTAGTCAGGTGACATATCGTGAGTCCCCGCCTTCACTAAAATGGGGGTGGGCGTGGCCGGTACATGACACATCCGGCCCACAGGCTGTGCCTTAAGAGGTACTTGGGTCATGAACATTTGTTTCAGTTCTTTACAATCATGACTCACCAATTGTCATGGCTGTTCTTGGAGACCACAGTTGCATGCAAGGACTGTACTCCTTCAGGTCCCAAAGGTGCTTTTTCAAGAGGCAGCTGGACTTTCTGGTTTTTCTGTGAAGATGTTTTGCTTCTCATCCAAGAAGCTTCGTTAGCTCTGACGGAATGGCAGGGAATGGAAGGATGTATACTCCTTGCAGACAGCTGGTCATTTGCATCCTTTTAAAATAGTCAAGGCCACCTGGAGGTTTATCAGTGTCCTCAGGGTCATCTGAGTAGTGCAAATGGGCATGGAGCCTTTTTGGAACTGTTGAAAGGACTGTGTCATGCCCCTGTTGGAATCTGATTCCGATGGGGAGATCGAGCAGCTGACAGGGAGTGGGAGTGTGGCTCCGGTGGTTGTGGAAGAAACTGGGGAAGGGTACAGTCCAGCTGGGCATTCAGAGGAAGACCCAGGGCCACCCCTCTTCATCCTAGGGCATGCAGGGAGGAACGGAGAAGGGAGCAACATGGGTTACAGGGGAGAAAAGGGCCCTGATTCCCTTCATTAGCTGCAGCTGGGAAAACAGGATTTAAAAAGGGCGTTTGCACACAGAACCTTGCTGGAAGCAAAGCGTGAATTATCTTTGTTTGTCAAGTCTTATCTGGGTTCTGGTGTCCTCCCAATTGTGTGTGTTTCGTTATCTTTTGAAGTCTGCAATTCCTTATCCTGCCCTGTCTCGTTAATTGCTGCAGCGTGGTTTGTGTTGGTTTTTATTTATAATTTATATGTACTTTGGGTTCGGACTGAATTTCTTCCCTTTAAAAACTGTTCTTGGGAGAGTTTTTTTCTCCAGCCGACGATAACTGGACATTGGGGGCCAAGTTGAAGGTATTTAAAGGGACTTTACCTACTTTTGTGACTTTGTTGCTTTTGCACAATGCCCTGGGTCATCACAGACTGTGTTGTAGACTGGAGATTGATGATGTCGTATCTCTCCTCCTCTGTTGAGAGAGGGCTGTTGATCCTCTTTGGATGAGGAGCGAAGGAAAAATCAAAAAGTCCAGTTGCCTCTTGAAAAAGCACCTTTGGGACAATCATGACTGAGAATCTCCATAGATCTCTTTCAGGGTCTTCCCCCTACCCCGAGTGTTAAGAAACTCTTTCATTTGCAAGGAACTGAAAACTATTTCTGAGTTCCAATTGTGTGGAACCTCTCCTCTGCTTCTACTGAACACTTTCACTTCTATTGTGGATGGCCAGCAGTGCAAGACAGTTGCTGAAAGGGCCAGTGCTATCTCAGGGAAACATTAACAGGCATGTGGGTTTCTCTCCTTAGTTCTGCTCAGGCTCCAGTTGGAATACTATGCCCTATTCTGATGCCACTGTTGAAAAATGACAGCGACACACTGCAATAAGTTCAAAGAAAGGCAATCAAAATGGGACGGATCTAGAAACCAACCCGTGTATGGAATGGTGGAAGGATTTATGTTTAAATAAAAGGAGACATATGGTAAGTTAAAGGTAAAAGTTCCCCTCATACAAACGTAGTAGTCGCTTCTGCCTCTAAGGGGCAGTGCTGATCTCCATTACAAAGCTGAAGAGCCAGCGCTGTCCAAAGACGTCTCTATGGTCATGTGGCCGGCATGACTAAACGCCGAAGGCACACGGAACGCTGTCACCATCCCACCAAAGGCGTCCCTATTTTTCTACTTGCATTTTTTACATGCTTTCGAGCTGCTAGGCTGGCAGAAGCCGGGACAAGTAACGGGAGCTCACTCTGTTACGCGGCGCTAGGGATTCGAACCACCGAACTGCCGACCTTTCTGATCGACAAGCTCAGCATCTTAGCCACTGAGCCACCGTATTAGTTAGTTCTAAAGAGAGACTTCCAGACTGTATGAGCTGGCAACCAGTAGAACAATGAGAGAGAGGGAAGGAGGGAGACCAGTTGCAATGTGTTTTGCAAGCATTGCAAAAAGAGACAAGAATGTAATCAATTATATTTTCCCCACCCGTGCCTTTGCCTGCCAGGAAATCTGCATCTAAATACATGCATGCCAAACAGGCAGAACTCATGTCCAAAACGAAGGGCAACAGTTTTGACAGACATTGTTAGGTTTAATTATTTTCCATTATTCTTGGTCTATTACAGATTTGTATTTGGGCATGAGGAATGAAATTCCATGAGCTGCATTGCTGAGGTTAGCAGATGATTCTCGGCTGGTTGCAAAGCTTCAATAGCAATTACAGCAGCTTGCAATCTCTTGATCATGTCTCAATCCATCATTTGCATCTATTCACATCAAGGTCCGTTGGTTGTCATCTTTTAATCGGCAGGTTGGTTCATCTGCTTTAGTCCTGAACACAGCTGGAGAACTTCCATTGATGTCCACTGGCCAAACCCTAGGAAGCACTCTTCTATGGCCCAGATTCAACCTCAATTTTGGTTGAATGTAGGAAATGGTTTGTTTGTTTTTTAAAAAAGTCATGACAGTGTGATCAAAGTCAAAGGAGGTCATGATGGGATGATCAAAGTCGTGTCTATTTTTATGTGTGTTGTGTGTTTACACAACAATAGGTGGAATGATAGCCTATTTATGTAATAGGTGGAATGGTAGGAACCTTTTTTTCCACTTCTTTGACTATACTCTGCAGATGCCTCTGTTGAATGGTTCTCATGTCTTCCTAAAGTTTAGACCTAAACCATTCTGTCCCAACCTTAGCTATTTTAAGAGATGTGGACTTCAATTCCCAGAATATCAATACAAATGTCTCACTTAGCAACAGAAATTTTGGGGTCAATTGTGGTCGTAAGTTGAGGACCAATATAATTTATTACAGTAGCCGTACGGTTCAAATCTATAAAAATTTGTAGCAAAAAATTAGGCCAGAAAGAGTTCACCAGTCTTGAATCCCAATACAGGTAATCCTTGGGATTCAAGACTGGTGAACTCTTTCTGGCCTAATTTTTTGCTACAAATTTTTACAGATTTGAACCGTACGGCTACTGTAATAAATTATATTGGTTTATTATCCCCTCTTAAGGGAATTTCTTAGTATTCTGTCTGCTGTCCTTGTTGCCAATACATTGGATTCTTACAAAATGGACACCCAAAGCTCACTTAACAAATGTCTCACTTAACAACAGAAATGTTGGGGACAATTGTGGTTGTAAATCAAGGACTATCTGTATTCCAAATCCGGATCATTAGATTAAGGGTCCATGTAGCATGTTGCATGTTGGCATGTAGGCCAAGAAAGTCCAGTTGTATACACCATGAGTAAGTTAATTATGGATGGGAAGCATACCTCAAAAAGGCAGCTTGTGTGTCCTGTTGCTCAATCATCTCAATGCCTAAGCTCCACCCCCCAGAACTTCCCCCAAGTTTCTTCCCTTCTCCCCACCACCAAAACATAGGGACTGTTGTGCAAACAACAACCCCATTAAGACATTTTCAAGTCCAAGCAGCAGCAACTGTGTGGTGTCCAAAGTTAAGAGGGCAACCACATGGTCTTGTGTGTGCTGCACAAAAAAAAAATCAGCCAGTTTTAAAAATCAGCCATTATGGCTCCCCTTGACCACACCCCATCTCCTGGGGGGTTTCTCTTGGCCCCAAATGATGGGTACCAATCTTGTCCCAGGGTGGTTTTGGATTGACCAGTGTAACCTACCAGGCATTGGCACAGATATCCTTTTGGGTCTTAGCATTCTATTTGCCCCCACTATCCCTCCAGTGCTCGAATCACTATGTAAAGGATCTACTCATCCTATGGACACTATTCTAAAGAAACCGTGGACCTCACCCCATTCTTAACGAGGTCCTTAAAGGGGGCGTGCCTTCCGCCCCTGTCTTACCCCCCCCATTTATCTGTATTTACTTCCTTTGTTCGTGTTTATAGAATAGAATAGAATAGAATAGAATAGAATAGAATAGGAATAGAATTCTTTATTGGCCAAGTGTGATTGAACACACAAGGAATTTGTCTTGGTGCAAATGCTCTCAGTGTATATAAAAGAAAAGATACATTCATCAAGAGTCAAGAATCAAGGTACAACACTTGATAATAGTCATAGGGTACAATAAGCAATCAAATCATACTAGGACACAGTCCATATATAGTCGTAAGGATACAAGCGACAAAGTTACAGTCCTACAGTCACAAGTGGGAGGGTATGGGCGATAAGGAGTGATGAGAAGATTAATAGTAATAGTAGTGCGGACTTTGTAAATAGTTGGACAGTGTTGAGGGAATTATGTCCATATTTATACATGTTATCTTGTACATGTTTGACAAACAAACAAATAAATACAGAAAAAAATCCCTTCCCTATCCTACCTGCACACATCAACACATACATAAACACTTCTTGCTCTTGAAAAAAAAACATTTAGTGCAACTGACAGTACTTCAAGGCAGCCCCAGCAAGATAATAGACAAGCTGCTGTTGAAATCTATAGCACAGGGGTCTTCAAACTTGACAGCTTCAAGACTTGTGGACTTCAACTCCCAGAATTCCTCCTCCAGTCATGTTAGTTCAGGGATTCTGGGAGTTGAAATCCACAAGTCTTAAACTTGCCAAGTTTAAAGACCCTTGCTATAGTATATAGAATGTTTTATACTATGATACTTTCCCCATAATTTCCACCTGGTGCAGAAGGTGAAATGGAAGCCTCCAGATTTGGCCCAGATTTACCTCTACCCCTCCAGAAAACCTGAGGGTTTCCTTGTGGTCTCCCATCCCAGCACTGATCGGGTTTTGAGCCTGCTAAGCTTGCTGAGCTGGGTGCTGTCACCTGAGCGGGGGTGGGTGAGGGAAGCTGAAGCTCACCTTTGGACCTCGAGGAAGCTTCCTTTGGAAACCAAGCCGGCTCGTACCGGGAAGGCTGGAGGTAATCCAGAGCAGCAGCACACCTCCACCGGGCAGGTAGGATCTCCAGGTGAAACCGGTGGCCCTCCTCACCTGGCCTGGCTCGGCCTGCCCTCAGCCACCGCCGTCCCGCCTCTCCCTGCCTCCCAGCGAGCAGGGACTTCCCACGACGCCCACCTGGCCAAGGGGCTGTGCTTCCTCCTCCTCCCACCCGGATGGGCAGGTAAGGGAAGGCGAGACGGGACGGGACGGGCGCGCCGCCTTACGTGCCCGGGGCGGCGGGCAGAGAACGAGCCCCGGCCCTCGGGAAGGCGGCGGGGATCTGAGGGGGCGAGCGCGGGCAAGGCTGAAGAGGGGCTTTCACGGCCTATCTTGGGCCGGCGTGGGCTTTTAGGAAACGGGGGGTGGGGGAGAGCTCCGTGCAAGAAGGCAAAGGGGGACTCCAGGAACAGGACACCTCCCGGGGGGGACGTTAAAGGCCCCCTCCGCCTGCCTAGGAAGGTGCCCCGAAGAACCTGGGCGGTGCAACCAAGAGTGAAACCGAAGCAGAATCCGAATAGCGCGGAGGGAAGAAAGACAATCGGGAGCGGCCGAGCTTTGAGTCTCTCGGCTGATCCGGAATCTCCATATGGTAACCTAAAAGTTCCAATGCAGGGAGTCCTCGACTTACAGCAGTTCATTTAGTGACCAAAGTTGCAAGGGCACTGGGTGGGGGAGTGACTTCTGGCTGCTTTTTTTCCACAGCCGCCACCTTTGCAGCATCCCCAAAGGTTAGGTGATCAGGATTCAGATCGGCTTGGCGATGGGTCCCCATTTATGACCGTGTCCCCATTTATGATCGTGTCCCGAGGTCATGTGACACACACACACACACACACTTTCTTTTTTGTGACCTTCCGACAGGCCAAGTCCATGGGACAGTCTGATTCGCTTAACAACCGGGCTTGCTCACTTCTCAAGCGCTTGCAAACGCTTTGCTTAACCATGGCGGCAAGAAAGGTCGGGCAAAACTCAGTTAACGGACATCTCGCTTAATGACAGAAATGGTGGCCATAAGTCGAGGACTGCCTGTATTTCTGTAGCGCATCCTCCCTGACCTAGCCTACTTTGCAAGGGTCACATTGTCCTCCTGGTGACCACATAAGCTACACACACACACACGCACGCACACACACACCTGCCGCTACCTAGGATTGAACTGTGAGCCTCCCCAGCACAAGGTGTTTAGCTTTACCACTAGGCACCATGCCGCTCACACACACACACACGTGTGTGTGTGTGTGTGTGTGTGTGTGATTGGCTGGCAATTTGCCAAGTCCTTTCCTGCCTTTGTAGCCATGCCATAGTTGGTTCTTCTCTGCTTTCCTTCCCCCCACCCGCCATCCCTGGGTCAGAAAAGTCAAGGTGGCCGTCTCGATCACAATCACCCCCCTTTTTGATATGTGGAAACACATGCAAAACAGAGCCCAGGATCTTCACATCTTTGGAGGATTGGGTGGTTTTTGCAATTTGAAGTTTGAACGTATCTTGAAGGATCTCCAGCTAGTGAAGGCTCACTTACATGCTTCTCCAGACTGGTCTGTAGTTATTCTTTTTTTTAAATTAATTTTCTCCAGGTCTGCAGTTATTCTTTTAAAAATAATAATACTAATAATACAATTTTATTGAAATTGTTTTAAAAACAAGAGTAAGAATTATCTCAAAGAGAGTAAGAAGGAAAAAAGAAGAAAGAAGAAATAAAAGAGAGAAGTGTAAAAAGAAAAGTACGAGAAAAAAGAAAAGAAATACGATAAAAAAGAGGCTTCCAATCTTCTTTACAGCAGTTATAGGAACGATTATAAATTTACCTCTTTCCCTAAAGCAAGGGTCTTCAAACTTGGCAAGTTTAAGACTTGTGGACTTCAACTCCCAGAATTCCTGAGCTAACATGACCAGAGGAGGAATTCTGGGAGTTGAAGTCCACAAATCTTAAAGCTGTCAAGTTTGAAGACCTCTAAAGTTACATTGTGACTCTATAATCTAGTTCGCCTAATCGTCAAACCAAAATTATAAATTAATTTTTCCTGCTTTATGCAATCCTGCTTCATTTTTTCCTGCTTTGTTGCAGTCCAACAAAGAGTCAGTAAAGATTTCCAGCCGGCAATAAATATAGATTTCTGATTGTAGTTGAACTACTGGCACACTCATAAATCATGACACCGCATAAAAATTGGCTGCACTTAGGTCATATGAAGCCTAAAGACACATTAAAAAAAAAAGCAAACTCAGAGTAAAAACTCACATCAAGAAGCTGAATTGGAAAGCCAGCATTTATTAGAGCCAGCATGAGTTTATTCCACTTGCACAAGGATTCTTATCTGATCTCAATGTACTTGCAAAAAGAGATTTTATCAGAATTATTACTAAGAGGAATGCACTGTTATTTCAGGTTTTTTCCTATCTGGACTTAGTCACCCCTGAATGACACCAAAGAAGCACATAGGTTGTTTTTTTAAATGTTTTTCCTGCTTTCACTTTGAGGGACCATCTTGACTGTGTTTGTTTTGTAATTTAAAATTAGATCTTGCAAAGGAATTCCTTTCATATAACATACTGCACAAAGATGAAGTTTGTGATGGAATCAAGGATTAAAAACAGGTGTTGGTAAAATAAAAAATAATAAGGCAGGGCAAGGAGTTAAGTCTACAAGTCTTAAAGTTGCCAATGTTAGAAAACCCTGAAATAAACAATAAAAATACCCCCCCCTCCCAATCAAGATGCAGTTATCAAGAGGATCCTACTAAGGTTCTACAGGTAGTCCTCAACTTACAACAGTTCATTCATTACCATTCCAAGTTACAACACCACTGAAAAACATGACTTATGACCATTTTTCACACGATCATTGCACTATCCCCATGGTCAAGTGATCAAAATTGAGATGCTTGGCAACTGACTCATATTTATGATGGTGGCAGTGTTCTGGGGTCATGTTGATCCTCTTTTGTGACCTTCTGACACGCCAAGTCAATGGGGAAGCCAGATTCACTTAATGTTCTGACCAAGGCTTCCTGAGACTATAACAATCACACACTGTTCCCAAAAAGCTTTATTTTTTGTTTCAACGGCTGTGAATTATACGCATTCACAGTCCGTAATGAGTCCCAAAGAGCTTATGAATAGTCCAACAGAAGTCTGCCACAGTCTTTTCAGGATAAGGATGATAAGCACCCACCTTTATGTCCCTTGAAATGCTGCCAACGACTGAAATGCTGCCAATGACTAAATCGCCAATTTACAAGGCCAAACAGAGCACAAAGTCAACATGGAGCTTCAGAGTTTAAACCGACAGGAATGAACAAAGTTGCTTCCTGCAAAGGCTCATGTCCCTTTGCTCCTCCTTTATGGGAGGGGCCAATCATCTCCAAGCCATACTCCCGAGTTGTCCCTTTTGTCTTAATTGTTCTTGCCTTCTGGCAGCTCTGCGCAAGCACGCACTGGGAACAGGCTCCCCCTGTTCTTCAGCCTCGCTGCTGTCAGATTCTGGAGGCTCCGGAGTCAGCACATAACTCCCAGATGGCCTTGGCCACATCTCTGTGTCGGATGCAGATCCCTCATCTGAGCCCTCCCCAGACTCCAGGACTGGCCCATGTTCCTCCCCACTGTCCGCAGGCCACCAGCAGACCACAACACTTAGCAATTGTATGACTCAGTTAACAACTGCAATGATTCACTTAAAAGCCGTGGCAAGAAAGATTGTAAAATGGAGCAAAAGTCCCTTAAGAAATGTCTCACTTAGCAACAGAAATGTTGGGCTCAATTGTGGTCATAACTCAAGGACTACCTGTATCATAAGTACAGTTAGCCTCCTCCTTTGATCCTACAGTATAGAAGTAAAGTTTGATTTGTGCATTCTCCAGTTGTGGTTGACTGTTTCAATGTGGATAGCAGGATAAGATCAAACAATTTGTGTGCTTGTTTAGATTAGTGTTTTTCAAACTTGGCAACTTTAAGGTAAGTGGACTTCAACTCCCAATATTCCCTAGATGAGCATCCTCAGGGAAGTTGAAGTCAATATATCTTAAAGCTGCCAAGTTTGAAAAGCACTGGTTTAGACAGTTCCTTTATAGTGGATAGATGTGGTCTATCATGATAGTTTACAGTTAGGTACATGGCGCGTATTAATCTAATTTTTTTACCACACGGAACTGTTTAACCTATGATTGGTGATGTTGAGTTTGGCTGACAACCAGAATTAATTTTGTCAAGTACAATCTGCTGTCAGATCTTTTGCAATGAATGAAAGTTAAGTACATCTAATTGTGAGAATAATTAAATCCACAATTGTGCTGTCAAGTCTGTCTACCTTGTTATATCTTCCTGATATATTGCATATGCAGACACATAGCTCTAAATATTAGGTGTAGTGTATGCTACAGCAGTGATTCTCAACCCTAGCAACTTTAAGATGTGCGGTAGATTTCCCCAGCATACTGGCTGGGGAATTCTGGGAATTGAAGTTCATTCATCTTAAAGTTACTGAAGGTGAGAAGGCTACACTAGAACACCTTAAATTTGCAAAGTTGATGGAGTTTTGGTTGGGGGCTCTTGTAGCTATACCTCCATCTCTCTCTCTCTTTCCATAGTTAATGTGAAAGATATCAAGTTTCCTTCTCCACATATATATATACACTTATCTGCTGGATTCTTGCTGTTTCCAAGATCTCAGAACATAATTTTTTTTTAATTACATTTATATGCCGCCCTTCTCCGAAGACTCGGGGCGGCTTACAATTTTTGGGATACAACCCAATGCGCCCAGCAATAGCCTTCATTCCATTGTATATGCCTGCTTATTAATAAACGGCATTTTTACAAAGTCAGCTTATTGCCCCCAACAATCTTGGGTCCTCAACCCAACAATCTTGGGTCCTCAAATTTTAAGGCTTGTTATGCTGCAACTTCTTTCGGTCATACAGATAAAACATTCCCACCATAATGCAATTGTGAAAAGTATTGGCCAGTTCATCATGAATTATTGAGATGCCTAAAGTTGAGATGTTAGTCTTTCATCTCCATGACACCTGTATTTTAGTAATCTTCTGGAGATCTACCACCCATCTTCAGTTGTTTCTGCTGATTTCTTTAGCTGTCCTTCCAAACAAGCTGTCACTTGGTAACACAACCTAAAAGTTTTGAGGACAATCTTGACATAGACACTGCTCACTCTAAATTGGTTTTTCTTTCCTTCTGGATAAATAGACCATGATTTTTCAATCCCCTGTGTTTATCTTGAGGATAGCAAGCAATACACCTCAGTAGGAACTTGCTGCCCTTGGTGTCACTCCTCTTCAAATAATTGCCCCTTGAACTAAGCATCACACAATCTTTATCAGCTGAACTTGGTAAGGAGAAGGACCCTCACTGCTCTGCAGCCTCTGACTTTATGGGTGCAAAAGTGAAGATTTTATGGTTCCATAACAGACCATTTCTGGATAGTGGACATACCTGCACCAATAATGATCTGTGAATTAACTTGCTAGTGAAACTGGAAAGATGCTTTATTAACAGGTCACAAAATATTAGCAGCCACCAAGATACCATAAAGCCATTTCTTTCTGTTCCTTTAAGCTGGATTCTGAAAAACCAGACTCAGATTAAATTCCGCAAAGAATCTCTTAGCACATCTGGAAGAGAAAAGGCATGGCTTGATTAAATAATGGCAAGAGATTTTCTAAAATTTAGATACTCACTTTTGTCTGTATTTAGGTCTGATCGAGCATTATTGGAGCATCAGTCAAATACTAACCTGATAAACGAATTTTGTTCATCTGAAGGATGTCTGCAGCTGATTTTGAAAAATTAGCAGAAATAGGTAAATATATCAATATCTCTATATATTTTGAGCCATCAAGTGGTGTCTTCTGAGTAATTTGGAACTTCAAAAAATTATTTGATGGGATTGTGTATTATATTTGAGTTAACAAGCTCTGCTGAGGCCACATTATCAAAAGCTATTTGGGCTGAAATTTAGTTTGATGTGCAGAGTGTATATGAATTATTGGTATGCACGTCTTGTGAAACTGTAGGAGATAATATTGCTCTCATTCTAAACTGTGATGCAAATGGAATGATTACAGGAACTCCAGAAAGCTGGAGATGTCACTTTCTCAATTACTTTGGATGGCATTTGGGTGAATTTAGCATGCTTAATGGCCCATCGTTTAGAAAAATTGCTCTTAACGTGTAATAATGCAGACTTTTGACTTCCAAAAAAAGGTGCATGAAAAAATGAGCGAGGGTGAATTCCAATGGTTTAATGAGAAAAACAATTGCTTGTGGTACCCCAAAGCTATTGGATTTTATCCAACAACATCATGTTCATGTTCTTAACATATGAGTAATTCAGGCATTCAATTAAGAAGGGATTTTGTATTCTCCTTCATAAATGATAGTCAAACCAGTCTTAAAACAAATTGAAGTAGATTTTCAGCAACCTCAGTTTTTCTATTAAAACTTTACTCAGCGGTTATAAAACATATTCTTGCTTCAATAAGAATTGAATCTTTCTCTTTATTAAAATATGCCATTCTGAATCTTTAAAGCAGTAGCTTATACTTTTAAACTTTCCATATATTGTATTTCTTATTTCTATTCAGGGGCAACTGGGACTCGGCTGTTTAAAAAAAAGGCAAGATGGCTGCTCTGATAGTACGATTGAAGTCACCATCTTGACTTTTTTGACCCTCCTGCAGAATCCTCTGTAGCTGCAATGTGATGTGTAATAACGGAGATGGTTAAGTAGCCCTGGAGCCAGAAAATAGTCTTTTTAATGTTTTCAGTAGACAAAATACTGTACTGGGGACCAAGCTAGATGAGATAGCTACCATGTTTCACTTCTCTGGTTGACTTGTCTGAGGGGGAAGGCCTGCTTTGGAGAATAAAAAGAGGAGGGATATGAAAAATTGCCAGTTTGTGGCACCTACCACCAGCAAGATTAACAAAGATGTTTAAAAACGTGTCTGCCAAATATTGGAAATGTAATCAGAACCCAGGCACCTATTACCACATGTGGTAGACATGTGCAAAAGCAAAAAAAAAGAACAAAAATGCATACATGGTTAGAAAAAAAATGTTAAAGCAACATCTAGATTATAAGACAGAAATATTTTTGTTGGATATAGTAACAGAAAAGTATGATAAAGGGAATATATATTTAATGATGCATCTTTTGACAGCAGTAAGAATTGTATTTGCACAGCACTGGAAAAATGGGGAAACACCTACAGAAGAAGACGTAATTTAAAAAAATATTGAACTATGCAGAAATGGACAGATTAACGTTAAAAATAAAAGAAAAAGAAGAGACAGAATATTTTCAAACATGGGATTCGTTTTACAAATGGTTGGACAATAGAGGTAGAAATTAGGACCTGGAAAAGTATTATTATGTAAGCAAATTGATCCAGACAATACGCTGTTCACAAAACACTTAAGTACGTAAAGAGAAAATGTATAAATAAACTTTAAAAAAAAGAAAAGTTGCCAGTTTGGTCAGCAAGATGAGAAGACAATCAGGCAAAAATAAAAGACAGTCAGGCAAAAAAACCATAAGAACCTATTGTGGTGTCATCCAGTGGTGGGATTGAAAATTTTTTACTACTGGTTCTATGGGCATGGTTTGGTGGGCATGGCTTGGTGGGCATGGCAGGGGAAGGTTACTGTAAAATCCCGCATTCCCTCCTCACCCCACTAACCTGCTTTCCAGCTCCGTTCTCCTATGCAGGGCAACAAAAGAATACCCAGCCAATCAGCTGGGACTTGGGAGGCGGAGAATAGAGGGGGTGGGGCCAGTCAGAAGTGGCATTTGCCGGTTCTCCGAACTACTCAACATTTTCGCTACCGGTTCTCCAGAACTGGTCAGAACCTGCTGAATACCACCTCTGGTGTCATCTCAAGTCAAGGGACATACAGGTAGTCCTCGACTTATAACCACAATTAAGCCCATGATTTATGTTGCTAAGCAAGACATTTGTTAAGCTTGCCCTGTTTACGACCTTTCTTGCCACAGTTGTTAAGTAAATCAATGCTGTTAAGCTAGTAACACGGTTGTTAAGTGAATCTGGCTTCTCCCATTCACTTTGCTCATCAGAAAGTCACAAAAGGGAAACACGTGACCCTGGGACACTGCCACCGTCATAAATATGAACCAGGTGCCAAGCATTTTAATTCTGACCACCTGACCATGGGGAGGCTGCAACATTCATAAGCGTGAAAAATGGTTGCAAGTCACTTTTTTCCAGTGCCGTTGTAACTTTGAACGGTCACTAAATGAACTGTTGTAAGTCGAGGACTACCTGCATTAAGGGACTCTTCAATGTTTGGTGTCCATCCAGTTCCTCTCAAAAAACGAGGCTTGTGTGGAAAGGACAAGCTTGCCCTCGAAAGTTGTGGGAGCGCCATCACTTGAGACTTTCAAGAAGAGATTGGACTGCCATTTGTCAGAAATGGCGTAGGGTCTCCCACTTGGGTGGGGGTTGGACTAGATGACCTATAAGGTCCCTTCCAACTCTGATTATCTGTTATCTGAGGAAAGAAATTGAAAGGAAGCCTGGAAACCATAATAATGGCTTACTTTTGATTTGGGAAAACAGATGGCCTGTCAGCACTTGTAGGAATGGGAGGTTGCCATAATCCAAGCCTGGCCATTTGTCATTTGCCCTTAAGGTGGTGCTGTAACAGTAAATCCACTATTATATATTTTATACTGTGTAAAGGTATTTCCACCCCCCAAATTTTAACAGGAGGGGGTGTTGAAATTGTGATTATTTTCTCACTGGAAAAGACAGTTGAGTAATCTCGTAATCTAGCCTTGTCAACAGCTCTAAGGAAGTAGAAAAGTATGCTAAAATATTTTACTGAATGGACAGCCGCAGATTATTGGATTATTAACCGTCATTTTTGTCTTGTTTCCAAAAATGCATCTCAATTCCGGTTTGCTTCAGAGCTGCAGAAAGACGAAGCTGAAAATACAGCCCTGGGAGGAATCAGGAGCTTTTCTGCAACGCCGTCAAACCGAGAATTTGAAATAAGCCTCAGTCACCCATACTACGATGTGGCTCGACACGGCATTGTTCACTCTGCAGGTACATTTGCTACAAACATCACAAAGGTTTTTTCATCCCTTTCTTGCCCCTTCTTTTTTCAGCTCAGCCAGGAGTGGGAGGCAGGAGTCAAATCTGCAACATGGCAAGTGTGGTACCACAATTGAAATCATGCCTTTTGGTGTGTACAGATATATGTGAACCACACAGACTTTTATTGCTGGTTTGATTTAATATATTTGCATAATACTTCCAATGCTGAAGCATCTTCATATGCTTTGTCATAAAAACAACTAAAATAAAACCCATTTCTTAAAAAGATGAGAGGATATTAGGGGGGAAACCCCATTTTTCTAATATCCATACCAGGAAAGTTCAGGATGAATATGTGCGTTTTAACACGTACCCAAGAGATGTTACGATAGTTGCTTCCTGAATTTCAGTGAGAAGCAAACTGAAGACTGTGGTTGTCACACATGTAAGAAGGCTTCCTGGATCACCTCAGTGATCAACCAGTTCACTCAAATGCCTGAGTTTTCGTTTTCGTTTTAGAACTGGGTAGATCATGCGGTGGTTCAGGGGCTAAGACGCTGAGCTTGTTGATCAGAAAGGTCGGCAGTTTGGCGGTTCGAATCCCTAGTGCCGTGTAACGGAGTGAGCTCCTGTTACTTGTCCCAGCAGCTTCTGCCAACCTAGCAGTTCGAAAGCATGTAAAAATGCAAGTAGAAAAATAGGGACCCCTTTGGTGGGAAGGTAACAAGTGTTCCATGTGCCTTTGGCATTTAGTCATGCTGGCCACATGACCCATGGAGACGTCTCCGGACAGCACTGGCTCTTCAGCTTTGTAAGGGAGATAAGCACCGCCCCCTAGAACCAGAAACTAGCACGTATGTGCGTGGGGAACCTTTACCTTTAGCTAGATCACATTTACGTGCCCAGTGTCTAAAACTAAAATGAAAATTCAGATCCTTGGCTGAAATCTGAAGAGAACTCATTACATATACCATAGCTAGCATGATCTTTGCAGTCACATCCTTCATTTGAGGAGTAAGGAATGAAGAACAGAACTAGGATTAAGAAACATCAAAGAATATTGAAGAAGGTAAAAAAAAACCTCATGGTTTACCTCATAGTTAAAAAAAACACCTCATGGTTTAATCAATATGAAATCTTGCCAACATACCAACCAAGGCTTATGAAAGCAGGGAAGCTCTGCCAAAACTAGAAAACGTGATAGAAATGCAAATATTCACCATCAACTCAAGCAGAGATTCTCTAACAACAGTTAATAACTTTGGAGAGTTATTAATAGATTATTATATTAAACATCTTCAATGAGCAACAAAACTTCTGATTGTTTAAAGGCCAAGTCAGCAGAAAATGAGTCTCGCATTCAAATCAATAGCACTGATGGCCTTCCATAAAACAATTTTTCTCCTTAATTGGGCCTGAGCAAGGCAGTTTCCCCCTCTATATTTTATTCTCATAAAAGTTCAGAGTTTGAAGATCTGCAAATGTTTCCATATCTGCAAGTATCCAGATACTTCATGGTTGAGGACTATTAAATGACACCTCCTGGCCATTGATATACTATATATATATATATATTGTAAAGATTCTTTGTAAAATGTGTGATCAGAAGTTGACTGTGATACTTCCAGGCCCCTGTGAAAACAATCAATGAATTGTTCAGGTTTAGCAAAACCCTTCGATACAGAACAATCAATATCCCCAATATGTTTTGTGTTGTGTTCAGTTGCCTGAATTGAGAAACAATTAGGGCTGCTTAGAGAAGTTGAAACCCATACATTCTCAAATTGCTTTGCTCCCAAAATGTGGAAACAGATAGTTGGTCACCTCAACTATTTTAGGGTCCAAAATATCAAGGCTAGGGGCTGCAACGGCATAATCAAATATTTTAATATTTATTTAATATTTTTAATATTTTATCAAATAAAGGTAGTCCTTGACTTACGACTCATCGCTTAGCCACAATTGAAGCTCTGCCCATTTATTATCTGCATATAGGTGGAGCTTGCTGGTTTGTGACCATCATCTTGACTTTTGTGGACCACATCCATAAACATCCCTTCTGTTGCTTCCACTGCTAACAACAAGCACAACTTTAATAAAGTGTAAAACTGACTTTGTGTGCAAAGCTGAGGTTTTAAACCAGTGTTTTTCAACTTTGGCAACTTGAAGGTGGCTGGCTGGGGAATTCTGGGAGTTGAAATCCACCCATCTTCAAGTTGATAGGTTGAAAAACACTGCTGTAGACTTAAGACTCACCTTTCAACCAGCCCTCCTGAGCAGAGAACTTGAACTTCTGACCATGATTTCACCTAGATACCCTTGTTGACTTTGCAGGTGACGATTCTTTGGGGAGAAAAGTGATCACCTTTAGTTCATGCCGCCTGCCTCCTTCTCACCAGATCAACCACCACCAGTTATTGGAGTAGGTCTATTTATTCTTTGCTTTCTGGTCCTTTCTACTTTTTCCTACTGCACAAATCCAGTGTGCAACTCGGTTTGCTCAGGTGACTTCTCTCTTTCATTTTTATCTATGCGTCAGTGTCAGCTTCAAGTCAGCCAGAAATCACAGTAACATAAGAATGCACAGAACACATCCCATCCAATGGTGGGTTTCCTACCGGTTGTATCATGAGAGCATGCTTTGTGCATGCACACTGAAAGCGCGCTTTGCACATGTGCGCAGTTCTCAAAAACCACCCTCTGTGTCTGCATTAGTGAGGTGAGTTGTTTTTTAGCTCAGCTGAGGCGCAGCAATCTGCTGTGCCACGCGAATCAGCTGAGCTAAAAAAACAAGGGAATACAGGGCAGGAAAGGGTGGGAGCAGGTGGGCGGGGCCAGCCAGAGGTGGTATTTGCCAGTTCTCCAAAGTAGTCAAAATTGCTGCTATCAGTATGCCAGAACTGGTCTGAACCAGCTGAATACCACCTCTGATCCAATCTGCTTTATTGTCTGCAAGTTTTTTATATTTTTTAAAATAATGATAACCTCCCTCACAATTTTTTCATTTTTGTTTATAGTTTTCTGTATTAGATGGAGTTTTGCACCCTGTACCTGGATTGATGTGTTAATATCCATTCCCACAAAAGCCATTTTTAATTTCTTTGACGTTCTTTGTTATATTTGCATGTCAGGCACCAACGGTGTACGTTTTCTGTGAAAAGTTTCTTATGTTCTCGAGTTACGACCACAATTGAGCCCAAAGTTTATGTTGCGAAAATTTGTTAAGTGACATTGCCCCATTTTACGGCTTTTCTTGCCACAGTCATTAAGTGAACCATTGCATTTGTTAAGTTAGTAACATGGTTGTTAAGTGAATCTGGATTCCCCATTGACTTGGCTTGTCAGAAGGTTGTAAAAGGAGATCACATGACCCTGAGAAACTTCCACCATCATAAATATGAGTTGGTTGCCAAGCATCTGAATTTTGAGGAATTTTGAATCACAGGGATGTTGCAATGGTCATCAGTGTGAGAAACGGTCATAAGTCATTTTTTCAGTGCCATTGTAACTTCAAATGGTCACTAAATGAACTGTTGTAAGTCGAGGACTACCTGTACATATTGGTTTTGTGGATATTTTTGTCTGGAAGAAGAGAAACGAGAACAATCCAACTTGTTTTAGGAGGAATTGTAAGAATTTGAGGGGAAAGTCAACATCTGCTAGAGGGGTGCTGGATGTGGTGTCACAATAAAAGGCCCATCCCATTGGAACATGAACACCTAAAAGGAATGGAGCTTCAGTCAAAGTACCACAATGTCATCTTGCAGGTTTTGATACTTCCCAGGGTGGGCTTCAAACATTTTAGCAAAGGGTTCTCTGCCCAGTAGCTGGGTGGGTGTGGCCATAGTGGGCGTGGCCTAGGCAGCCTCCTGCACCACATTGCGGGAAACATTTTTGCCCTCCCTGGGCTCCGGAGGCTTTTCTCGAGCCTCCGGGAGGGCAAAAACAGCCTCCCCGGTTTCTGGAGGCCCTCCAGAGGCTGGAAATGGGCCCATTTCCCAAATTTCCAGGAGCCCCATTTTTCCCCTCCCCAATCCTCCATGTGCACCCTGCACTTGCCTGCATCCAAAACGGGCCGTGTGGGGACACCTGGGAGGGGAGGGGAGGGGTGGGCAGGGCCAGCCAGGGGTGGGATTTGGGGGTTCTCCGAACTGCACAGAATCTTAGCTAGGGGCTCTCCCGAACCCCTGCGAACCCCCAGCAGCCCCACCCTGACACTTCCCTATCTCATCCCACACAGGGGTCTCTAAATTGAGGTTCTTATGTTCTCAAGAATGCCCTGAGCTCTTCTCTGCTAAGAAGGTGTCCATAGCATTTGGTGTTTACTAAAATTTACCTACACAAGTGTGGGGAAATGGTAAATATTCAGGATCAAGTACATTCCTTTCTATTTATTTATTTATTTATTTATTTATTTATTTATTTATTTATCAATCAATCATTTATATGCCACCCTTCTCCGGAGACTCAGGGCGGCTTACAGTTTTTTGGAGCACAACCCAATGCGCTCAGCAATAGCCTTCATTCCATTGTATATGGCTGCTTATTATTAGGGCTTTTTGGCCCCCCCAAGCGGCATTTTTACAAAGTCAGCTTATTTGCCCCCAACAATCTTGGGTCCTCAATTTACCTACCCTGAGAGGATGGAAGGCTGAGTCAACCTTGAGCCTGGTGGGATTCGAGCCTGCACTGATTGCAGACAGCTGGAGCTAAGTGCTAGGCATTTAACAGCCTGCACCACCAATGCTTGCTTGCTTATTTATTTATTTATTTATTTATTTATTTATTTATTTAACATTTATATGCTGCCCTTCTCCAGAGACTCAGGGCGGCTTACAATTTTTGGGATACAACCCAATGCACTCAGCAATAGCCTTCATTCCATTGTATATGCCTGCTTATTACTAAGCGGCATTTTTACAAAGTCAGCTTATTGCCCCCAACAATCTTGGGTCCTCAATTTACCTACCCCGAGAGGATGGAAGGCTGAGTCAACCTTGAGCCTGGTGGGATTCGAGCCTGCACTAATTGCAGGCAGCTGGAAGTAAGTGCTAGGCATTTAACAGCCTGCACCACCAAGGCTTGCTTGCTTATTTATTTATTTATTTATTTATTTATTTATTTATTTATTTATTTATTTATTTGTCAAGCAATTATACGACAAAAGGTATAAGTGTAAACATAGTTATGAATACATGAAGTGGATACATATAAGAGAAATAAAAAGAAACAATAGGACAGGGATGGTAGGCACGTTGGTGCACTTTTTCCTTTTTCCTTCTTAGATGGAATTGTTTTTATCCCCTTTATAAACCCAGAGTGTGTCTATTAATGCTGCATGTTGCTTTCTCCTTTTCCCAAATCCTCTTTGTAGATATCTGAAGTACACTCTGGAACAGTATGTGGAAAGCGATTACACGGTTGTTTACTTTCACTATGGATTAAACAGTCAAAACAAGCCGTCTCTGAGCTGGTTGCAAAGTGCCTACAAAGAATTCGAACGGAAGTACGTTTTTTGTTTATTTGTTTGTTTTGCAAATGGGTCGCCTTACTTCTAAAAGCACAGTTCAGCCAAACTGAAATATTAACTTAGAACTAAGCAACTCAGAACTAAGGAGAAATTTCCTGACAGTTAGAACAATGAATCAGTGGAACGACTTGCCTCCAGAAGTTGTAAATGCTCCAACACTGAAAGTTGTTAAGAAGAGATTGGCTAACCTTTTGTCTGAAGTTTCCTGCCTAGGCAGGGGCTTGGACTAGAAGACCTCCAAGGTCCCTTCCAACTCTGTTATTCTATTCTATTCTATTTTAATTTTTACTGACTATCGAACTTTATCCTTTCTGCCTTCCAAGTTGCTTAGGTCTGCCTCTTGATATCATCTCAACATCCTTCTGAATGGAAGAGAGGCTGAGAGATAATGGTTAGAAGAACCCAGATTCCAAGTCCAATTTTCTTGTGGTTACAGCTAAAGTGGCTCTTACAAGCCACAAAGCCTACAATCCACATGTAGTTTAAAGAACACAGGATCTATATCACTTTTATGTCACGCTAATGCTGGGTTGCTACACCTCAGGAACTTTTAAACTGTGTGGATTTCAACTCCCAGAATTCCCTGCTGACTTCAAGCCCCAAATTCCCTAGGCCTCAAAACACAAAATTTGTGGGAGATATGCTGTATGACTGCTTTAGGCTCCTGAAGGAAGAGAGGATGTAAACCTCATGAATAAGAGAATAAGTACATAATCCTGCCATTGGGCCTTGCGATATGTGCTTTTTCAGCTCTCCTTTTGATATTATCAGAAGAACGTTTGATTATTATAGGGCTGTTCTCTATATAACTTGAAGGAAGAATCTTCCTGGGGTTCCTGGCATTTGGAATATGAACTGCTGAGCCTCCCACGCCTTCTTCAAAAAACTCATTTCCTTGACCTTCTGTGTGGGTATAGAAAAGTGGCAAACAGTGACTGCCAAAACTGACTAATTCTAAACAAGGATATCTTATATTTATGAGTTGGACTCCCAACTACCTTGAACTTGGAAAAGTGTGACAGTTTTCACACTTTCAGATGTCAGATGCTACCAAAAACATTGGAGCTTTTTTCTACTTTTTCCCCTGCCAGCATAAAACAAAACCATAAAGAGGTTTAGCTGCCTCTTATCTGTTAGCATGAACAAGAAGGCCCTGAAAATGCCCGGCTTATCAAAATGCCAATTAAAACCAATCTTTTTAAATTGATTTTTTATCAATTGATACAATTTTCTATGTTATTTTTGCCCTAGTATGCAATCACTTTATCTTGCGTACCTGTGTGATTGTCACTAAAAATTTGACACTGACTAGAAGTTACATAATGATTCATCGATGCTGCCATTTTAATTGGCAGGTGTTTTTTCAAGAGAGAGCACTTGGCCAACCTTGTCTGGTATTGGAAAGGCCAGGTTTAGTTAATAATTGGATGGGAGACCACTAGGAAATTTCAGGACTATAAATTACATTGGGAATTTGAAATACAACAACTTGGAAGAAATTGCTGGGGATTGCTGGATTCGTGCATTCAAATACCAGGAACAGGGCTTTCTAGCACAAATCTTTTTTAAATATTTGTAAAGTAATAATTGCTACAATACAATACAAGTCACAGTATTTCTATAAAAATGAATAATAATGTCTAATATGAATAATAACTGTCACACTATCCAGAAGAGGAATTGTAGCTTTCTTTTCAGAAGAATTGCAACAAGCAATGTACAGAATCTTTTATACAGATAGCTCACATCTCTTCTTAGCCTTTTGGCTAAGATCATGTGTAGTCACATATATTTTTAATAATTCTGTAAGCTGAAGCATTAAGGCGTTCAATGTAGTTGTGTAAAATAAAATATTAATATTATACTGATCCATTACAAGGTTGCAGAATGTGTTACAACACAGTGTATATAAAGTGTGTGGATAATGTTAGGCAATGTTCTTCCACCTTGGTAACTTGAAGATATGTGGACTTCAGTTCCCAGAATTCCCCAGCTAGCATGCCAACTGCGGAATTCTGGGAATTGAACTCCTCATATCTTCTAGTTGCTAAAGATTGAGAAATATTGATGTAAGCATATGATATAATAACTGCAGTAATATAAGTCATTATTTTAAATAAAGAAGCAAATTTATTAACTATCTTTAGGGCCCCGCCAATTTTTGTCAAGCTGCAGAGTAGATTGTGTCTCGAATAATCTCATTCCCCAAGACAAAATGGACGTGCACTTCCCAAAGCTCAAGGAAGATGGAGTTATAGGGTGGAACCACTGTGGACTGCACAATTCAGCAACCACTCTAAACTTTAAAAAAAATGATAAGGATTCTATGCCAGGTCATGGTTGACTCTTAGTGACCACAAAGATAGATTTTCTCCATAACAATTTATCCCTAACTGGCCCTTCAGCTCAGAGGTAGTATTCAACAGGTTAGCGGAAATTTTGAGTAGTTTGGAGAACTGGCAAATACCACCTCTGACTGGCCCTGCCCCCATCTCTTCTCTATGTCCTGAGTCCCAGCTGATTGGCTGGGTCTTCTTTGGTTGCCTTGGAAAGGAGAAAGGAGCTGGAAAGCAGGTTAGTGGGGTGGGGAGGGAATGGAGATTTTGCAGTATCCTTCCCCCAGGAGTGGGGAAAGGATACTGCATTTTGCAGTAACCTTACCCTGCCATACCCACCAAGCCATGCCCACCAAGCCACACCACGCCTACCAAGCCACGCCCATCGAACCAGTAGCAAATTTGTTTGAATCCCACCACTGCTTCAGCTCCTTTAACTGTCACTGTACCTGAGTCCATCTGCCGGCTTTTCTTTCTTTCCATCTTTCTTTCTTTCCATCTTTCTGCCTACTAGAGCCTTCTCCAGATAAAAAGAGGATTCACAGCAGGCTAGAAAAAGCAAAGTAGCAGGCATGCTTATCTCTACTGAGCAACGCGTAAATGTTGACCCTTATTCTGCTTCATTCCTCTCTGCTTCCAGCTCGGTGGCAGAGTTCAAATTCGCCTTGAAGGCAGGAGAGCGACCGTGTTCATTCAGCACAGTTTGGTTACTGAGTTCTCCCATTTTGTGGATTGACAAAAGATACTGAATCCTTTAACCTGCTAAATGGGACAGGTTGACATGCCTAAAACAAGTAAAGTTTTTGAAGTGAGAGGTTTGGGCTTTGAGCTATCCCAGAGCATCCTGCTTTCTGCAAATAACTGCAGCCCACCCCAAAAAAACATGGGGTTTGGGGGGGCTGCACCCCAAAGACATGGGATGATTCTTCCAAGCATATTTCTTTATTGTTCTGCCCCCCGTGGAGCAAATGTTGCTGAACTGAAGCATCCTACTATCTACAAGAAGCATATACTCTGAGGACTATTAGGGAGGACAGTCATCACCCTCTTTCTTCCACATAAACCAGAAGTGAAGAACAATGGCTGGCTCAGGAATTCTGGGAGTTGAAGTCCACAAGACATAAAAGGGCCACCGTTTTCCACCCCAGACATACACTGTTGAACTGGGTTGCTTCATAGGCTTCAGAAATTCCTTCCTTCCCTCCTGGGAATCCTGACTATTGTGGGAAGCTACCCCTCTCCTGGAAGAATGAAATATTTTAAGAAATATTTTTTTAAAAGGCAGGATAAAATATTTCTCCTAAAAGAGAAATAAAAATCTTGAGGGAGACAGAAACAGAGGTGGTATTCAGCAGGTTCTGACCAGTTCTGGAGAACCAGTAGCGAAATTTTGAGTGGTTGGAGAACCGGCAAATGCCACTTGGCCCCGCCCCCATCTATTCTCTGCCTCCCATGAGTCCCAGCTGATCGGCTGCGTCTTCTTTTGTTGCCCTGCACAGGAGAACGGAGCTGGAAAGCAGGTTAGTGGGGTGGGGAGGGAATGGGATTTTGCAGTAACCTTCCCCTGCCACACCCACCAAGCCACACCATGCCCACCAAGCCACACCCACAGAACTGGTAGTAAAAAATTTAAATCCTGCCACTGGACAGAAACTCAAGAGCGCCAGCTCCCCCTCCAGCAGAAATTTTGTGCCCATTAAAGACTGGGCCAGCCTATCTACAAAACAAAAGACCTTTCAGCTCCAGAATGATGGGATTAAGACATGACCCTCCAGATAGGATTATTTAACAGCAGAGCTCACTGCATTGCAAAGTCTCCTAAGGACATTGCATCAGCAAACTTCAACCAAACCTGGGACTCAGACAATCTACAAAGCTATGACCTCTACAATAGCCAATAGAATACATGTTCTTGCACAGGAACAGGAAGCTCAAGTGCAAAGCCCAAGAGGATGTATAAATACCCCCCATTCTCAAACCCATGTGGCCAGCTGTCCAGTATCATGTGCTTGGTGGTTCTGCTTCACCACTAAATCCATCTTTCCCATCAGCCTCCATGTTTCCAGTGTCTTTCTCCCAGCTTGGAACTGAAGCAGATGGATATTTCTTCCAACGCTTCTCTCCATCACAATAAGAGGGAACAAAACAGCAACCGGAAGTCAAAATTCTAACTTCAATGCCATTACAGCTACACTGAGAAGTAATTCCCAGTTATTCAGCAGACTATGGTAGTGCCAGCCACCAGTAAGGACACAACACATCATTCACCTGCAAGGATCCTGGCTGGACTTGTCTACAAACACAGATACTAAAAAAAATAGAATTTTTTTTGAGGACCCAAGATTGTTGGGGGCAATTAGCTGACTTTGTAAAAATGCCACTTAGTAATAAGCAGGCATATACAATGGAATGAAGGCTATTGCTGAGCACACTGGGTTGTATCCCAAAAATTGTAAGCCGCCCTGAGTCTCCGGAGAAGGGCGGCATATAAATGTAATAAAAAAATGTCAGGAAAAATCGCTATACTTTGTTAGTGCTGAACTGGCAATGCAAACTTCTCACTGGTTTATAAGGACATATTTTAGGGACATGCAGATATCTGCAAGATGGCTGGCATATCACATTGCCAGCTGTTTTGCAGATTTTGAGTCTCCTTTCAGAATCAAGGCTGTTTGGAGATCAATTTATTTGTGCCCAGTTGGTTAGTTTTCATCATCTTTCTTCATTTTCTCTTCCAGCTCTCTTTAGGAATTCAAAGCACAAATACATCTGAAACATAAACATTAAGTCAAATGGTGTGAATGGTATGTGTGTGTGTGTGTGTGTGTGTTTAGCTGCATTTATAAAGATCTTTTCTGTTCTTCCTTTTTCTTTCTTTCTCCATTTCAGGCACTTCGCTCTTATCATTTGGAGAGATTTATTTTTTTCCTCTGTCTTCATGATTCACACCAAACAATTTAGGTAGTGGTTTGTAATGTAATAGCTGTATAATTTTCACCTACTTGAATTCCATCTAAAACTGACCATTTCCTCTCTTTATTTCACATTCAATTGCCTTTAAATGAGATGTACTTGGAAGGCAAGTGCATAATATCCCAGTAATGAAAACTTTTGCTTTCATTTGCTTGCAGCTGCTTTGTGCCACACCATTTGGAAGCCCTCTAAGGCATTTAATTTTCTTTTCTGCAGATACAAGAAGAATCTGAAAGCGCTCTACATTGTACATCCCACCAACTTCATCAGGATAATTTGGAACGTTTTCAGACCTCTGTTGAGGTACAGTCTGGATTCTTTTTAGCAGAAGGGAAGCTAAGTTCTTTCTCTTTGCCATTCTTCGGGGGATGTCTGGAAACATCTGCATGATAAAAAACGAAGACTGAAATTGTTGGGGGAGTTAGTAGTCTTTAAACAATAGAGATGTGATTTTCCTTCCAAGTTTCCAACTAAACCTGTTTAGACTCTATTTCCCCCTGTTTGGATGGCCTGAGCCTTCCAATTTCATTTGGCCTTTGCTTCCTGGCCAGGCTGGGATTCAAAAATTTTAACAACCAGTTCTCTGCCCAGTTGCTGGGTGGGCATGGCCATGATGGGTGTGGCCTAGTCGGCTTCCTGCACCATGGCGGAGGGGAGGAAGCCGGTCATCGAACTACCGGTTTGCTGAACCAGATGTAAAATTAACATCCAGTTCGCGTGAAGCAGTCTGAACCAGCTGAATCCCACCCCTGTTCCTGGCAATCACTAATGGGATTATCCCCAGAAACCATTTGTACAATGGCAACACCAGTTCTGTTTTTCAGTATGGTGGCTCTGAGGTTCTGTAGCAGCCACTGAGATTCACCTGAAAAACATGTTGTAATTATGGAGGAAAAGAATATCAGGTGTTTTGTTCAATAAATTGAGCGAGCAAATGGGTTTATTGCATTGTGTTGCCACTATGAGGGCCACAAAGGATCTTGTTAGTCCTGTTCTTCTGTGGCTTTTATGTTGAGAGTTAAAATGATGTGTCAGTCCTCTGGAATTCCCTTGGCTGGTGTTGTGGTTAGCCGGCAGCAGGTGTGGACGGCTGAGGAGAGTGAGGACTCAGATAAGGGGCCAGGACCATTAGGGAGTGAACTGCTGCCTTCAGAGATTGTGGGGGCTGGCAGCAGCGATGAGGAGGTTCCTGAGTAGCCTGTGCCAAGTGTGCGTGCGCGCAGGATTGCTCGCAGGAAAGAGCAGCTGCAACAGCACAGGAGACTCGGGAGTAAGGCTGCAAGGTAATGGCCCCTCCTTCAAGAAGATAAAAGGCAGCTGTGAAGCGAACATTCTTTGCAGGAAGCAAAGACGTTTGAACTCAGCCTTGTGGATATTACAGTATCTTTAGTTGGTATTTGAAGACTCTTGTGTTGTGAAATATTTCTTATCTGTGACTCTTGGCAGTCTTGCACAGTTTTGGCAAGGTTTGTGCTTATCAAAGTTAGTTAGTTTGCAGCAGCCTTTTAAATAGGGACTCGTAAGACCCATTAAAAGGTTGCTGTTCCCTTTGGTTATTGTTTGTTTTATTGGGAAAGGGTTAGGGTCAGAACAGCTGGTTGTCCCACCAGGACTCAATGGTGGGATTCAAAAATTTTACTACCAGTTCTGTGGGTGTGGCTTGGTGGGCATGGCTTGGTGGGCATGGCAGGGGAAGGATACTGTAAAATCTCCATTACCTCCCCACCCCCTTTAACCTGCTTTCCAGCCCCATTCTCCTGTGCAAGGCAACAAAAGAAGACCCAGCCAATCAGCTGGGACTCAATGGGAGGCAGAGAATAGATGGGGCCGGGGCCAGTCAGAAGTGGCATTTGCCGGTTCTCCAAACTACTCAAAATTTCCGCTACCGGTTCTCCAGAACTGGTCAGAACCTGCTGAATACCACTTCTGCACCAGATGCCTTTTACCTCTAATTCAGAAGAGTAGGAATGGCAGAAGAACCTCAAAAACATCAGATTCCATCCATAATCGAAGCCATGGTTTATGGTTGATGCGTGAAGAGCAATAGGAGGTGAAGCCAATTGGGCTTCTTTTTCCTTGCCTTTAAATAAATCCATGGGCATGAACTACCTCACATTCAGGGGTGCCTACAGAGTATGGATGAAAAAGTCAATATCAACATAGTTTCTGTGACATTAGAAAGATGTCCTGACCATCTTCCAACTCTGTTATTCTATTCTGTTCTGTTCTGTTCCATTCCATTCCATTCTTCCCTCTGGCATCCTCTTTTACTACCTGAACATTGACTTCATTTCTCCTCTCCATCTTCCAGTTGAAATTCCCAACTTCTTTCAGCCTGTTCTCATAGGACACATGTTCAAGTCTCTAGATCATTTTTTAAATTATCCTGTGAACCTTGTCTAACTTGTCCATCCTTATCTGGATACGCGTGTGAGATTTTCTAGGCATTAAAGTTTGGCAGAACCTAAAAGCACTTCCAAGATGAATAACAAATTACAGCAGAACCTCTGGGCACGAACGCTTCTGACTTACGACCAATTGGGTTCTGACCAAAAAATGCACAAAATTTTTGAATCTGGTCACGAATACATACTCGGGTGGTGATCAAACACAACACCTGACTCAGAAATTTCTGAAGACAAAACATTAGAAGACGAAGAAATCACCAAAGTTATGGAATGAATTATGATTGTGACCAGAGGTTCTACTGTATCTGAACTGTATTTGGTTGATTGGTTAGCCATTTATCTGGAATGGTTTAGGGTCTCCTGATTATGCAAGGGGTTTGACTAGAAGACCTTTAATGTCCCTTCCAACTCTGTTATTCTGATTGACACTAGAGATCTTATTATCTCTAAGGATCAATTTGGTGGTAGAGAGAGCTGATTGGTTAGAAATATGTATTGGAAGGCTTATATAGGATTAAAAACATTGAAAATCAAGAATATGAATTCTGCAAAAGTGCTTCTTTCTAGCATAAACCTTCTCTTTGGGTCAGTTAATTCCATCTCTTGAAAGAATGAATTTTATTTATTTCATGCTATCTTCCAGTAGAGGGAGCTTGAATATACATATTTTCCGCTCTACTCTGAGTAATTATGAAAGGCTTTTATTCTTGCTAAGCTTTTGCAGAATAATTTCCAGAAAAGTCAACAATGCTTAAAATCCATTTTAATTCCAGTTTATGGCTTTTCTGATATGCCTGATATTGTAGGGCAAAATGGCTCTGGTTTGGTTTTTTTAAAAAAAATTTTAAAAGGTTACTTTGACTAGTAAAATTAATGAGCTTGTTCTGAAAATGTCATGTTAACTTGAAATAAGTAGCAGCTTTGCACATTTCTGACCAAATATTTGGGCATAGCTACTTATTCCCTCGATTTTATTTCTGGAACTCATAATAGTACTTTTAAGGAGGAAAAAGACACATTTTCAAAGGACTTTAGTCTGAACACTATATATGGGCTTTCTAAGCAAAGTGTTCTATGCTTCCAGTATTGCTTTTATTGGTCCTATTTTTAGTCATTTTTTCCCTTCCATCAAAGATTTGTACAAATTAATGCATCCAAGCCCTTCGATCTTCAGAGAGAGGTTTGATGATGAGCTGTATTACAGTACAGGTAGTCCTCAACTTACAACAGTTCATTTAGTGACCGTTCAAAGTTACAATGGTGACTTACAACCATTTTTCACAATTACGACCTTTGAATCATCCCCAAGATCATGTGATCAAACTTCAGGTGCTTGGCAACTGGTTCATACATATGATGGTTGCAGCATCCTGAGGTCATGTGATCACCTTTTGTTCTGACAAGCAAAGTCAATGGGTAAGTGTTGTGGTTAGCCGGCAGCAGGTGCAAACAGCTGAGGAGAGCGAGGACTCAGATGAAGGGCCCGGACCATTAGGGCGTGGACTGCTGCCTTCAGAGATTGTGGGGGTTGGCAGCAGTGATGAGGAGGTTCCCGAGGAGCCTGTGCCAAGTGCGCGTGGGCGCAGGATTGCTCGTAGGGAAGAGCAGCTACAACAGCATGGGCAACTCGGGAGTAAAACTGCAAGGTAATGGCCCCTCCTTCAAGAAGATAAAAGCCAGCTGTGAAACAAACCTTCTTTGCAGAAGGCAAAGACGTTTTGAAACTCAGCCTCGTGGACATTACAGTTGGTATTTGAAGACTCTTGTGTTATAAATTATTTCTTATCTGTTGGTTTTTGGCAGCCTCGCAAAAACTTGGCAAGGCTCTTTCTTGTCAGAGCTAATTAGTTGGAAGCAGCCTTTTATCTGTGAAGAAACAGGATTCACAGATGAAACATTAAAAGGTTGTTCTGCTGCCTTTGTCTTGTGTTTGCTCTCTGGGAAACAGGTTGGGTCAGAACAGTAAGCCAGATTCATTTAACAACCAGGTTACTAACTTATTAACTGCAGTGATTCACTTAAAACTGTGGTGAAGAGATCATAAAATGAGGCAAAACTCACTTAACAAATGGCTCACTTAAGAACAAAAATGTTAGGCTCAATTGTGACTATAAGTCAAGGACTACCTGGATTAACAAGAAAAGGGAGAGAAAATGTAACATTTTCTCAAAGAAAGGGAAGTTTCTTTGTCCCCATCAACTTTCTTTGAGTCTTTGGCTCTAATATGAGTCCATCAGTTCAATATATCTTTTGCCGGGGGAAATGATGGAGTTATGCACAATTATGTGACAGATTATTCAAAATGATTGGTGTTTTATTACATTGCTCTTGGCCCTGCTAGAGATAACATGTTGAAGGGCACTGTGGAATTGCATCTTCCCCATCAGCCGTGGTGGCGCACTGGTTAGAATACCGTACTGCAGGCTAAGTCTGCTGACTGCCAGCAGTTCAATTCTCACCTGCTCAAGGTTGACTCAGCCTGCCGTCCTTCCGAGGTGGGTAAAATGAGGACCCAGATTGTTGGGGGCAAGAGGCTGACTCTGTAAACCGCTTAGAGAGGGCTGTAAAGCACTGTGAAGCGGTACATAAGTCTAAGTGCTATTGCTGCTGTTATGTTCGCTTTCCGTGGGAAAATAGGGCAGGGCTTAATTGAGCAGCCCTGGGCACCGTTTTGATTTTTTAAAATATAATTTTATTGAACTTTATCGTAATCAAAAATACAAATGAAAATAAAGATAGTAGGGAAGTGGGGGAAGGAAAGAAGGGGAAGAGAGCTGTGGTATATAGGGGAAAGAGGAAAAAAACCAGTGACTTCCAACTTTTTTCAGTGCAGTAAAGTACAAAATAGAATTGCAACTTCAGCTTTACTTTTTACTTTATTTTTTTATTTTTTACTTTAACATACTTGAGCCATTTCTTTAACAGCAAACTAATGTAATCCACAAAATCCAAAATCAAAATCTCACTTTTTTCTGTTTCAAGCCTAAAATCCAGTAGCAGTTTCCAAGCAGAAATAAAACTAGATATGTTCTTTTAATTTTAATTAAAGCAATTAATTTTGCCATCTTTGCTATCTTCATCACTTTTCCCATCCATTCTTGCTTTCTAGGAATTGTTCTGTCTTTCCATTTGTGTGGATATAAAAGTGGTACTACAGTCGACATATATAATAACAGGCAGAGTTTTGATTTATTGACACGGCTGTTTCTTCCCCATGGAAGCCTCTGGGCCTAGCTGGGCTATCTAATTGGGACATCACTGTCAACCAAAAGTCTTCTAACAGGCATGCTTTCCCCTACATTATTAAGATGAAGTTGTTTTTTTTTACAAAAGTTTTATTTTTCCAAAAGAACAAACGTAACAAACAAACATACAACACATAGATCCATATCAATTTCAAGTATGTCGGTCGGTCAAAAATCACAGTGCCTTCCCCTCATTATTCATACTCAGTATTACAAAAAGGAAAAACTATAATCGTTATTATTAATCCTCTATCATATTATAATCTCTATATTATTTCAACAGTTCTATCTATCTTTATATTCCCAAAAATATATTACCAAACTTTTTTATCTAACCATTGATAGAACATATTCCATATCTTATAAAACTGCTTTTCTTCTTGGTCCCTAATTTCAAATGTTAATCTACTCATTTCGGCACGGTCCAAAATCTTCTTAATCACTTCCTCCTGCATAGGTATCTTGTCATTTCTCCAGTTTTTAGCAAATACAATTCTGGCAGCTGTCAATACATTAACAATCAAATATTTCAGTTCTTTGTTGAGTGTCTCTGGTACAATTCCCAACAGAAATACCTCAGGTTTCAAGTCTATATGTTGTTGTGTCATTTTTTCCAACCACATGTGGATTTTAGTCCAATATCTTTTAGCATCAACGCAAGTCCACCACATGTGATAGTAGGAGCCAGGTATCTGATGACATTTCCAACACTTATCCGATTTGTCCTTGAACATTCTTGCAAGATGAAGTTTTTGTCGAGTTCTTGAAAGAATAGTTTCCAATCTAGAAGTTCTACTCTGAAAGACAATTATTGTCATACCCCAGTTGGAGACTGACTCCGAGGGAGAGGAGGAACAGCTGACAGGGAGTGGAAGTGTGGCTCCGGAGGATGTGGAGGAGGCTGGGCAGTCAGAGGAAGACCCAGGCCCATCCTCTCTCCATCCTAGGGCATGAAGGAAGGAGATGATAAGGGAGAGACGTGAATGGTGTGGTCTATGGGGGAGGAAAGGGCCTTGATCCTCTTCATGGGCTGCAGCTATGAGAACTGGTTAAAAGGACGGACATGCGTATGAGCCAGTGCTGGAAACAAAGCATGGAAATATCTCTAGTCTGTCGTTCCTCTCTCAGTTTGGCGTCCTTCCCAGTGTGCGTTCCAATATCTGTGGACGTCTTCAAGCCCTTATCTTGCCTGGTTCCCTTAATTGCTTCAGTGTGGTTTGTGTCATTTTTACTCTTTTTAATTTATAGGCATTTTTAGTTTCAATGGCATTTCCTCCTTTTTGTAACTGCTTGTGGGGGAGTTTTTTGTGTCCAGTCAAGGATATTTGGAACTTTGAAGCAAAGTGAAGGAATAAAAGGGGCTTCACCTGTTTTTGTGACTGTGTTTATTTTGTATCCCACCCTGGGTCATCACAATTATTTTCATCAGACTGATCCCAAGCATGGTGTGCATATGTTTGATCATATGAAAATGGCTGCTGCCGCCATTTTGTGCCATTCTGGTACTGTCTAATAAGCAATTCAGGTGTTCCTCCTGCTCCAGATATTGATATTGAAAGAACTTTTTCTCTGTTTTCAGTCACAAGTTTGGAAAAAAGGTGTTCTATTTGAATTACTTAAGTGACTTGAGAGACCACCTGAAATACGAACACCTGAATATCCCTGAAGAAGTGATTCGGTATGTGATTTTTCTTCTTACTTTAATATTTACAGCTATTTTTATTTTTCTCAGAGGCCTGCATGGGTTTTGATAAGACTGATTTAGATTAGGCTGCACTTTGTAGAGCTACGCACTTTGCATCATAATCAACACGAGCCTTTGAAGCTGCTTCCTGGAGTGTTGTGGTCTCCTTGTCCATAGTGGGCCAGCCACTGAATGCTTATGAACATGCTTGGATGATCCATGAAAATGCTTGGATGATCCATTCATTGAGATTGTATATCTGAGACACTGGAAGAAAACAAAACCTGCACTCTGACTGTAATCATTAACCAGTGGCTATTGAGATCCTCAGTCATGGAGGTCATAGTTGTCAGGTGCTTTTCAAGAGGCAACTGGATTTTCCTGTTTTTCTTTCACGGCATTTCACTTCTCTTCTAATAAGCTGCTTCACCTCTAAAGAGCTGAAGAAGTTTCTTGGATGAGAAGCGAAACGTCTTCAAAGAAAAACAAGAAAGCCAAATTGCCTCTTGAAAAAAGCACCTTTGGGACATCAACCAGTGGGTTTGGCCTTTCATAGCAAGCTGCCATGATTTGTACTTTGTACATGATTTGACAAGAAACAATGGTATTAAGGAGAAACCTTTTAACAGTGAGAACAATTAACCAGGGTAACAGCCTGCCTACAGAAGTTGTGGGTGCCCCATCACTGGAGGTCTTTAAGAAGAGGCTGGACAGCCAGTTGTCTGAAACGGTAGAGGGTCTCAGCGGGGTGGACTAGAAGACCTCCAAGGTCCCTCCCAGCTCTGTTCTGATTGAAATACTTGGCATCATCCAAGCAGGAAGACACACCTGGCAGCATACACAGATTATCCCAATGTTTTTCTCAGCCTTGGCAACTTCAAGAACTGTTTAGGAGAGGATCTGTGGTCTTCTAAAGCAATACTTCTCAACTGTTAACTAAGTGGACTTCAATTCCTAGAATTCCCCAGCCAGGATGGCTTGTAAGTCAACTCGCAAAACATCCCTGACCTGCTCTTGAGTTGCCAGTCCACACACCTTACAACTGCCAAGGTTGAGAAACATTGGAATTATGCTCTCAGCGTGATGAGCTCCGTAGCCAGAAGATAATGTAGGAAAAATACAGGCAATGGGTATTCTCTTTGCTTGTTCTTTGATGTTGGATTTCTAGCAATGAGTACGGGAACCACGAGATTGTTGAATACATGGAAAACGGCACTTTTGAAGCAGTGCTCACAAAGTCATATTCTCTGTTGTCCTGAAAGGAATATTAGCAAGAACAGCAAGCTTATACCAATTATTAGCCAACATAAGTACTCTTTTGTCCTGTATTTACATGGAGCACCCAGAAAATCTAATTAAGTGCATGTTTTGACTGTGGAAAATGAACTCTTATGATTTCCCACTTTCCTGGTTGGGAAGACCCAGGCAATGATTCCTGCTTTGTTTGTGCATTTAAACTAAAAACACTTAAAACAGACAAAACTGTTTAAAACATTTAAAACAGACAAAAGAGCCTTGGTGGCTCAGGCTGTAAATGCCTGCTCTTAAGATCCAGCTGCCTACAATTATTGTAGGCTCGAATCCCACCAGGCTCAAGGTTGACTCAGCCTTCCATCCTCTCGGGGTAGGTAAATTGAGGACCCAAGATTGTTGGGGCAATTAGCTGACCTTGTAAAAATGCCGCTTAGTAATAAGCAGGCATATACAATGGAATGAAGGCTATTGCTGAGCACACTGGGTTGTATCCTGGGAATTGTAAGCCCCTGAGTCTTCGAGAAGGGCGGCATATAAATGTAATTAAACAAAAAACAAAAAAACTGTGATTTAAAAAAGTATTCAAGAAACTTAGGTACAAGATAAAATAAATGATAGTTTAGGAACAGAGGAAAACTGTAAGAATAGCAAAGTTTACACTCTATTTATATTTTGTTTCTAATATGAAGTTATTCCAAGGTTTATCATAGTCAATCAAAGTCTAATTTATACATCCTTTCAGAGTCTCCTCCTCCTCCTCTTCCTCCTCCTCCTCCCCCTCCTCTCTGTGTCGGCGCTCCAATGAAACTCCCCATCTTCATTCAGCACTCAGAAACAAAGTTCGCCAAGTAAGAATTTATTAAAGAAGTCACGGTGGCACATCTGGGAAAACCCGAATCTAAGAGCTCCAAGTTTTCCCTTTCCAATAGAAATTCAAAATCCATCCACTGCACCCACCAGTCCATCACATGGTCCAACCAAACATCATTCCAACTGGAGACCTTCCTCCAGACACTCCTCTCCAGGTGCAGGGCAACTTGTCCTTGACTCTCCGAAAAAGAATGTTGTTGAGTCTAATCTTCCAGCCCTCTATGAAATCCCCTCCCAAATTCCCAAGCACTAAATGTGGCAGCCTGGAAGCTTCCAAGTAAAATATGGCTTCCGAGGCTGACACTCTGCCTCCTCCTCCTCCTCTTCTCTGCTTCCTCCTCCTCTCCTCACCATTTTCTCGTCCACTAATGAGTTTGGGTTGAGTGATATAAAGTGAACCAAACATTTTATCTCTTGAACATTGAGATTGTGCTTCCCCACCAGACATGATGAAAATCTTCGGATGAAACAGAAGAGCAGATCCCTTCCTCCAGTAAAACTCCCTCCACCGCGGCCGCCTCTTCCAACACAGCAGTTTGGAGTCAGCCTTCAGTAGTAAGCGTCCTGCTTTATCTGACCGTGTTGCTGAATGGAACCTGGCCCCTTCCAAAGATCAATTAGTCCTCCTTGATGGCATCTCAGCTATGCTATGTGTCTTATTATTTATTTGTTTGTTTGTTAGTTTGTTTGGATTTATATGCCGCCCTATCTTCTGAAGGACTCAGGGCGGCTCACAACATTAAAAATATGCAATACAAAATTTAAAATTATTAAAAAAAATTATTAAATCATGATCCCAAACAAATCTCTAAAACCCAGAACGACAATGTATATAAAAACCAATAAAAAACCCCCACCCCTCTCAGTCCAGGCCGGCCTGTTAGAAAAACCACGTCTTCAGGTCGCGACGGAAGGAATGAAGGTCAGGGGCCAACCGCAGCTCCAAGGGCAACTGATTCCACAGGGTGGGCGCTCCCACAGAGAAGGGCCTCCCCCTGCAGGTCGCCAGCCGACACTGTCTGGCCGACGGCACCCCAAGGAGGCCCTGTCTGTGGGAGCCAACAGGACGATGGGCAGTCATTGCTGGCAGGAGACGCCCCCAGATATCCCAGCCCTAAGCCATGTAGGGCTTTATAGGTAATTACCAGCACCTTGAATCTCACCTGGAGGGCATGACCATCACCTCCACATCTGGGCTTGTAAAGGAATGCAGATTGGGGATAAGGTCAGAGTGAACAAATGATTGGAGGGACTTGCAAATAATACTAGATAATCCTGAGGAAAAGGGAATCCTGAAAAAGAACTCACACTAACCCCATTTTGATTTTGCTTGGGATAAGATGGAATACACTGCCAAGTTTTCTCTTCTATCCAGCAATGATAAAAACATTCCAGGAATCCCTGTTGTGTCATTTCTTGACCTGACCTACTTCACAGGACAGGACACTAAAAAATCATGAGTTTGGCTCTCTTTTTTTGGCTACTCTTTTATTAAAAAAAATTGGGAATGAAAGAAAGAGAACCCAAGGAATACATGAAGGGATTTCTTGTCACACTTAAAGAGCGGCCCAGAGATGCTTCTTTCTTGAAGAGCAATGCCTACTAATACAAACTGGCACTTTCTGCCTGTCTAAGTTATTAATAGCTACTGATGGTGTCACTTCTCCTTTGCTTAAGACAAATGCAGAGAGCCATAATGGCGAAAGAATAATCAGAGAAGGAATAAACGTCTCGTGTTTTCTGTCTGAAGCAAACTTAAAAGCTTTCCTTATAATGATGCTTCTAAATATGGTGTGGGTGGCTTGTCCACTGGGGTCATGGAACTAATCCTGAGTGGCCGGATTCATATTTCAGCCAAACTCAATTATGTCTCCCAATATCACTTTCATATCTGTTTAGACAGATTTTTAACTTGTTTTAACAAATAGAGAGGGACTCACTCATTTTAACCTGATAATAACTTTGAGGACTTGATTTGGTTGGGAGAAGTGGAATGGCCCAACGTCAGCCAGAGGCCTTCTATACTTCAAGATCAACAAAAAATCCTGATGAGTTGATGTTCAAGATGTTTTATTGGCAGCAGCATTGTCATCAATTTTCTTGGGTTTATTTTAGGTCCCAGGTTGGGTTAGGAAATTGGGATTTGGGATAGTGCCCCCAGCACCATAGAAATTGCATGCTGCCTGAAATTCTTTGGAGTAAGCACTGTAGAAATCTTGTTAATAAATTATAACCTTCCTCAAATAACAGAATTTTCCATTTATGGACATGGAATTCTTTAAGACCAGTTAATTGTCATTGTCATCTCACAGAATTCTCCTGTTGAACTTAAACTGAGCATTTAATTTCCAGAAAGTGAGGGAGACCTATGGCTGTAACACACAACTTTCCACCTTTGAATCTTCAGATAATCAATACCAGGAATGATGTTGGTGAGAGGTGTATTCATGGTGACCCTTTCCCAGAACCTTGGACTATGATTGTAGGAACCAGGGCATGCCAGGATATTCCACAGCTGCACAAGGGAGGGAGGGAGGAAGGAAGGAAGGAAGGAAGGAAGGAAGGAAGGAAGGAAGGAAGGAAGGAAGGAAGGAAGGAAGACAAAATTACCTAAGGGATCACCTTTTTCCAAGAATCTCTATCCATCCAATTTGATCCATCAGATTGGTCATGCTGCAGATCCCATCTCCAAAGAACATCAGATGCCCCTGCTTTGTAGAATATTCACCTCTTGGAAATTAGAATGGCCCCCAACCTGGTTGGCCTTTGGTAAGGCTTAAAAACCTTGGCTGCATCCCTGGGCCTGGAGCTCTGAATATGTTAAGGATCCTCTTTCTTGACTTTACTCTTAATTGGATAATTATCTCAGCTGCTGTATATATCGAGTATGGATACTTTTATTGTTTTAGTTTTTTAAATGTTTAATTGCTTTTATATTTTTAGAATTGTAAGCTGTCCAGAGTCACTGGTTGAGACAGGTGGCTATAGAAATTGATTGATTGATTGATTGATTGATTGATTGAATAAATAAGTAAATAAATAAATAAATCATATTTCCTTAAAGAAAGTTCAAAAACTCGTTCTGTGAAGATACATATTTGCTTTTACCCTGTTAAGGAATTCTTCTGAAGTTATGTTGAATGAGCTCCAGGGCTGATCTTCTTTTCACACTGGATGTTCCAAGTAACAATTTGCTGTCAAATATTTTTTTTTCTCTGTATGGGGGTATGTGTCAAAATCTGCAAGATGGCAGGCACAGCATCAAAATCAAAGCATTGCCCCCCTTTTTTCTATTTTCTTTTTTTTTTTAATGAAAGGCAGGTTAACAAACTAGAAGCAAGATACCTTTTCTAATGGTGTGATTTTTGTTCAGCTCATGTTTCGACCTGTTTCTTTTCTCCAACAGCCTCCGTGCTAAAACAAAGGGGAATTAATCCCACCTGTAATGAATCACACAGTGGCTTACTTGAAAAAAGGTAAGGATTCACTTCCGTTTTAAAACAAAGAATTGCAAATGTCAGCGTAGGCAGAATGTAAAAACCATTGCACAAGCATTCAGAACCAGCACAAGAAAAGTGAAAATCACTCAGGTCCCTTTCAGCCATGGAAGCTGACTTGCTAATGTTAGCCCAGCCTTGACTCTCCCTGTTATTGTGGTTTGGAAAAAATAAAGAGAGCTTTCCATTTAAGTTCTGAGTGTCTGGAAGAAGAAAAAGAGAAAGGGAGAGGAGTCTGAATCTGACATAAAACTAAGCAATGATGTGCACACATACTTTTCCTCTTTGGGATGAACAGTGACATCAATGGCTATGAAGTACATAAGCAGGGCCCTTTCCTAATTGTCAGAAATGGTGGGTCTCCGCCAGCTTGGGGGTTAGACTAGATGACCTACAAGATCCCTTCCAACTCTGATTATCTGTTTATCTAATTCATCCAGAAGGTGCTGTAAGAGAATTTTGCCAGGGTGCATTTGGACAAGAGACAATCACAATTATATTCCTGAGAAAATGTTTTGGTATTTACTTACTTACTTATTTTTCTTAATTTTTGTTACCCATCTAATCCCAGACAACTCTGGGTGGCTTACAACATTAAAAGTAATAAAGCCATAAATATAGATAATTGTAATAACAATAACAACTGTGGCAAAAGAAAGCAAAAGAAATACCAATAGTAATAGGTGCCTTGGGTACAATCCCAAAACAACTGGGGCACCACTTGAACACCAAAAGCATTGACAAATTCACCATCAGTCAATTGCAAAAGGCAGTTGTACTCGGAACAGCTTACATCCTATGACGATACCTTGAGCGCCATCAAATATCCCCATCTGCCGATCTCAGGTCCTGGAGGCAGGACCCAATCATCCTCCTGTGGCTTTTGAGTGATGAGGTCCTAATCTCTGGAGTGTCCTCTCCTGTGGAGTCTGTTATGTATGCAGGTCTGAATGTCATTGGTTAAGTTTGAACTGTTCTTGTAAAATGTCAGAAATGATTGGTTTAAAAGTGCGGGAAAACCCTGCACTCTGATTGGCTGGCAACTGCGGCTGCTGGCTATAAGTAGCAGCCACAGACCAGCCAAATCGGGTCTGTTATGAGCTGTAGTCACTAATAAACTCTTCACTGAAGCACTCCGCGTCTGACTCTTCATGCAAATTTAACACTGGCGACGAAGGTGGGATCCTTCCTGAAGAGAAGACGATGCGGAAAACAAGCCGAGAGAGATGGCTGCTGAACACCCCCAGCCCCGCTTCGATTTGACGGCAGAAGACTGGGACTCGTATGCGGATCGTTTCCAAATGTAGAGGAAAAAGGAGGCCGCGCTAGGAGGAGACTCTATGGTGGGGGAACCACCATAGAGTCTGGTTGGCTCCAGAATTGAAGGGGGCTTCCGTTTAGGATCTTTGTGGCTTTTTGAGTGTTTAAGGTTGCCGACCCCTGATCTAGAATACACATTCCAATTTCTCCTTCCCTTTTCCTGTTCTGTTGTTAAGCTGCAAAGCGGTGAGAAATGAATACACTTGACAGTGCCATTGTAACTTCAAATGGTCACTAAAGAAGGGGTTGTAATTTGAGGACTACCTGATGATTGTACTTAGGAAGAACGATATAATGTGTTTTTGATTCGCTGATACATTATTCCAGTCATGGCTGCTAAAATGAGCAGCTTCTTTTCCCAAAACAATAGAAATGCAATGAAGAGGTCTCAATAACATGGAAAATTCACTATAGCCTGGAACACATTTTGAAAGACAGAATACCATTTCAACCTAAAACAAGGCATATTTTTTCTCCAACTATCCTAAACTGGCCTGGTGTATGGTAACAGCTGCAAAAGTATCCCAGGTATGAATCAATGTATGACCGTCTGTTTAGCAACCCTTCAAAGGAATGACAATGCTGAAAAAAGTGGCTTGTGACTAGTCCTTGCACTTAAGACCATTGCAGTCATATAATCGAAATTTAAGCCCTTGGCAACCGGCATGTACTTATAACAGTGGCAGCATCCCAGGGTTTCTTGTTCATCTTTTGCAACCTTTCCAGGCAGCTTCTGCCAAACAGTGGGTGAAGCTAGAGTCATTTAACAGCTACATTGCTTAGTGTTGGTAGTCAAGGACTACCCGTATATGCGATTTTCCTTGAAAAAAGATCTCGCATTCCTCCAGTGATGGCGCATTGATTACAATGCAGTGTTGCAGGCTAATTCTGCTGACTGCAGACTGCCAGCAGTTCGATCTTGACTGGTTCAACGTTGACTCGGCCTTCCATCATTCTGAGGTCGGTAAAATGAGGAGCCAGTTTGTTGGGGGGCAAGAGGCTGACTCTGTAAACGGTTTTGAGAGGGCTATAAAGCACTGTGAAGTGATATTTAAGTCTAAGTGCTATTGCTATTGCTAGAAGAATAGTTAATCAAAGCATGAAAATATGCATGTGCTGTTCAGGGCCTGGATATTTGAAGGCCTGGATATTTGAGGAGGGGCGGGGGTCAAGCTATTTTCCAAAGCAACCAAAGACCAGACAAGGAAAAATGGATGGAAAGTGATCAAGGAGAGATTCAACTTGGAAATAAGGATAATTTTTCTAACAGTGAGAACAATTAACCAATAAGACAGAAGTTGCCTTCGGAGGTTATGGGAGCTTCATCCCTGGAAGCTTTCAAGAAGAGACTGGACTGCCACCTGTCAGAAATGGTGTAAAGGTCTCCTGCTTGGGCGGCGGGGTTGGACTAGATGACCTACAAGGTCCCTTCCAACTCTGTTAATCTGTTAACCTGTTAATTAAAAAGTTTTGGGTCAAGCCCTGTCAGTGCAGAGGGGATGAAAAGCCAGTCTCCCAGGTGAAGGAGTCTCCACAGGTGTCCTTAAGTGCAAACCTCTAACCCTGTATGTCTTAACGTTGGCAATTTTTTAAAAAATTACATTTATATGCTGACCTCTGAAGACTCAGGGCGGCTTACAATTTTTGGGACACAACCCAATGCGCTCAGCAGTAGCCTTCATTCCATTGTATATGCCTGCTTATTACTAAGCGGCATTTTTACGAAGTCAGCTTATTGCCCCCTGTTATGTATGTAGGTTCGAATGTCATACGTTTAGTTTGAATTGTTCTTGTAAAATGTCAAATATGATTGGTTTGAAAAGTGGGGAAAACCCTGCACTCTGATTGGCTGAGCAACGCGTGCTGGCTATAAGTAGCGTAGCCCAGCCAAGCAATCCATTCGAGCTGTAGTCACTAATAAACTCTTCACTGAAGCTCTTAGTGTCGACTCTTCATGCAAACTTAACACTGATGACGAAGGTGGGATTCCCCTGAAGAAAGACAGCGGGAAGACAAGCAGAAGAGTGAGATGGCTGCGCTGAAGCCCCCCAGCCCCGTTCGATCTGGCGGCAGAAGACTGGGAATCATATCGGATCGCTTCCAAATGTATTTGGAAGGAAATGACCCTCACCGACATCTCCAAGCCGGAAGAGGCGGTCTTCCTTACGCCTGCGGTCCGGCAGTCTTCAAGATGGTGAAGGCATTGGTGGGAGCTGCAGACATGAAGGTAATGGAATGGCCTCATTTAGAGAAGCTTTAAGAGCCCATTACACCCACAAGTATCGTGCCTCATTAAGAGACCGAAGCTTTACCGTCGGATCAAGGGGAAAGCGAAAATGTTACGACGTGGCAAGTTTAAGAGACATTGGGGGTGCATGTGAGTTTAACAACTGGAGGAGGCCATGCCGATCGATTTGTTCTAGGCCTTAAAGACAAGGTGCTTCAGAGCAAATTGTTATTAAAACCTAAGATCACGTTGAAGGAAGCCATAGAAGAGGCCTCCTCAGCAGAAGCCACTAAGTCCTCAGCGGCAGCCATGAAGAAAAATTAACAAGGCCTCAAGTCATTCTGATGTGGAAAAGTCCACAACAACTCATTGCGAACAAATAGATTCTGAATCAGACTGTAGTGAGGTGGAGGAAGGAATTTTAGACTCAGAATGGAAAAGAAAAAAGAAAGACCTGGAAGAAGAAAGGCAAGACTTTTATTGCAGAGGTTGTGGGGGACCACCCCGCACTGAATGCAAGTTTTTGATACCATCTGCCTTGTTGTGAAAAAGAGGTCATTTAGCAAGAGTCTGCAAATCATCCAGAACTCCACCACACAGAAGAAAGTTTCCTGACAAAGATTTCAAGCCCAACAACTTCAGTGAGAAAATGGGGCATACTCAGAAGCAAATGGGAAGAATGAAACTCATCAAACAGTCACCATTGGTCATTCTTCAACCTTAAGAAGTAGAAAAGTACATGTGAAGGTACTCATTGAAGGAAGGCCTTGCCAAATGGAGTGGATTCAGGCTCCTATTTATCTATGGTGTCATGGGACACTATTCACAGGCTACTTCCCAACATTCAGAAGAAACATTTCCAGAAGCAAGCACTGACTCTTAAGACTACCAAGGGAACAAGATTCCAGTAGTTGGAACAAGAGAATTCAACGTGAAGTTCAAAGGCCACACCAAACATTTGCCCCTGACTATAGTGGACAAGGATGCCCAAGCTTGCTGGGACTTGAGTGGTTCAATCCATAGGCATCGAGGTGACTGACATCAATCACGTGAGCAACTCTGAATGGGAGGAGGCCTTGAAGTCTGAGTTTCCAGAGGTCTTCAGTGAAGGATTGGGCAAGCATATGGGGACCCCTATCACTTTCAACCCAGATCCCAAGGTGCCCCCAATTCGTTTAAAGCCCAGAAGGGCCCCATTTGCTTTAAAGGAAAAAATTGATGCACAATTAGATAAACTAATAGCTCAAGGAGTTTTAGAGCCCACTGACTACTCCAGATGGGAGACACCCATAGTCACACCAATCAAGACTGATGGGTCAGTAAGAATCTGTGGGGACTATAAGGGGACACTGAACCATGCTGCAGCAGAGCATACCCAGTTCCAGTGGTGCATCATCTGTTACATTCACTTGGCAGGGGTACAGTCTTTGCCAAATTGGATCTGGCCCAGGCATATCAACAACTAACAGTTGATGATGCCACTGCAGAGGCCCAAACCATTGTGACTCATAGAGGTGCCTTCAAATGTAAAGGTTACAGTTTGGAGTAGCGTGGCACCAGGCATTTTCAAAGCCTTATGGAAAGAATGCTCCAAGGACTGCCAGGGGTAGTGCCTTATTTTGATGATGTGTTAATCTCTGCTGAAAATGACACTCAATTACAGAGAGACTCAGAGAAGTCCTTACCAGATTCAAGCGGGGTTAAAAGTCAAGGAAGAAAAATGCACTCTTAGGACTGACAAGGTTGAGTTCTTGGGTTAAATGATTGACAAGCATGGCATCCACCCTACAGATGCCAAGGTTCAAGCAATCAAAGAGCCCCTAGACCTAAATGCAAAACAGATTTGCAAGCCTTCCTTGGACTCATTAACTTTTATCACATGTTCCTACCTCAGAAGGCAACCATTGCAGAACCATTGCACAGATTACTTGACAAAAAGTCTGTTTGGGTCTGGGGCAGGAAAGAACAATCAGCATTTAACAGTATTAAAAGACTAATCACGTCTGATGCTGTAATCATACAGTTCTCTGAGAATTTACCTGTTGTACTGACTTGTGATGCATCCCCTTTTGGAGTGTGGGGGTTTGAGCCACAGGCTTCCCAGTGGGAGAAAGCCCCTATTGCATTTTACTCTACTTTGACCAAAGCAGAGAGGAATTACAGCCAATTGGACAAGGAAGCATTGGCAATTGTTGCAGCTGTCAAGAAATTTCATGAATATTTGTATGGGAGAACATTTACCATTGTTACAGATCACAAACCTTTGTTAGGCATTGTGGCAGGAGACAAACCTACACCTACTATCCTGTCACCAAGAATGCTGAGGTGGACTGAATTTCTTGCTGCTTATTCATACAAACTTATCCACAAGCCTGGCAAGGACATTGGACATGCTGATGCACTGAGTCGTTGCCCACTTCCTTGCCACAAGGAGGACTTTGAACCTGAAACACACACCTTTTCCTAGAAACTGTTGCCAAGCTTCCAGTGCATGCTGCTGAAATTGCCAGAGAGACTGCCAAAGACACTTTATTGGCTCCTGTTATAGGCTGGATTAAGAAAGGTTGGCCTCTTCAAGATCTACCTCACCTGGCCCAACCTTTTAAGTCCAGGCAAACTGAATTATCTGTATTAAGAGGATGTATTTTGTGGGGTAACAGGGTGGTTATTTCTGCAAAACTACAAGAGAGTTTTGGAAATGTTACATGAGGGTCATCCTGGTATTGTAAGGATGAAGGGATTGGCCAGGAGTTATGTATGGTGGCCAGGTATTGACAAATGGTTGAAAACTGGGTTGCATCTTGTCCCAACTGTCAGGTAGTCAGGCCTGCCCACCTCTCACCCAAACAGGAATGGGAATGTCCTAGGGGCCCATGGTCTAGGATTCACATTGATTTTGCAGGCCCTACCAGAGGGCACACCTTTTTTATTATAGTAGATGCATATTCCAAATGGCTAGAGGTAATCCCTATGGCATCCACCACAACTGATGCTGTCATCAAGCAGCTCAAAAACTTTTGTAACCCACGGGTTACCTGATGTTCTTGTCTCTGACAATGGCCCTCAATTTACATCCAATCTTTTTGAATCCTATTTAGCACAACAGGGTATCAGACATGCCCTGACTGCCCCTGGGCACCCTTGGCTAACGGCCGGGCTGAGCATGGTGCGTTTTACCAAGGAGAAGCTTCAGCAACTGGGTCAGGGGACATCACTGAGAAAGTTGAAAAACTTCTTAGTGTTCAGCACATCACTCCTAACCCATCTAATAACTTATCCCCAGCAGAGTTGTTGATGGGTAGGAAACTTAGGTCTTCCCTTGACCGCCTTCATCCCACTTACGCACCCAACACACCACTAGATTCCACTTCCAAAGTTCGCACATTCAGTGTGGGTGATTCTGTTTATGCTAAGAACCTTATGGGTGAACCTTTGTGGATTCCTGCTGAGATAACTCAAATCACAGGCCCTCGTTCTTACAGGGTGCAAACAGAGGATGGAGTCCTCTGGAGCAGGCACATTGATCAACTTAGATCCAGGTTTTCTCAGGAACATCGCACTTGTTCCTCTTTAATTCCCTCACCTGATGTCAATTCTAGGGGAAGGGGAGGAGCAGGAGGATAATCAGCAAGCAAGAATCCATCCCATGTGTAGCGAGCCATTTACGACAACAACCATTCCAAAACCTGTCACAATGCCAAAATCCATCCTTAGAAGTGGAAGATTGTACATCACTACCTGACTTGGGTGCTGACATTGGGCTGGAGATGGGTTGGGAGGAGAGACCAGATTCTAACAATCAAACAGGGTCTTCTTTCACAGGAAGTCCCAGTAGGGAAATGTCAGCAGACACATTTCCTCTCTCACTGGGTGAGAATGTTAAAACTTCTGAACCACGAAGGTCTCAACGTACATATAAGAGCCCCACCTATTTAAAAGAATACATTAGATAGGTTGGGGTTTGGTATGGACTGAACCTAGTGGGGAGGGGTGTTATGTATGTAGGTTTGAATGTCATTGGTTTAGTTTGAATTGTTCTTGTAAAATGTCAAATATGATTGGTTTGAAAAGTGCGGGAAAACCTTGCACTCTGATTGGCTGGCAACTGCGGCTGCTGGCTATAAGTAGCAGCCGTAGCCCAGCCAAGAGATCCATTCGAGCTGTAGTCACTAATAAACTCTTCACTGAAGCTCTTCATCTGACTCTTCATGCAAACTTAACACCCCAACAATCTTGGGTCCTCAATTTACCTACCCGGGAGGATGGAAGGCTGAGTCAACCTTGAGCCTGGTGGGATTGAGCCTGCAGTAATTGCAGGCAGCTGGAACAAATGCTAGGCATTTAACAGCCTGCACCACCAAGCCTAACCAAGGGTTAGGGCAAATAGATTTAACAAATAAATTAAAGGTGCATGGACTTCAACTCCTGAATTCCATCGTCTTCAAGTTGCCAGGGTTGAGGAATTTTACACTAACCCATAAAGTGGTGACCAACATTTTTCTCACTCTTTGAAACCAACTCCCAAATGTCTTTGTGAGCCCTTTGCTTCATTCCATGCACCCAGCATCACATACAACCAGGCAAAGCAATAGACTCGTTTTCAATTCTTTCCAGCTCATAAAATGGGAGATTGCAAATTGGAGCTTAGATTTCTACTGATGCCTTACTTTGCTTGAGTAAACATCTCTGCATAAGTGCTTTTGTTATGCAAGAATACTGGCCCGGCTGATCACTCTTTGCCTGCAGAGATGTTGAACACTAAATAATCACAACAATGCAGCAAAAGCGGAGACAAATTACTTTCACCAGATTTCTGGTGAAAACAAGTGCAACCATTTGCTAATATGAACCCGTCCTGGAAAAATGACACTTATATTCACAAGAATGCTGAGTAATTAATTTGGAAAGTCCAATGAACAATAGTGGCAAAAAGTAACTTTAATCCTTCCCTCTTCAAGGACTTAAAACAGAAGGGCTGTTTCGAAGATCAGCGGGCATCAAAAGTATTCAAGAGATTCAAAAACTTTACAATCAAGGTAAGTGGCCTTTTTATTAGCAAGAGGTAAAAAAAAAAAAAGCACTTGGCATGCAAACATAGACTCATTTCCGTTACTTGTTTGATTAATCACCAACCCCTTTAAAAAATGAAATGCCATATTAGACAGGTGAGGAGTAAGGGCATCTGTAAGTGGGTGGGAAAGTGGTCAAACATTCAAAGTGAAAAATTTGTGCACACCTGAACAGGTGGCAGCTATGAAAGGCAGAATGGGTCAACTCACTGCAGCCAACTCTCCGTGGAACAATTCAACAATTACATTTAATTATTTAAAATTAATTTAAAGATTATTTTAATGTTTGTCATTCACATTTCAGTTTGTCCCTCCTTTGGCATCCTTTCTTTTTAATGATTATATTCCACCATTTATTTGATGTTAGGGTAACTCTTGTTCTGTAGCCAAGTCTCTCACAGTGAGTTAACCATGGTGAGTTGTCCCAGAGGAGGGGTTATAGAGTCAAGGTGCAAAGCATAAGGAAAAATGTTTTACCTTCTTAAAACCTATGCAGAGCATCAAAAATGCAGCCAGGGCTCTCAGTTTGGGCTTGTGAATATTTGGGGATTGGATTACAAAGGGAAGACAGGCAATTAAATGCCACCTCAGGAACACAATTTCTGCCCCCTTGATTCAAGCAGTCTCTCCTCCTTGATTTAATTACATTAGTCACTGATGAACACTGGTCTCTTGATCTCTCTGGTGCATATTACTGGTCTCTCATAATAAAAGAAAATAGTAGATATATGATTTATTAAACAAATGCCACTTTGTATTTTTATGAGGAAAGGGTATCCTGATTCCCCCAATTAGATACGAAAAATGCAGTCCCAAAAATATATATACAAGGAAGATACTTTTCTTTTTAATTTAACCAGTTCAAATTGGTCGCCACTCCACGCTAGGTCTTTTAATAGATTGGAGAGATGCCATCTTAACCTTAAATCAAGGAGGAAGAAGCTAGGACCAGCATTTAAAACAGTGTGAACAATGAATCGTGACCAGTTTATATTGATGGTTTCATAACAGCTATGAAATGACAAATTGTGAATCCTGCATAGCTTGATTTTCTCTAAACAGCAATATCACCTCCTCTGCTTTTTGCTTCATTTATTTATTTATTTTACTGCTTTTTCCTGTAGATACAATGTCAAAAGAAATTATTTGTGAAAGACACTGGAGTCATTTTATGAAATGTTTTTATAGTGCAAATATCTTGCTGCTAGATAATAACATACCATTGTCATCACAATAAGGAAAAAAGATAGGCAGTATAAGATTACTCTATCTCTTTTCTGATATAAAATCAAATTACTTTGAAAAAAAATAAATATAGCTTTTGATAAACTTCACAAACTCTCTTAAGTGGAAAAGATCTGCATTTGAGCCAGCTTAGAGCCAATGGAAATATGGAAATAATGTTCAAATTATAGCTGTAGCAAGAAGGGTCTTGAAGTTATGAAGTAGGTGGGTAGTTGGATGGGTAAGGAAAATGGAGTGCTGCCCATCTCATTGCAGGGTGACTGTGGGAGACTTATCACATCAAAATAAGATAGATTGGTAGATGGATGGATAAATGGATGACTAGATAAATAGATAGATAGATAGATAGATAGATAGATAGATAGATAGATAGGGATGGATGGATGGATGGATGGATGGATGGATGGATGGATGATGGACAAATAGACAGACAGACAGATAGATGACAGATTTATTTTATGTTGATGCCCATATATGTATGTACATGTACACACACACACACACACACATAAATGTGTAAAATCACAATAGAATTATAGTAATATAAATTGTAACTAAAAGATAGAGAAAAAGAGCAGGGTGTGGGGGTGAGGTGGGAGCTGCTGTTAGGTGATCAACCCCCTCCAGTGTACCACTCCCCAGTTGGAGCCCCAAGCTAACTGCCACAGCCAGATCTTCAAGCTCTTGCAGAAGGTTAGGAGAGTGGGAGCCAATCTCACCTCAGGGGGAAAGATGTTCTAAAGGGCCAGGGCCATGCTGAAATTCCTTGACGGGCGGAATCTGCAGCATGCTTTCGCTGTTGGTACGAGTGGGGCGGGCCTGTCCCATAGGGGTAAGATGGTTCCTCAATTAACTTGGATCCATGCCATGCAAGGCTTCATTAGTAATAAACAACACCTTGAATTGCATTCAGGAGCAAACCAGCAATGAGTGCAACTCGTGGAAGAGTGATGTAACATGGGCCACTCTAGAGGCCCCAAAGACTGTCTGTGCTGCTGCACTCTGGACCAGTTGAAGCTTCCAAAATCTCTTCAAGGGTAGCTCCATGTAGAATGCACTGCAGTAGTCCAAGGGTGAGATTGACCGAGGCTTAAATGACTGAATTGACTCCTGACTTAGGAAAGGGTATGAAGGGTGCTTGAATTAAATCCTCTTATTTACATTTTCTTTTTGGCATTTTCTGTGGCAGGAAAAACTGTTGATTTTGATGAATATGGAGACATTCACATCCCTGGAGTAATCCTGAAGGCTTTTCTCCGAGAACTTCCTGAACCTTTACTGACCTTCCCAATGTATGATCAGATCATTCAAATCACTAGTGAGTCACTTTCCACAAATATATGGCTTTGATTCATTGTGTACTTTCTAGTGGTAACCACACATTTTCTGAATAGCATAACATGGTGAAGCTAGATAGTTCTCAGAGATGTAGCTCTCTGCAAAGGAGATCAACATGTCGTTATGCACCCCCTCTAACTGTGTGGGCTGGAAACTTGCTTTCACCTTAATATCAGATTTTTCAGGGTATTTATTGCATGTATTCCTCTGAGCCCCATGAGACCTGTGCGAAGCCTACAGTATTTGATTGGCCAAGACACAGAGACGTCTTTGGTCCTGCTTCTCACTCACATCTTCTGGAATTTAAAAAAGGGAAGACTGAAATTGGGTTGGGAATGAAGTTGAAGTGACAAGGTAGGAGCAGAAAACCCCAGACAGAGAGAAGGTGATTATGGAAACACAATGAAAAAGCCTTCCACATCCTGGTCTGGAAAAAAGGACAGCAACAATTCCATGACTGTTGAAAAGGTGGAAGAAAGAGACCTGGGTTTTGAATTCTGGGATTGCTTGAAAGGAAGATGAACAAGAAACTCACTTTTTATGTTGTGAGTAGAGCACGTGATGACTTGGGAGAAGATGAAAGTTCTCAATATGGGTGTGGAGCTCAAGGAAAATAGGGAGCATTCCCTGCTCATCTGAGTAGAATTTTGCTAGAATAACCCAAAGTGGAAAGTTCAGCTGAAGTGCCATTGTTTAGGTGACAAGTCCAGACTTCATGTGCCATATCCATCATCAGGCGTTGGTGATCATGTTGGCGATTCTGTTTTTATCAATAGCTGCATGAAAAAGTGCTGTTGAGTTTTGTCCAAACCAGTTCCTTAGACTTTGAAGCCATGATGTTCTTCTTCTGCCTGGATCTTGTTTGCCTTCAATCTTTCCTTGGAGGACTAAGTGAAGTATGCCATATTTTTCTGGGTGTTGCATCACGTGTCCAAAATATTGTAGCTTTCACGAAGTCCAGACTTAGGCAAAAGGAATTGAATGACCATAGAAAGGAAAATTTCTAGAGAAACCGTCTGCCTTGTGGTAGGGCCTGCATTGAATTGATCTTGGCAGATTTCAAAAAAGATGAGCAGGGTGGAGACATTTAGTAATTGAAATAAATAAGAGATTGGGAACAAGGGGAGTCAGGAGGTCCAAAAAGTCAAGATGGCGATCACACCCACAATTGAAGCCCTGTCCTCTTTTGCATGCTTAATGCAGTATAAAAAGGGGTGGAGTTTAGTAATAGTAATGTTTCCTAATAACTGAGGAATATCTGAGCATGCTTCCTAATCTGAGTATATTTAGCTACTACTGAATGTGTGTACAAAAATACTTAGTGCATCTTCTTCAATTAGGTGATGGGATATGATATTATTTTCCAGTAGTCTTTCTTATATATTTAGATCTGCAGATTTTGCTGATCCTGTCTTTTTTTAGCTTCATCCTCCTTACTGTTGCCCCAAATATTACATGCATGTATCATGGAGGAATCAAACTCAACATAAGGGAGCATTTATTTTTACCTAATCGAATTAGGAAGCAAGTTTCATTCACCCAGGCTACTTCAGGGGAAGGATTCAGCTAGAATCGGTGAATTAAATGGTTAATCCCTTGTCTTTTCTCATAGGTGTGGAAAGTAGCTTGCGAGTGACCAGATGCAAAGAAATTGTACACAGACTTCCTGAGCACAATTATGTCGTGCTGAAGTTCCTGATGTGTTTTCTCCATATGGTTGGTACAAATTAAAAACCCAACTTTGTTGCTGTTTTGAAACTGTCTCTTAACTGATTCTTCTGGTACCAGACCCAAAGTGTGTCTGCAGGGTATGGTCATAAAAGCCAAGATGGCTGATACAATGGGGTGATTGACATTGCTGGTTTTTATGTTTATGATGTGTACCCCAGTGGTGCTATTCAACCGATGTAACAACCCGTTCAGTGATCGCACGCATCAGTGGTGGGATTCAAAAATTTTTTACTACCGGTTCTGTGGGCATGGCTTGGTGGGCATGGCAGGGGATGGATAGTATAAAATCTCTAGTCAGAGGTGGTATTTTCTGGTTCTCCAAACTACTCAAAATTTCCATAACCAGTTCTCCAGAACTGGTCAGAGCCTGCTGAATACCACCTCTGGCGCACATGCACACCATTTTAAAAAGCCCATTTTCAGCTATAATACTTACCTTCTACTGTTTAATATCTACATGAAACCGCTGGGTGAGATCATCCGAGGTTTTGGGGTGAGGTATCATCAATATGCAGATGATACCCAGCTTTATATCTCCACCCCAGGCCAGATCAGTGATGCTCTCTCTGTGATGTCCCGGTGCCTGGAGGCGGTACGGGTCTGGATGGGGAGAAATAGGCTCCAACTCAACCTGACCAAGACGGAGTGGCTGTTCTTACCGGCATCTCGTTTTTCTGGTGATGTTCCATCTTTGGCCATGGGGGAGAGGTGTTGCCCCGTGGATAGGGCGAGGAATCTGGGCGTCCTCCTGGACCCACAGCTCAGTCTGGAGGAGCAGGTGGGGGCTGTGGCCAGGGGCTTTGCCCAGGTTTGGCTGGTTCGCCAGCTTCGCCCTTACCTGAGCCGAGATGCCCTTCAAACGGTCACTCATGCGCTTGTCACTTCTAGAATCGACTACTGTAATGCTCTCTACATGGGGCTGTCCTTGCGAACTACCGGAGGTTACAACTGGTGCAGAATGCGGCAGCTGGGCTGTGATGGGAGTATCGATACTCCCATGTTACACCCTCCTGCGTGACCTGCATTGGTTGCCGGTTGCCTTCCGGGTTAGTTTCAAGGTGCTAGTAACAACTTATAAAGCCCTAAATGGCTTGGGTCCAGGGTACTTGCGGGAACGCCCCTGCCAGCATCACATTCCGATCGCCTGTTCGCTCCCACAGGAGGGGCCTCCTTGGGGTACCGTCGGTTAGGCATTGCCAGCTGGCAGTTCCCAGGGCTAGGGCCTTCTCCGTGGGAGCACCTGCCCTCTGGAATCAGCTCCCCGTGGATCTCCGTTTGGCCCCTGATCTCTGCTCCTTCCGCCAGGACCTGAAGACTTGGTTGTTTCAACAGGCTGGCCTGGAATGACCCGGGTGGGGGGTTTTAATTGTTTTAATTTTAAGGTTTTAATGTTTTATTGCTTATTTCGACTTGTTTAGATTTAATTTGTTTTCAGGTAAATTCTATGTAAATATTTGCTGTTTTATTGTTAGCCGCCCTGAGTCCTTAGGGAGAAGGGCGGCATACAAGTCGAATAAATTATTATTAATATTATTATTATTACTGCAGCTCCAGTGAGTAAAACAGCTGAGGTGCAGCAAAACCGCTCTGCCATGCGAATCAGCTGTGCTCCGAAACAAGGAAATAAAGCACGGGAAAGAACAGGGGTGGATGGGTGGGGCCAAATGATCACCAGAACTACCGGTTTGCCCGAATGGGTTCGAACCGATAGAATCCCACCCCTGGAGTACCCCATTCTAGCAGCCATCAGGGCTTTTTTTTCCTTTTTTTTACCATAACCCGCAGTAAACCTGGTACCTGTAATGCCATGTAGGAATGATCTTTGGAAATAGGAAGAATAGTGACAGCCTAGACCAAGGGTCTTCAAACTTGGCAAGCTTAAGACTTGTGGACTTCCAGCTCCCAGAATTCCTGAGCTAACATGACTGGAGGAGGAATTCTGGGAGTTGAAGTCCACAAGTCATAAAGCTGTCAAGTTTGAAGACCCCTGATATCTCTATCTCTATCTCTATCTATCTATCTATCTATCTATCTATCTATCTATCTATCTATCTTTCTAACTTTCTATCTATCTCAAGGGTCTTCAAACTTGGCAAGTTTAAGACTTGTGGACTTCAACTCCCAGAATTCCTGAGCTAACATGACTGGATGAGGAATTATGGGAGGTGAAGTCCACAAGTCTTAACGCTGTCAAGTTTGAAGACCCATGCCTAGACAATAATCCAATAAACAAAATTTGAGTCCAAAGGAGGGGTGCAGAAAGGAGGGTCTCAGAAAGGACCCTCCCTAGTTTTGGGGAGAGTAAAAGTAAGGAAGGGACAAGTTAAGATTCACTTACTGTAAATTTGCAATAAAGGCTGGTGCTCCAGATGCAACTTTTATTCTAGGTTTATCAAGACATTTGCCAATCCTCATCCATTACTACAGTGTTTCAGTCACAGCTTGTTTTGCTACAAAGAGTAATTTATATGTGACTTTCCTTTCTGCCATGATCATCACCTTCCATAGATTCAGGAGCCTCCTGGGCTTTTCATGGCATCATGAGCTGTGAAAATCTTCATAAAATGGGCAGGACCAGGGGCTACTTGAATTGGATCCTCCTCCTCCTCTCATTCCAGGTTTAATAAGAACAAAGACAAGCAAAATGGAGTTGGCTCCCTTTCCCCTTTTTAAAAGTCCATCAGAGAGCAATTTCTCTGACTTTTTAAGGCTGTGCTTCTTACAGATGTTCCTGCCCAGGAACCCAGACTGACCACCTAACTACTTCACGTCAAAGCTTACCTCTACAATCTCCAAATTCCCATTCCTTTTTTTTAAAATTCATATTTATATGCCGCCCTTCTCTGGAGACTCAGGGCGGCTTATAATTTTTGGGACACAACCCAGTGTGCACAGCAATAGCCTTCCTTCCATTGTATATGCCTGCTTATTACTAAGCAGCATTTTTACAAAGTCAGCTTATTGCCCCCAACAATCTTGGGTCCTCAGTTTACCTACCCCGAGAGGATGGAAGGCTGAGTCAACCTTGAGCCTGGTGGGATTCGAGCCTGCAATAATTACAGGCAGCTGGAATTAAGTGCTAGGCGTTTAGTGCTACCAAGGCTCTTTCTGGTGGGTTTCATTCTACCTGTGGATAAAGAAGAAACAGAGACAGTTTATTCATGCCCGTAACACCTATGCCATGCTGAAACATATTTCTCAACATAGACTGGCTATTACAGACATGGAGTAAACTGGAAATGTATAATTAGTTCATGCAGTCACTCTTTATGTACTCTCTTTCCCATACAATTATGTATATTTATTTTATTTCTAAGAGTTCTGGCCAGCTGCCTAAAAAATAGTGGAAGATAGCACCGGATAGTCGATAGCTCCAGGAGCTTTAGAGTTGAAATGTTGGGGCAGAGGAAGAAAATAGCATTCCCCTTGCTTAACACAGTAGCTTTATTGCTCCCATCACAAAAATAAAATTCTCCAGACCTATTATCTCTGTATTTCAGGGGACACACACACACATACATTTCCACATACACTATTAATCACAAAATGACTTAGTTCATTTCTATTCATCTCTACGTGCAGAGATTCCTTTTATAAAAAAATACTGGGGACAATGGATCACTGTGGGATTTTTTTGTGCATGAAAAGTGAACCCTAATGAATTTTCTTAGAAAAACAAATGGTGCTCCATTGAAAATAAATGGAATCATATTCTTTAAGGTTTTATTTTTATTGAACCTTCAGCCCTTGGTTGATCAGGAGAGCTTTGGTGTTGTGCCAAAGAAATCAAGGGAAGTTGACTTCTAGGCATGGAAGCCATTAAGGGGACTTTAGACCAATCTCTTTCCCTCAACCCAATAGTGAAAAAAAATGTTGTTGAAAAAATAAGGGGGACTTTAAAGGCAGGAATAAAAATTGAACCAATACTGCAACAGCAAGATCAGGTCCAATTAAGACTTTGATGGGAGACCACCAGAAAATACCAGGCTCCAGGCTAGATGAAGTAGTCAAAAGTCTCTGGAAGGGAGCAATAGCAAGCCAGCCATATTTTGTCAAAAAGCAATACTCATCACATAATCATCAGGAGTCAGGTTTGGTTGAAAAGAGACTCCTTTTCTAATTTTCCCTTCGTGGTGAAGAAACTGACTGAGATTTTCCTCTTCACCGAAGTTTTTAGGAAAAGATTTATTTTTTACTAGGGTCAACTAGTGCTTTCTTTTGCAGATTATGGGATTATTGTTATTACTACTTTACAACCAAACCACAGTTCTTAATAACAAGTAGCCAAGGAATGGTTTTCAATGAAAAATGTAGCAGCTCTTAGAACAGGGATGTCAAACTCAGGTCGTCAAGTCATTGTCACAGGACTTTTCCCCCTTCACTAAACGGCAGTGGCCACTCCTGTCTTAGAATGGGCTCCATTTAGGAGTTTCTATTTCTTTAACTGTGACTAAGTAGCTCAGTCATGAAATCTCTCTGTTCAAGGGCCAGCTGTAGAGTTTGAGGCTAAAACTGCATGATTCTGCTAAAGTACATAGTTAGCAAATCTCTAGGACCATTCATAAACGTATCAGCTGTAATCTTTCATGATCTTAATAATTTCCTGCATTCTCTAAACTCCAAACTTCTATTGCACCAAAGGGACCCGGTTCCCAATTTTGTTTCTCTCACTGTTAGAAAATATCAGCAATTCCCTCCGTGTTCTTGTACCAACATTACTGGTTGAGTAGATAGCAGGCCATTTTTGTATGACAGACTAGTTGTTAACCTATCGTTTTACTAAAAGAGAACACCTTCCTCAAAGTTGGTTGTTTGGCTGGTTCTACCATAAATAGAAGCTACTTCCTTTTCCTGACATGTAAGTGGTTTTAACGGTAGTATTTGCTTATTGATTAAATGTATACGCTATCCATCTCACACTGAAAAGTAACTGTTTTTTATACTATTATCAAAATATATAATATATACTATTGTATATAATATATATTATGCTATTTTATGTTACTATTTTATACTATAATGCAGTATTGAACATTTTTAAAATATATTTTTTCCGGATGGAATTATTCCTCTCTACTCTATTCGAGAGTTCAATTCCCAAGCCACTCTACAGATGTCATGTTCTTCCTGTATATTTAAGTTAACATTTTCTCTTATTTATTTCGAGCCACAAGAGAAAAGTATGAGTTTTAGTGGTTGGGGAAATGTTTTATACATACACATACACACACACATGCACACACACACACACACACATTCAAAAAAGGCTTTGGTGCATTGTGCATGCAACGTAGATTTAAAAGAAGAAACCAGCTTCACTCATGCAATTATGGCCGTTATTTCTGCTCAGCACCTGTACCTTGCCAGATGTCTTGTATATGTTCTGATTGCTATGTCTTTCTTTCTCCAAGGTGTCGCAGGAAACCATTTTCAACAAAATGACCAGTTCTAATCTTGCTTGTGTCTTTGGCTTGAATTTAATCTGGCCGCCCAACAGCGCTCCGTCCTTCAGCACATTGGTGCCCATAAATCTTTTCGTTGAGTTGATGATCGATTTCTATCCCATCATCTTCGGTTCGCGAAAGGCTCCTGGTGAACGCTTGCCTTGAAAATCAAAAGACTGGGGACTGTAAGGACCCCCCACCCCTTCCTTCCCACACTTTTGTATGCAGGGCAGGAGGACAGATTCCCATGTTACAAGGAGGAGAGCCGTGTTAGTTTATGAGAGCAAAAACAAAAAAAAATCAGGAGTCTAGCAGCCCCTTTTCCAATTCGTGCATTTTTATTAAATAGTAGCAGCTTTTATGAGTTCAGGGGTGGGGTTCTTTTTGCACTCTCCACCACCCACTCATTTGCTTAGCTCAGCATCTCTTCCTTGGGGCCATCTTCTTTTGTAAGCCCTTTAAAAAATGCATGAAATCACCAAGCCGTCTGTTTTTTTCAGGGACATTAATGCCTGAGCTGTGAGTACTGATTGAATGATAAACCCAGACTTCTTTTGCCTCGTTGGGAATAAGACAGGGATTCGAAATGCGCATCTGTTGTGTTCACCCCAGAGTGTTAGTGGCTGGTTGGATTGATTCTAGGCACGACGAACACACACATGGTATTATAAAAGTTTTGAATTGCATTCAAAGAACATTGAGAAATCTAGTTCTGTGTTGTCCCTTTGCTTCCAGATGGCTACACCTTAAGAGAATTCTGTTTTCTATGCAGCACATGCCAGGAATTAAATGTGCTGTTAAATCAAGCCTCATGAATTATTCAGGAGAGTTTATAAGAAAATTTCTGGTGTGAGGAATATGTGTTTCAAATTTCCCCAACTCTAACAGAAGTCCTGGAGATGTCTCCCGCAGTGACTTTGATAACAGTTTCTCTTTACAAATGATAATTGCACAATTCCAGCTTTTGTGAGGCAGGGCGCCGGCGAACTCATCCCTGATTATCGAAGAGCAATTTTCAGGCCATTTCCATTGCAGAAAAGAAAGTGATTACTAGGGGTAATCTGCAGAAACACACATACTGCAGTTCCACACAGGACAATTTAAAAAAAGAAGAGAATTGTAGCATGCAAAATCAAAATTTTGCCTTTGAAAGCTGGTGACTGGCAGCGCATAAATGGAGGTAAATATTGCAGTTAAGTTAGACCACGGGGGCTTGAAAATGGTTGCAAGATTTGTCTGGTTTTTTTAGAAGCTTCCAGAAAGAATCGGCAGAATTGAATACTTTTACTGTGCCAGACTTGACAAGGAAAACGACAGAGTGGCTTTTTAAAGCATGTCCCTGCTGTTAGAAAAAAAATAGAAACAAAGAATGATTTCTCCTAAGACATTTATGTTCAATTGGGTAGATAGTGGGCTATATTTTCATAAATTACTTAGTCCCTTTGTAAACAAAGATGTGTTGTTTATTGATTTTTTTTCTGATACAGGAAAGAGTGTTGTTGATTTTCTTGTGTGAGTTTTGAAGAGAAAGCTAGAATCTGGGCTTATTGTGGTCAGGCTGGTAATTTTCCACATTGTAAGAAGGGAGAAGGGGCAAAGTAAAAGCCCAAATCAAGGTCTGGATTTACTTGAGATTTGTAGATGCTCCTTGGCCATAATGTGTCTGTAGACTAAGAAGATGGGGGTCACCCAGCAAAAAATGACCCCAGACATCCAAACAAGTCTAACAAAAAGGGTCAAAGAAGAACAAACCAGAGTTTTGGAATGGCTGTGTTACAGTCAAGACCTAAACCCAGTTGAAATGCTGAAGCAAGATCAGAAAGGAGCAGTCCAGGCTTGAAAACAGCCATTTGTCAGGGATGGTCAAGGGGTTGGACTATGATTCTATAAAACATTGCTGGCCAAAGTTATTTATTGAATTTATATTGCCGCCTTCTCACCCATGGTGACTTGAGGCAGCTTACAGAATGTAAAACCATATTTAAAACAAAAAAAACAATAAAAACTAACAAAAAGAAACAAATAAATTAATAAAGTACAATACAACAAAATCTGGAAAAAATAAATAAAAAATCACCCCACAACTCCCACCGCCTGCCCCAACGACAGCAGATCACACAAGCCATTTGATGGGCTCCATCCCACTCTGGGTTGCCCAGGCCCACTGGCAGAACCAGGTCTTCAGCGCCTTCCAGAAGAGTATTAGAGAGGGGGCCATTCTAATCACTGGGGGAATGATGTTCCAGAGAGAGGAAGCCACCATGGAGAAGGCCCTTCTTCTGAGTCCTACCAGGTGTATCTCCCTCAGGGATGGTACCTGCAGCATTCCCTGCCTCCCCGCTCGAATGGGTCGGGTAGATGTGACCAGCAAGAGACGGTCCCTCAGATAACCCAGTCCCAAGCCATTCCTCACTCTTCTCATGTGGTTTATCATCAGTTACAGGAAGCAGGTGGTAACTATAATTGCAACTAAAGTTGTTGTTGCAACCAATAATCTAATAATAATTTAATGTGGCAGTGCTTTCCCATTCTGGTGTATTGCATGTTCAATGAGTTTGAAAGGCATGCTGGATGTTGACAGGTGTTTGACAGCTTTAATAACATTTGGTCACAAAGATAAACACATAAAAAAATTGAGAATCTTAAAAGAAGTAAAGTACTTTTTACAAAACATCACCATGACATAGAATCAATCCAGGCGTTCAAGCAGAACATGTGGTATCCATACACCCCTGGGAATATGGGAAGTAGAACAGTGCCAGCCAGGAATATAAGAAATGATTGTCCTAGCTCAAATGAAAATCTGTATTTCTTGGAAATACTTTGGAAAAATCAAGGTGGCTTTGGCTGAACCCAAACCAGGAAGCTGGTTTACTTTCCTGGCACTGTCTGTGAAGGAGATAAGATTCTTATTTTAGAATAAATGTATTGACAGAGATGCGGATGCTAAATGAGGGGATGATAAACAAAACGTTTGAATCAATGGCATTTATTAAGCAGGATAATTTTAGCTTGGAGAGTTCAATGAATGTCAACGTTCAACAAATGAGATAGGGGCTAATAATAAGTAGACTATGGAAAACAGCCGCTGCATTTTAGCTAAATCATTGTGGTTTAAGAATGTGAACAAATGAAGGCATGTATGAGGAACAGTTTTCGATAACCTGATGTTTAGTTGTAATGACAAGGTCAACAATTTTTAAGTCAACACAAAATCAGTAGTTAAAGTATCAAAACTCTTAAGCAAAGAATAAAAGAGTATTCTTTCGTAAACAATTTTAGCAATACTGAAATTTTAACAGAACAAGGGAGATTTGGTCTTTACCAAATCCATAGCTAGCTCTGGTGGTTTGGGTCCAGAAAAAAGAGGGAAATAGCTTCAACTGGCTATCAGTGGCTTCACTGATACATATATATATCCCATATTTATTATTTTTTATAAATAACTGAAGGCAGCGAACAACTCAAGCCTATAAATGTCAGCCTTATCCTCTTGCGTAGAGTTCTCCAATCATTCCAGCTTTGTGGACCTGTTTCCATGGGAGACATTCTGCTTGGCAACTGGCTCACCTTTATGGCCAGTTGCAGCATTCTGCAGTCATGTGACTGCAATTTACAATGTTTTTAGCTGGTTATCAGCCTTTTCGGACAGTTTCTGGCAAAAAAAACCCCCACCTATACAAATGCATGGCAATGACCGCAGGGTTCATTTAACAATCATGATGTTTGTTTAACAACATTGCAAAAAGAGTTATAAAATCAGGTCTGGTTATGTGGGCGTCTTGATTTACAACTGTCATGACTTACAACAAAAATTAGGACTATCTGTAGGCCTTGGTGGCTCAGGCTGTTAAATGCCTGCATTTAAGTTCCAGCTGCCTACAATTACTGTAGGCTCGAATCCCACCAGGCTCAAGGTTGACTCAGCCTTCCATCCTCTCGGGGTAGGTAAATTGAGGACCCAAGATTGTTGGGGGCAATAAGCTGACTTGTAAAATGCCGCTTAGTAATAAGCAGGCATATACAATGGAATGAAGGCTATTGCTGAGCACACTGGGTTGTATCCCAAAATTGTAAGCCCATGAGTCTTCATGGCATATAAATGTCTGGGAGTTGATGGGAGTTGAAACATTTGTTGCCAAGGTTGATTAACTTAGACATTCAACTTCTTGTAGTTTCTGGCAATCCAGTCCACTGTCACTAGTCAACTGATCTCCAGAGCATAAGATCTGGCTTCAAGTAGACCCAGTTCTTCAAGGTTAAATACTCTACTCTCTATTTAACATAACCTGTGCAAAATGAACTTCTTGCCAGAATGCTTCTATTCCTTCTAACTATTTGACTGAGACAAGGTTCTAGACACCCTGAAAAACAGGACTTCTCTAGATACTTCATCTCTATGGTTTTATTCGACCATATCCATCAATGGCATACAACTAGCAAAAAGGGGTAATCAGTGATCCCCGATTGCAAGTTCTTTGCCAGGAGTGAGATTGTCAAAGTAGTGGGAAGGGGTGAATGAAAAATGAGACTCTCTGCTTTGTAATAACTAGGAGAACTACTGATAAGAAAAATATATGTTGGAATCTGTAACATGTTCTATAAATTTTAGAGTCAAATGGCTTGCAAAAATATTGGAATAGTCTGTTTTTCCTCAAAGTTCTAATCTACCAAAATAGCTTTCTGGAAATAAATCTTCGGGGGCAGGAAGAGGATTCACTGTGTTCCAGAGGTGATCTAACCCTATTGCCTTCCAGGGGGCTCCAGAGAAAAATTAGGGTTCACTAGATTGTTCTGTCTCTGAAACAGAATGTTTTGTATGCATCTCTTGAATAATAAACCAGGTTAATCAAAGTTATGAAATAAACCAAGATCATCTGCTTCATAGAACAGCCTAACTAAAATACTGCCTTGTACTTTCTTATTTCCTACATTTTAAAAATACTTCATTGCATTTAAAAAAAAACATACAAACTCAAAAGAGCACATTTTCCTCAATAACTCGAACATCATATGGAGCCTCGGTGGCGTAGTGGTTAGAGTGCAGTACTGCAAGCTACTCCCACTGCAATTTGGCAGATCGAATCCCATCAGGCTCAAGGTTGACTCAGCCTGCCATCCTTCCGAGGTGGGTAAAATGAGAACCCAAATTGTTGGGGGAAATATACTGACTCTGTAAACCACTTTGAGAGAGCTATAAAGCAGTATATAAGTCTAAGTGCTATTGCTATCATGTGAAGAATATTAAACCTCAGAATATATCATATGTTATTTAGCAGAACTTGGATGTGCAAAAGTATGTCTATTTTGTTTAACATCAGCTTTGACGTTCTCCAATTCTGAGTAAAGAATTTACAGAGATTAAAGTTTCCTTAAATGTTACTAGATAAAATGGCAAGAGAAGACAGATTGCAACTTTTTTATGATGGCATCGAAGCCTTCCTAAATTTTCACAGTGGTTGAGAAAATAGCCTCTTCTTCAGAAAGTGTAAATAAACCAATTTGAATCATTTACACTAGAATTTCCCAGTACCTTCAAAGTCTTGGAAACTCCTTGGTGCCTGTGTTGATGTAATCTTTAATCATCTTTATTTGGTTAAAAGTGGATTGCAGGAACAGTGAAATGGCATCTCTTTGAGTCTGTCTACAAACAGATATTGCATTTTATAATCAGGATAATAAAGGAAGCAGATGAAAAGAAATAGCCTTCTTTCGGATGGGTTGCAGCTTCATTTGGAATAATGCCTTTCTTTGTTGAATAATTTGTTGCCTTTTCATTTTGGTTTGTTTCCCTGTAAAATTACTCACATTTTCTGGCTTGTTCCTCACACAATTCTGTTCCTATTGAGGTTTTGGGGCCCCAGTTTATCCTATTGGGTGGGGTAGAGGAGGACATCTAAAGTCAAATTTAGCACAAGATTTCAGCCCCAGGGTTGCAATTCAAATAAATGCAATTTTATAGATGATCAGGAGTGCACCATCCTTGAATGCTTTAATTTGTACAAATGGATTTGGGTAAATCATGCTAGGAATAAGCCATAATATTTTCATGCGGGATTTGGTTATTTTCTTTTGCAAATCCTTTGTATGCATTAACTATATGTTAATAAATAGGAAGCATTTTAAGGTACACCACTCTCAATGCAAGTATCAACATAATCAAATTTGACTCCTACCTCTAAGTCCTGACAGTTTAAGGAAAAAGGAAACATATGTGAACTAGAATTCCTGTGATTTTTTTAATAGAAAAAATGATTTGTTTTAAATACAGGTAAGTAAAAAGCTAACAAAATGAACTTGAATGGAATAAGAAGAAAAAACACACACATAAGGATGCTTTTCTCTTAGCATAATGTCCAAAGTCTCCATAAATTTCAGAATGTTAGAATTCTCAACCTCTTCTTTTTGTGTGAGTTCACTTGACTTGTAAACAAGTTATTGGCCAACAAAGTACAGAACAGATTGTAATCACTTTCCTTGCTCTCATCTGATCCATTGTAGCCTCCCTTTAAACAAAGCACCTCCAGCTTCTCGCTTGGATCATAGGAGAAAATGCTGAAATGGGTGCCAACAACTGAAATTTCCAGTCAGGGCCTTTTCTTGAAAGGGCAACACAGACTAAAATTTTCTTTAGTGGGGTTTTGGGGTTGGGTTAAAAAGAAAGCCCAGTAAATAGGTAAACTCAGCCATGTTCACAATCCTGTGCAATCTAAATATGGCAGAAAATTCAGAATTTCACCCACTGGGAACCTGGTGTTGAAGCCTTTTGAAAGGTTTCAGTACATCTGAGATTTATTGGGACATCTCAGAAAATCTGTTTTTAATCTTCCACCATTTTTTAAAACAAATTTTCCACATCATATCATAATGTTTTATGTTTTTTTAATCACTCATTTAAAGAACCATTTTAACCATTTGGAAATGTCCCAGGCCTGAGGTATGGTTTTTTTAAAGCCTGGAACATTTCTAAAAGTATTGGAATAATGTCCAAATATTTCCAATAAAGTTAGAACAGTGTTTGACCTAAACAGAGCATTTTGAATTTGAAAGAAAAAGTATATTTTTAATGTGCCAAAATCTTAACAAAGTCTAATTTTACTTTGCAATATTACAGATTAAAGACGTGTTATTTTTAAGATTATTGACATATAGAGAGAACAGCAACAATCAAATATTAAAGACAACTAAAAGGCTTGATAGATTTTGTTTATTACATTTTAAGTGCCTGGTTTATAAAGTTCATTTTTGTATGAATGGTAGTTCATCTGTTGTCACTTCCACTACCTGCAAATGTACGAGTGCAAAGCAAAGTTCATTTAAGGACTGTTGGAGAGAAGATCTTTTTGTCTTAAAGGCCTAAGAAGAAAAATGTAGAGAACAGTAGTAACAAAAATGATGGCAAAGTAATTCTTATTTAAATTACAAGAGAACACATGCAAGTTGGAAAAATACAAGTACACCTCAGTGACCACACCAGTTTTAAATCTGTCAGTCAAGTTTAATTCATCTTAAAGAAGTAAACTACATTGGTATATTTAAGACAAACAATTTGTTTTCTATGCACACTATCCACGGGACAGTCCCTTTTCCAAAATAACTACTTTTTAAGAGTCCCAGAAAAGCACTTTTTCAGAAAGTTTTCCCAATTAAAAAAAAAAAACTTTCTATGCTTCCCACCCACCCTTTATTTTTCTTAAATTCATCTGAGAAGATAAACATAAAACCCCCAAAACATTTACATTGCAAGCTATGTTCAAATGCATAAATTGATATACCTAACCAATGTATCGCAACTGTGTTTTTACTTAGTTCACTTTTGTTCATCAATAAAAGAATATAAAAATCTTGTTCAACAGAGTGTTAAGTGTATTAAAATAGATTTGTATAGTACTGCACAGTTTCTCCCGGAGTTGTGAAAATGGATAAAAGGGCTTGTGTGCTGCCTCCTGTGGGCAGCTTCCAATCCATCAAAAAACAAAACAAAACAAAAAATTAGCTTTTTCGGCACCATATGAGAGGCGAAGGTGAGAAGCCTCACCTGTGGCACGCAGAGACAGAACCTGGCTTTTGACAGAGCTGAATTCAGGGCACCATTGAGGAGTGGGCAGAAGCCATCTTTCTCATTGCCCTTCTTGCAAGGATGACCATATTAGTTCTCAGGAGCACTTATATTTTTGGCCATGTCTGTGAATCCATAGGCTGCCTTAAAAAAAAAAGTAAACAGCCCTAATTCCTCTGCTAAAAAAAAGTAAACCAACGCTATTAAAATACTCTGCTACTTTCAGTTTAATCTTTATTATATCCCTCAGAAAAACTTTAAATTTCCCCTTCAACCCTTGAATTCTGAAATTGGAGGCAAAGGAGAAACAGAGCTATAAAATGGGAAAGCCACACTGACCAGAAACCCATTTGCCCATCAACAACTTGAGAGGTTAAGCCTCAAGGCGCTAGCATAGGCTATCTGACCTATACTGGACCCAGTCTGAGCTTGGTTGCTTCAGGAAGACTAGCTAGTGAAAAGTCAAATGAAATATAGGCAATTTTCTAGCATCTTCTCAAGCTAAAGCTAATGTTTTACACGTGCTCAAATTTAACAAAATTATAAAAAGTTTTTTTTTAAAAAAAAGTTTTCACAATCAGATACCCCCACCCCAAACTCCTGATATATCCAATAAAAGAAATGACCACTTGAGGCAGTTTATTTCCTTTCTTGTAAATTTTAGCAGATAGTTCTGCAAAGTAAGGGGAAAAAAATCCAACATTTTTCCACATTTCCTATTTTACAATAAAAATGCAGTACAAAAGAGTTAAGTTTTTTGGCATATCATTTGTACTGTTTTGATAAAATAAAAAGCAGCAATAATGAATATTATTTGCTTTCTTCCTTCAAAAGAAAGAAAGAAAGAAAGAAAGAAAGAAAGAAAGAAAGAAAGAAAGAAAGAAAGAAAGAAAGAAAGAAAGAAAGAAAGGGTTCAAAACCAGCCATGTCTGCTGCAGGATGAGGTAAAAAAAAATAAAAATGGCAGCCATGAAGTGCAATCAGTACGAGACAGATGAGCTCTGATTGCATCATCCCAGCTGCCATCTTGCCTTTTTTGACCCTATCTATGGACAGCCCTGAAAAGACCCCCCCCACAACTAAAAAGATTAACTGATTAAAATATTTTTTTCACTACTATCATTGTTAAACCTCGAACAACAGCAGAACCCCCCACCCAAAAAAACACATCCCCAATGAGAAAAATACATCAATAGCAAAATAAGTTAAGAGGACCTGCTGAAATGAAGGGTTTTATACAGGCATTAACTCTTTCAATACTTCAGAACGCATATACAGAAGCCTCAGCATGAAAATACTCCAATATTTCACTAGAAATGGTAAAATTTCATACATTTTTATTTAAATATCTGCAATTATAATACTGAAAAAAAAGATTTGATTTTGAAGGCTCTGAAAGTGTCCACAAATGTAACTCTTCTCTATAGCCCTGAATGAAAACGACACTTGATCCTTTTTTTAATAAAAAAAAAATCAGGAATCTATGCTAGTTTTTTTTTTTTTAAGAAAAAGTCACCATTTTTCATTCTCGGTGCCTGTATCTACTACCTATCTGCCCTAGCGCACTAATGCTTTGCTTTTCAACCTATTTTCTCTTCCCAAAGAGCAGCTTCTTTGCACCTCTGCAAAGGAGATGCAACACCAAAAATGAGGCAGGCCCCTTCCGCCTCTCCAGGCCGCCCGTCTTCCATCCACGCGGCATCCTTTTCTGCATTAATTACATTAAGGCCAAAGCAACCAATCCAAGGGAAGGGAGGATTGTAAGCACTGAGATTCCCAGCAATGAAAAAAAGAAGGAAATAATGAGATTGAGCTGCCAATGGTGGGGGAGGGGAAACTCAATGGTGGGATTGTTATTACTATTTTTCCCCACCGCACAACTTTTAGGACATGGAAGAAGACCAATGTCACTTTCTTGTTTCCCCGTGTTTTTATGTTTCTGGATGCATCTTTTCTCTCGTTAGGCCTGCATGCACTTAAAGCGTTCTTGTTGGCAGGATTGGTTTCTCTTCTGAAGAAAAGTATGTTTTTGTGTGGGGGGGGGAACCCACCATTGGGGGGGGAGGGGAGGGCAGTCCCCCTGTCAGTTGTTGCCCTGTGTCGACTGCAAGGGTTGGGGAGCAGCGGCAGCCGAGGCAGAGGATGGTTTGGTCCAGGGGACAGTCAGCAGGGAGGGGGAGGAGGTGGTGGTTGTTGTCATGGTAACCTGAAGCATCTGCTCATTCTGTATCAGTCTAATGAGAGTTTTGAGGTGTTCCAGCGATGATTGAACCCCTTTCTGCTGGGCCAACAGGCTGTTTTTGATCTCTAGGCATTTCTGTCAAATTAGAAATGGAAAGACAAGAGTAAGAAATTTTATTTATTTATTTATTAATTAATTAATTTATTAATTTATTTATTTGGTCTTAAATGCCGCCCTCTCTCCCGAAGGACTCAGGGTGGCTCACATAAGAACAACCATACAAATACAAAAGTTAAAAAGGAATTAAACCAAATTTGACCAAATAATCATTAAAACCCATTTACAAACATTTAAAATTTTAAAACAACCCCAACCCCCCTTAGTCCAGGCCGGCTTGTTCAAATAACCAAGTCTTTAGACCACGGCGAAAGGAGCGGAGGTCAGGGGCCAGTCATAGCTCCAGGGGAAGCTGGTTCCACAAAGTGGGCGCCCCAGAAGGCCCTCCCCCTAGGGACCGCCAGTCGACATTGTCTAGCCAACGGTACCCCAAGGAGGCCCTGTCTGTGGGCGCGCACCGGGCGATTGGTATTTGATGCTGGCAGAAGACGTTCCTGCAAGTACCCCGGCCCCAAGCCATGGAGAGCTTTGTAGGTAATCACCAACACCTTGAATCTCACACGGAGGGCAGCCGGCAACCAATGCAGCTCGCGCAGGAGGGGTGTAATATGGGAATATCGGGACATCCCCATCACAACCCGCACGGATGCATTCTGCACCAGCTGAAGCCTCCGTGTGGTCCTCAAGGGAAGCCCCATGTTTATCCACAAGGAACGATCAAAACATCCCTCAGCAAATGGATGCCATGGAGGACTTGCAACCAAGATAGTTGCCCTGCGACATCCTTATGGCTAGAATATCAGTCAGGGTACTTAAAAACAGATTTTCCCTCCCTTTCCTATTTCTTCTTGGTGGCATACCGACATAATTGAATACGGAGATTATTTTCCAAACCAGTTTCATTCTGAAGTAACATACAGTTTATTAAGATCACCTTTATCTAACCTTGACTGATTTCCTCATGAAAAAAAAGACAGGATAGAAATTCCACAAATAAATAAATGAGCACAGTCCGCTCTGGTTATTATTTGAATGGGACAACTGGTGGGATTCTAAAAGTGGAAAGTCAAAAAATCATGTATATTATTTTATTTTTTATTAAAGACATTCCTATTGCTCTTAGAGGCTCACATGAAATATACACAGAAGAAATCAAAATGTCATAATGACATATAAAGCGAACACAAACTAACATGTAACAAAGAAACCTGCACAAAAATAAAGCAATCAAATGGAAAAAGAAAAGTTTGTGCTACATATAAACTCAGAGGACACCTGTGAAATGTCAACTATTTCAGGAGGTCAGCAGGGAAGGGGATAACCTGTCTCTCCCAGAAATAGTTCCACAGTGCTGGCACCGCCAAAAAAAGCAGCACCTTCTCACTTCAGCCACCACCAGCCTTAACTTCTCAAAAATGTGGGGTGTGCAGCAGTTTTCTCCTGATTATTCTAGTATTGGTGGAGTTCTGCAGGTATTTGGGTGCCAGTCTATAAAAAGTGTTATAGGCAAAAAACAGTACTTTAAATTATACCTGGAAATGGATCTGCAGCCATTGTGGAGTCTACAAAACCAGTATTATATGCTTCCAGTGCCAGAAGCTGAAAAGCACATGGGTTGCATTTTGGACAAGTGAAGCTTTTGCGCGCTCTTTAAAGGCAGCATCAAGCAGTGCATGCTACCAAGGTGGTAATGAGGAGATGACTGACTGTAGTCAGGTTCTACCACATCTGGTAAGATCACAAGTAAATCACCAGTGGAAACTGGCCATGGGTCCCTCTAACCACAACTTCCACCTGCTGTTCAAGCGGGAGTCATGAGTGCAGAAGGAGCCCTCTGATGGGTAGGGCTTACTTGCCAAGGAACAACTCTAGTGGTGACAGGGAACTCTGATGCATTAGCTGCAATTCTGACTTACTAGAGTTCATTTTCAGTTTATTATCTCCCTTCCAGATCCTAGTTTCAATACCATGAAGGAACTTTGAAACAGGTCCCCTCACAGCCCAAACTTCAATGTATAACTGAGTATCATCAGCATACCAATAATGCTCATTACCAAACCCGTCAAATGAGCTTTCTTAACAGCTTCATAAAGATGTTAAGAAAAGAACCCTGCAGTGCCCCACATATTGCAGTAAACCGGGCAGTCTCCCACTACAGGAGAATCACCACAAAATATTGTTTCCTATCCTTAATACCAGCAGGCTGTCCAATAAGAAACCATGGCAGGTGGCAGCAAATGTGGCTGAGAGATCCAATTAGATCAGGAAGGGAGCATATTCCATCCAGGGTTTAACCCAGATCATCCAGAATAGCCAGCACAGTCTCCAAGCCGCACCTGGACTTGAATTCAGATTAAAAAGGGCCCTGCTGCTTGTAGGATACTGAAAAGTTGATCACCTTTTACCTCATCAACAGCCTTCCCTACAAAGAGAAACTAGAGACCAGTCAATAGTTTCCAGGATTCTTGGTTCTAGGGAGGTCTCTTCAGAAGGGGGTAAAACACAGACTCTTTTCAAGCTGCGGGCGATTCCCGCCTCCCACAATTTGAGACTTGGCATTGACAATTCCACCTGTTTTCCACACTAGGTGGAACTGGCAGGAGTCCAAACAGTAAGTGACAGAAGATAACAAAAACACTGTCGTCCACTTCTGGAGATCACAGGCTAAAAGGACTGCCAGATAACAGCTCATGACAATGCCCTGATCAACTTGTCCATGAAGAGGCAAGATTACAACAACTCTGAGCAACTCTGAGCACAGAGTCATCTTAAGAGAGATGGGTGACATATAAATTGAATAAATAAATAAATCTGGTCACAAAGACCAGGCAGAAGATTACAAGATTATCTCAGTGCAGCAATGAGTTTGTAACTCTGAACAACTCCACTGAACAACAGTCTTCCAATATGTTCAGTCCGATTTCTTTTTCACTTTCTTTATCTAACATTCCAGGTATCGTTTCTGGTACTTTTATCTTCCTGAAAGCCTCCTTAATTGGCCATCAAAGGGAGGCCACACAAGGGCAGGAATGTCCAGTGCCCAGTTCACCTCCTACTCCAGTTACTCAGCAGAGATGAAAGAAAAGCTGAGATATTCTACAGGGGCACTAGCCCAGCTTCTTTGTCTTCCCAACCTGATTCCTACCAGCCAATTCTCTTGAACCTTCAAGTCCAAATGGCCAAGAAAGAGCAAGTCTTGTTAGAAGAACAGAATAACAGAGTTGGAAGGGATCTTGAAATCTTCCAGTCCAACTTCCCTGCTCAGGCAGGAAACTCTATACCATTCCAGACAAATGGTGGTCCAATCTTTTCTTTAAGATCTCCAGTCTTGGATGGTCCAATCTTTTCTTTAAGATCTCCAGTCTTGGATGGTCCAATCTTTTCTTTAAGATCTCCAGTCTTGGATGGTCCAATCTTTTCTTTAAGATCTCCAGTCTTGGATGGTCCAATCTTTTCTTTAAGATCTCCAGTCTTGGACCATCCACAACTTCTGGAGGCAAATGATTCCACTCATAGACTTTACTCTGATAGTCTTTACTCCAGAAGACCACTCTCTACTTATTCACCAGCAGGTCCAAAAAATTTTGGGGCGAGGGAGTATCATCAGTAGCAAGAGTATCCAAGCTAACAACCAGGTTCCATCCTCACTCAACACCTGTCCCCAAAGCAGCAGAGATAAATGTGCTCAGAAATCAGGAGATCTGTGCTGCAGACTCAAAAAGTCTCCATTCCCAGGGAAGTCACATGTAAACCCCAACCAGGTCCACTGGAGATGGACCTGCAGCTGGCCAACCCCCTAACACAAACCACAAACTACCACCTTCCTCCCTCCCTAAAATTCTGCCATACATTCATTATCTGACAGCCCCTGGGACATAATGACAACAAAAACATCATCTTTTCCTTGTCAGAATCCGGCTGGGAAGGTTAGGAATGGTAATCACATGATTACCCTGGGATGCAGCAACTATCCAAAAACACACCCATTGCCAAGTGCCCAAATTTTGATCAAGTGACTGTGGTGATGTTGGGATGATTATAAGGGTGAGGACCAGGGGTGGGATCCCACCAGTGTAACTACTGGTTTGGTGATTTACGATTTGCGTGCACATGCGTGCTGCACGCACGTGTCAATCATCATCAGCTTGCTGCCTGGACAACTGAGGACTTTTTTCCTGCTTTTTCAACCGCAGCTGTGCAGGCGGGCGGGGCCAAAACAGCAGCAGACATAGAACCAGTTCTATGTCTGCTGATCTTCAGAGCTACCGGTTCTACGGAGCCGGACAGAACCGGACAGAACCCACCCCTGGTGAGGACTAACTACTTTTTTCCAGTGCCATTTTAACTCTGAACCGTCGCTAAACAAACAGCTGTAAATCGAGGTATACCTAGTATAATCTGCTTAGTAGACAGACCAGCAAGAAACCAGAGCTTTAAGGTTAGAAAAGGGAAATGTGTATGTGTTTTAAAGAAGTATTTTACAGCCAAGTAATCCTCAATGGCCTGTTGGTGGAGTAACCGGCATGACTGGCAAAAAAAATCTCTTTTTTTTTAACCTGCTAGCAATGCAACATTTGCTCTAATGCTACTGGATTGGCATCTGCCTAGATTCAGACAAGTGAAATATTGCTACAGGGATCATGCTTTGAATGATGAGGAGAGGCTGTAAAGAAGTCAATGGTGGAAATGAAACGCCTAATAATGACCTAATGGGGCTTAAAGGACAATTAACTATAATGTCTTGCAAAGTCTTGTTTCCATAGAATTGCTCTTGAAGGAGCACTGTCTTTGGCTACCATCTTCTACCCCGCCTGAAATTCTGAGAAACCTTCCCATTTGTCTCTTTGTCTCCCGTGGGCCTTGAGATAAGAAACAAGCTGGGAATTATACCTTCATTGCATTATTAAGAAAGCATTCTTTTTCCTCCAGCTGTGTGTGTTCTCCTCTTAATTCACTGCTCCTCTTTAATAGCCTTCTCTTCTCTTCTTCTTTGACTGAAAAAGACACAAACAGAAGCAATGAAGATAATGACACTTTCTACCAAACAGAGCAGATAAGCCAAAGGCATCTGGAAAGAACTGGACAGGTCCTTGGGGCAGCGACTAGCGGTGATGCCGAAGAGGCAATGGCCTTCCCCACTTCAACAAGATCTTTCTTGACTCAAGCCATGGCTGGCAGCTTTTCCTACCTGACATAGTTTTTGTGTATTAGGCAAAGACTATCTCCAATGGGCCAACCAGCCAAGATAGGAGAGTAGCCCCATCCTCCAAAATTGTCCCAGAGAAGAACGAGTGTTGTTCTGGAGAAGGGACGAGGCTGGAGTTCTGCCCAATGAGAAATGATTCTACCCCAGGTAAAGAAGTCAATCCGCTCAGCTTTTCAATATGGCTGGAAGCTAATTACTATTTAGGGAGTATCAAAGTTTTCAACTTTCAATTTCCAAACATCAGGGGTCCTCAAAAGTTGTGACCTGCCTTGGGGATTGTACAGATACTTTGGTTACTTTAATACAATTTAGATGTGCTTGGTAAGTAACTACATAAATATCCTAACTTTTTAACATTTTATTTGTGTCAATTTGCTCAGCTTTTCAATATGGCTGGAAGCCCAACTATATGATAGCAACAAGCAAATGTCAGCACCGATCTCAATCCAGTGCCCGCTTTGCATGCAGACATGATCCAGACAATATACTCCAGATATATAAGAGTCTATATAAACAAGACTCTTAAATCCTTCAATTAATTCACATTTTTTTCTCATACAATTCAGTGGCTGCAATGAGATCAACAAGAGAATACAAAGAAGTCCTCACTTACCAGCTGCAGTTAGGACTGGGGACACTGTCGGTAAGCGGCATGGTCATTAAGTGAAATATCATAGCACCAAGCCCAAATCACAACAGCAATAGCAGTAGCACTTAGACGTATATACCACTTCACAGTGCTTTACAGCTCTCTCTAAGAGGTTTACAGAGTCAGCCTATTGCCCCCAACAGTCTGGGTCCTCATTTTACCGACCTCGGAAGGATGGAAGGCTGAGTCAACCTTGAACCTGGTGAGATTCAAACTGCCATTTTGCAGGCAGCCGGCAGGCAGCAGAAGTTAGCCTGTAGTACTGTGTTCTAACCACTGTACCACCATGGCTCATAACTTGAGTGCTGCAGCATCACTTTTCTTATCAGAAGTCAGCTGGGAAGCTTGCAAATGTTGATCACGTGACTGTGGGATGCTGCAACCATCACAAATGCGTGCCAGTTGCCAGGGGCCTGAATCACAATCATATGACCGCAGGGATGCTGCAACAGCCCCATGTTCAAAGGCCGATCATCGGTCAACTTTTCAGCATCATCCTAATTTTGAATGGTCAATAAATGGAGCAGTTATGAAGCGAGGACTATATGTACTGTACAATGTTCCATTCCATAGTTGGCAAAGAGTTTTCCCAACTTCAGGCCACTGATTGATCTATATGTCAAACTCGCATCATCACAGCGTCATGATGTGATGTATCGCGACTTTCCCCCCCCTTCGCTAAACTGTGTGTGGGTGTGGCCAGTGTGTGATGCATCTGGCCTGCGGGCCATGAGTTTGACACCCCTGATCTATACATTTATATGCTGTCACCTTTTAGGATTCTAAAGGACATCTGAAAAAGTCTAGAAAATGCAAAAGATGTGAGAATTAAGGTAAAAACCAGCAAAAATGTTTTCAAATAAACAAGTTAGGAAGTCATCTGAATTCATCCACTGTCTGTCTGTCTGTCTTGCTCTCTCTCAAAATAGTTTTGTCTCCAGTGTAAATTGTGTTAAGAACAGCTGTTGGATAAAAGATCTTGTCTGACAATTCCTGTTACGTTTAGATGGGCACATGCCTTCAGAGTAGCTTGCAATCCACCCCTGGGGTGACTTCAATTTTCAAGCTGCTGACATTTGAGAAACTCTATCTAATAATCAATCACTTCAGCACATACCTGTTTTATGAGTAACGTACGATTGCACCACAGCCAGAGTTCCAGACCAGGGGACATTGTCATCTTTCTTTAACACCTACAGGTTTCAGATAATAACAGCTTTCAGCAATTCAAGGACACAGCTAGGACACAGTATTTGTGAGCACCTCATCATCTCCTCCCCTCAGTTTTCTTAATCAAAAGTTGATCATATCAGAAATACCCAACAGGTACACAACACTGGCTCCAGTGGTTTGCAAAATGAGAATTCATGGGAGATCTTATGGAAAAAATGTAAAAACTCCCTTTTCCTCTTTTACTATGGAGAATAGGAAAATATCCTGTTTTATCCATCTAGTAAATATCTCCCCAAGCCACTCAAACTGGTTGCCAGCCATCATATATGCAGTGCCCAAACTGCATAAAGACATTTAATGTGTCTGTGTTAACAACGAAATACTTTGTCATTATCATAACCACTAAAGACATCTTTTGCCTTGTCTCAAGAGAAAATCTGCTTCCATAAAATCTGCTTCCTAAGAGATCTGTAAGGAGCGTGCATAACTGCACAATCGTGCCTACCGTCCCTGTCTTAATGTCCCCATTTGTTCGTACCTATTTCCTGTATTCTTACTCATGTTTATACTTATTCCTATTATCTTGTAAGAGATTGACAAATAAAATAAAATAAATAAATAAATAAATCTGGGAATGATAACCTCTCCTCAGATATTCCTGTGAGAAGCAGAGAGCCTAAAAAATAGTTGGAATCTCTCATGCAAATTTTATTTCCTACACAGGTAGTCCCCAAGTTATGTCATGTGACTGACCCAACTTTATGACCTTTTGTGGCAGTTGTTATGTGAACAGCACAGTTATTACGAGAACCAGTGGTTCACTATGGATGTGATTTTGCCCCAAAATGGAAGCAATGCTGTTTTTTTTTTTGCAAAACTTGTCATAAAACATAGTCATGTGATGTGGAAGGATGCTGCAAATGGCAATAAATGCAGCTCAGTTGCCAAATGTCTGAAGTGCTGTTGTTTGACCATAGAGTGGGAAACTGTTGGAACTTCAAATCTGGATCGTAAGTACCCTCGAAGTAAAGCCATTGGAACTTTGAATGGTCACTAAGTGATCGGTTATAAGTCGGGGAGTACCTGGATTCTCCATGAGGAAAACTTAAATTTCTATAATTCAAGAAAGGCATGAGAGAATATTTATTATTTATTTATTTGGTAAATTTATGCAGCCACTCATTTCTCTCATTTCATATGTATATTGAATATGATACAATATATGTAATACTCCTACACTTGGAGATATCCCCTGTCTTAAAATCGGTGAGGGATTCACAATTACTGTATATCTTTTAAGTACCTGCTAAAAGTGTTTTAGATCTAAGATTTCTTTGCAGGAATGTTGTGTCTTGGATTTTAAAAGAGCTGATTTTAATAAACTCAGAGAGAACTTGGGAAAGATTCCATGGATGAAAATCCTAAAGGGGAAAACAACTCAAGAATCTTGGGAAACTCTGAAAAGTATGATCATAGAAGCCCAGACCAGCACAATACCACTGAGAAAGAAAAACAAGAAATCCAAGAAGAAACCAGCACGGCTGCACAAAGATCTCTCTGGCAAATTGAAAGAAAAAAAGGACAAGTACAAAAAATGGAAAGAAGGACATACAACTAAGTCAGAATATCAGCAGATAGCCAGAATCTGCAAAGACGAAGTCAGGATAGCCAAGGCTCAGAACGAACAAAGGCTCAGAACAAACAAAGACTAGCAAAAGAAGTCAAAGATAATCTTCCAACATATAAATAACAAGAAAAAAATCAAGGAAACAGTCAGTCCACTAAAGAGAGAAAGACGGCAAGGAAGTAACAGGCAACAGAGAGAAAGCAGAACTGCTTAACTCATTCTTTGCATCGGTCTTCACGCAAAAAGAAACTATAGTTCAACCCACCAAAAACATAACTGTAAAAGACAGACCAGAAATAAAAGTTAAAATAAGCAAAAAAATAGTAAGAGAACACCTGTCTGATCTTGATGAAAACAAATCACTGGGGCCTGATGGATTACATCTCAGAGTTTTAAAGGAGCTGGCAGAGGTCATCTCAGAACCACTGCACCATATCTTTCAAAAATCCTGGAGCACAGGGGAACTACCAGAGGACTGGAAAAGAGCTGATGTAGTTCCCATCTAAAAAAAGGGGAAAAAAACAGACCCAGGAAACTATAGACCAATCAGCCTAACATCAATACCCGGGAAGATAGGATAATAAAAAAACAGATCTGCCAACATCTAGAAACAAGTAATAACTAGCAGTCAGCACAGGTTTGTTAAGAACAGATCATGCCAAACGAATCTTATTTCATTCTTCAACAAAGTGACTAAATTAGTAGACCAGCAAAATACTGTGGACATAATATATTTAGATTTCAGCAAGGCATTCGACAAAGTAGACCACAACCTACTTCTTAGTAAGCTAGAAAAAAGTGGAATAGATACCACCACCACTAGATGGACTCGCAACTGGCTGACAAACTGTACTCAACGAGTAATCCTTAATGGGTCTAAGTCTACATGGAGGGAAGTAAGCAGTGGGGTGCCACAAGGTTCTGTCTTAGGCCCAGTACTCTTCAATATCTTCATTAATGACTTAGATGAGGGAATAGAAGGGGAACTTACCAAATTTGCAGATGATACTAAGCTGGCAGGAATAGCTAACACCCAAGAAGATAGGCTCAAGATCCAGATGGATCTTGACAGACTAGAACACTGGGCAGTATATAACAAAATGAAATTCAATGTAGAGAAAAGTAAAGTCCTACACTTAGGCAAGAAAGACCAAAAGTACACATATAGACTGGGTGAAACCAGGCTCAATAGCAGTAACTGTGAGAGGGATCTTGGAGTCTTAGTGGACAACCAGCTAAATAGGAGCCAGCAGTGTGCAGCAGCCTCCAAAAAAGCTAATGCAATCCTAAGTTGTATTAACAGAGGGATACAATCAAGCTCAAAGGAGGTACTAATACCACTCTATAAAGCCTTAGTAAGACCACACCTAGAATACTGCATCCAGTTTTGGTCACCACATTATAAAAAAGATGTTGAGACTCTAGAAAGAGCAGAGAAGAGCAACCAGGATGATTAGGGGACTGGAGACTAAGACATATGAAGAACGGTTACAGAAACTGGGCATGGCTAGTCTAGGGAAGAGAAGGACCAGGGGAGACAGGATAGCAGCCTTCCAATATTTGAGGGGCTGCCACAGAGAGGAAGGGGTCAATCTTTTTTCTAAAATGCCTGTAGGCCAGACAAGGAATAATGGATAGAAACTGAATAAGGAGAGATTTAACCTGGAAATAAGGAGAAACTTTCTGACAGTGAGAACAATCAACCAATGGAAGAAAAGTTGCCCTCGGAAGTTGTGGGAACGCCATCACTTGAGACCTTCAAGAAGAGTTTGGACTGCCATTTGTCAGAAATGGTGTAGGGTCCCCCGCTTAAGTGAGGGGTTGGACTAGATGACCTATAAGGTCCCTTCCAACTCTGATTATCTGTTATCTGTTACCGTTATCTGTCTTTGTTATTTTTTTTCCATTTTTCAACTCGAATATATAATTTTCAAGTTTTGTGCTATACTTTAAAATAATCTACCAATACATTACATAAGCAAATAAATGAGGGAGATTCTTTTTTTCACTGCTTTGATTGTGGCAAACATTTTGCAGGTCTGTCTTGATTTATTTATTATATTTAGGAACTGCCCATGTCTTGACAGAGAGAGGCCTTATTATTTAATAATCATATCTGAAATGGCCATGGGAGTAACTGTCCAAAAAAAGTGGATGTAATGATGCAATTGAAGCGCCTTTTTTACATATGCATTTGAAAAGGATTTTGGTAAGTACCAGGTTATGTAAATTGCTGTACTAAAGATGTTATCCCACAGAAGAATAATCTAGAATTTCTTGGAGGAAAAATATTATCACCTTTTCTATCACACAATACTTGTTTTTACATTCAGTATGACAATAATTCTAGAGTAAATAAATTCTAAGAAATTTCTGAAAAGAAAAAGCAGGCATACTTCAGAAACAAATGTTTATGCCCATCTGTAGAAAGAAGAAAAGCAATTATTTATTTTGCACAACAGTTGATAGAATGAACAAGATATGGAAAATATTTTGCAAATTATAGCATGCAAAAAGTTTAACATCATCATTGGTTCTAAGTGGAAACATCCCATTTTTGAGGCTGACTTCCTTGTTTTGAGCAAGTAGCAGCTGCTTTCTGGATTTTGGAATGGGATTTTCTGATCATATTGGCAGTCTGGTGGTTAAACAGCTCTGTTTTCAACTCCAAATACTGTTTCAACTGAAGATATGAAACATCGTCTTCATAGGAATCTTATAATGGGAGCATGGCTACTGAGGTCATAATTTACCCTCAAATGAGAAAGTTTTTGTGGAAAAGATGAATATATCATACAACTCTATCTTATCAATATTAAATAGAGTTCACCGCTCAGAGATTCTTTGTTTAGTACCTGCAGTGCCAAGTAGCTCACCTTTTCTTGGCACTTGGGACAGACCCATGCTCCTTTAGGAACGGTCTTCAAGGGAGGATCCAAGCAGCTGAGGTGATAGGCCCTGGAACATGTTCCACAAGGTTGTAAGTTGGCACCATGCTTGCATGCTGAGCAGTATTCCTCGTGGCTGACCTCATTCTGAAACATGGCAAGGGTAAAGTTGAAGGAGTTCCTCAAAAGCAGAAATAGGCTTTTTTGGGCCCGCATTTTACTAAACAAGCATCAATAGACCACCATAACCCTCAAGATTTCACTAGTACGCTTGTTTATTCATGAGGGGCTTTGTGCTCTCTGAGCTGGGTTGTTTTCTTGCAGATATTACTGCTAACACTGATGATGTTACCTAGTTTGGGTAACTGCAAGAAAACAACCTAGCTCATAGAGCACAAGGACCCCTCATGTCAATCCTGAGCTACAAATATTCTCCTTTATTAGTACTTGTTTATTCACAAGCTTTTCTCCAAGGATCACATCAAAGATCACTAATTATCACTATGCCTTGCAACTAAATATGAATGTCTTGAGACACGTGTTCATTATTCTGAAGAACAGGGAGTGAAAGCCACTACAGGTGGCTCCCTTGAAGACATACAAGTCTGGGGAAGCCAGTTTCACTTAATAACTGCGGCAAGAAAGTGGGGGGTCAATTGTGTACACTGAAGGTTCCCAGTAACATAATTGCTTTAGTGGTTCAAAGAAGTGTGATTTGTTCATGTCAACATACTCTGCAAATGCCTGTATCCCTCAGATGCTTTAATCAAGGAAGAAATCCGGTGGTCCTGATTGACAATGCAATGAAAATGCCAATTTAGTACACAACAGCTGTGAAAGATGGAAATTGCACACTTGGAATTATGATGAAATTAATCAAAAATAGAATTGCCTCTGTTGCATTGTCCTAATACATATAGAATATTAATCATCTATCTCAAAATGAGAACTTTAAAGGATTTTCTTTTTTTAAAAGATAGCCACCTATCTTTGCTTCTCAGAATGATAAAGGAACTGAAAAAAACATATCAGAATGGAAAGGCTGCAGCATTACAGTTTGATTAAAGATTTTATTTATTTGTTTGTTTGTTTGTTTGTTTGTTGGATTTTCAAGGCTGCCTGACTCTGAAAACACACTGGGCAACTGCAGTATTTTAAATATATAATTTAAAAATATAGTTAAAAACCTACGTGCTCAAATTAAGCAGGACAAGATACAAAATTCTGCAAACAACATCAAATTATCCAGAGTCTTGTATGTACATAAAGATAATGGACAGTGTTGATCTTTCTTTCTCCTAATAGTCATCCAGGGAAAAGGACTGAAGCTTCAAGGCCGACCAAACTGAATTAAACTCCTATTTCATGGATGCACTTACAACAAAATATCAGAAGAAAAGTGTAATTGTAAGGCCGGGAATAGCAAATGTCTTCTTGTTTATCTTTGCAAGCCACTAAGGGAGCTTTTTGGAGATTGAAGCCTGAAATATAAATGCTGAAAAAATAACTACAGTATCTCAAAATAGTGTGTCAAATTAAATTGCTTTGCTAATCTACTGACAATGAATAATTACTACTGGGAGAATTAAAAGTCTATTAACTTTTGAATTCATATATTTTGCAGTTCAGAATAAATGTGGCTTATTGACTTATTGAAATGAGACTAATTTGGCTTTTGGCTTTTATAGAAAGATAAACATAATGTTGTTATTATAGAAAAGATTTTATGAATTTACTGTTTTGTTTTAGATTTAGGCAAGTTGTGATTCACACTAAAACCATCAGTTACATGGAACATCCAAATGAGACTGAATAAACCCCCTCTGTCTTCCTGAAACGGTAACACAACCACTTGCAATCCAGCTTCAGATGCTGCCCTTAATCTGCCTACGCTGAAATAGTGACTAAATCCTGGCAAATCCAAGATCTATAATAGTGTTTTTCAATTTTTGCAACTTTCAGATGTGTGAACTTCAACTCCCAGAATTCCCCAGAGGAGAAGGAGGAATCCAATCTAATGTAGCCCCTGGTCCTGTCCATTTTATGAAGGTCATGATGCTGCGAAAAGCCCAGGTGGCTCTTGGGTCAATGGAAGGTGTGGATCATGGCAGTAAGGAAAGTATGTTGCAGGACTCACACATAAATTACTCTTTGCAGAAAAACATGCTATGATTGAAACAGTTTGTATAGTAATGGACAAAAACGTACCTTCCAACATGGATCCTCATTGGCTGGCATTGTGAGGAAGGGCAAAGACAGGTTAATAGAAGTGAGGTTAGATTTGCAGCTTAGTGGGTGGCAGTAAAATGATGATCCAAGTGTATTATACAAAGTTGCAATCGATACAAAGGTATTTACAATCAACTCAACTTGCAATTTCTTTGATTTTCATTTCATTTTTCATAAGGATGTTTTTCCAACATAGCAGCTTCAAGATGTGTGGACTTCAACTTCCAGAATTCCTCAATCAGTGTGAAAAACACTGATGTACAATCTCCATTTTTGTATGATTCCTATTTTGGAACCATGGCAATTGCTCAGTGAATTGCTCAAATACCCAGTAACCATCCATAAAAATAACAGGTATAGGTTGATCAGCTAGGGTTATGAAAGATAGCAATAGCAACAGCACTTAAGACTTATATACTGCTTCACAGTGTTTTGCAGTCCTCTCTAAGTAGTTTACAGAGTCATCATATTGCCTCTAACAATCTGGCTCCTCATTTTACCGACCTCGGAAGGATGGAAGGCTGAGTCAACCTTGAGCCAGTCAGAATTGAACTGCTGGCAGTGGGCAGAATTAGCCTGCAAGCTCAGAGATCAATGTCTTTTTTCAAAAAGTTTAGTAGAAGAAATGAGAAATGTGGCAATATATAAAATAAGATATATAAAATCTTCTGAAATACTAGAGGAATAAGCATCCCATTCTGGAAGCATTTGTCCATGTTAGGCACAAGATTAGTTCCACTTGAATAACACCAAAGTTATACCTTCAAAAAACTGAAGGTAACAACAAAGAATTGAAGATTTAATGGTAATAAAAAAACCCAACAACTGTGCGTTTGTGATACAGTCTTTAATATAGACTTTAGCAACTGCCTCATTTAGCAACAGTTCAAAGTTAGGATAGCAATGAAAAAATAAACTTGGTGACCAATCCTCACATTTAAGCAAATCCTCACAGATAAGCAAAATTGAAGGGAGATTGTAAGCACAGTTGTGGGTTCATTTAGTGACCATTTTGCTTAATAACCAAGTTGAGCATCCCAATTAGTGGTCACTAAACAAGGATTACCTGTGCTAGGGTTCTGTTTTCTTTCTAAAGTTGAGGGTTTGTCTTTTTTTGCTCTTGCTAAACAATTTCATAACTTTCTACTAGAAGCCAAAATTACAGTTTCTACTACAATTGTAATACAGCTAGGTATTACTAATAGTATGATATCTACAGTACAAACTTCCTAACAGGAAATTGCAAAACTTATTCAAACAATGTTATTAGAATAAAACAAGAACTACCAGTTTAACAAACATTTTTAAGATTACTAACTTTTGCTATAATATAAATTTTCACATTTAAGGATCAAGTGTCAGATACACAGCAACGCTGCTATATTCCCAAGTAAAATTTCATAACAAGCCCTTCAAATCTATTTTCTCTTGTTCCAAGTTTGTGGTTTCTGCTAGATTTCGATCTCTCTGAAGTCTAACAGCACATGGGTTACAAGCAGAAGACACTAGAATTTACAAGAACTATTTTATTCATGTGTTTGGAGTGCTGATCTTCCATTCAATAACTTGAAGAGCTTACCTCTTGTGGACAGGAAAAAAGGGTTGTTCAAATAATTTGATGCAAGGCGTTTCCGCTGAAAAAGGAGAAAAAGTCCACATATTTTTATGAACAGCAGCTCTTGCATCGATTTCTGAAAAATCGAAGTAGTTTTCTTCTAAAGAATTTAACCCAAAACTTAAATATATAGCATCATTAACATATGTATGTTTGTGAAAAAGAATGAATGCTTGTGATGTATTGTATTTTTTTTAATGTTTAGTCGATTAGTTTGAATCAACGTGTGAGCAATATTGTGGCTGTGCAGTAACTGGGTCAAATTTCTTTGGGAATGACTCATGGCCCCTCAGGGGCCTTCTTCTCCTTGAGATAAGGAGACACACTGTAGGACCTTTAGTTCAGTTGAGAGTATCAATATCCACAGGATGGAAGTTGGTGAAGAGACAAGATGGTCTATACACAAAAGGAGTGAGACTGGTATCATGACAACATGTTTGGTTTTTTTTAATTCACATTTATATGCCGCCCTTCTCGGAGACTCAGGGCGGCTTACAATTTTTGGAGCACAACCCAATGTGCTCAGCAATAGCCTTCATTCCATTGTATATGCCTGCTTATTACTAAGCAGCATTTTTACAAAGTCAGCTTATTGCCCCCAACAATCTTGGGTCCTCAATTTACCTACCCCGAAGGGATGGAAGGCTGAGTCAACCTTGAGCCTGGTGGCATTCGAGCCTGCACTAATTGCAGGCAGCTGGAACTAAGTGCTAGGCGTTTAACAGCCTGCACCACCAAGGCCCTCTTGCCATCTTGCCCATTCTGGCACTTCCCCAGAGACGTTTTGACAGAAAATGTCTCCAAATTTATTCCTTCAGGAGTCAGGGTCCCAGATTTTGGACACATTCTTTAAGTTAGCCTGTTTGAGGCACCTCAAAAACTGCTGCCCTATAGTGGATCATGTTGCCCAGTTAAAGATCATGACAATGAGAGTTTTAGTAGTACATAGATTCCTGTATTGTTTTTATCCTAATCAAAAACATTGCTTCCCTTTCAATAAAATGTTGTACATTTTTAAACAATATCTTTTTTGTTCTATTAGTTGACTAATTTAGCCTGACTTTAAATTTATTCATGGCCTAATTGCTTGTGTGCTAATTGCAGGAACTGAAATGAAATCTAATGAATCTAAAACCATACATTTACTTTGTTTCCTGTCCTAGGAATGACCCCATTGTATAAATCTTTTAAATAATGTAGTCCTCTCATTTCCTGATAGTGGGTGCTGTCTAATTTTATCTTCATCATAAAAGGGATGATGAAATAAAAGGGCTAAAGGATGATGGGGGTGGAGTTGATAAGCCTGTCTTTTCTAAATGTTAATTTTTTTTTGAAGAAACAGACTTTGAATATGTTACAGGTCTTTATGAACGTTTTTGGAACAATGAAGTGCCCTAATTTTTGCTACTGGCACACTTCCAGATTCTTTGCTTAATCAAAGTGTTAATTCTTTTGACTTTATCAAGCCAAAATATTGTCAATCATAGCAAGAGTTAATATTTTGAATTTCAAGGTCTCCTTCAATAGTGTTTTTATAGAGGATCTTTGAATTTATTCTTGCTTTTTTCTATTATTTATCATTTATTTATTTTTCAAATTTTTGATACCCATCTTTTGGTTCGGAGACTCTTACTAATTATTTTTCAGATGTATTTACTCAGTGTTTGTTTGGAAGAGATATAGGAACTGAAGAAGCAGTGACATTTTTACTTCTTTCATGTCCTTAAGTGAGTAATTAATTTATGCTTTATGTTCAGTTGAAATAATTTGCCATTTTGCGCAGGTCTCTCTGAATGGGTGTTGGATCACTGATATTAACAGTCTGGTCCAGTAACTTTTTCCAATTAGAGCAAGAACAGGAAAAAAGCAATTTCAAATTAAGCAATTAGCTATTAAGAATTGCCCGCGAGATCAAATTGTAAGTTAAACAGCCACAAAATGCCTGGAATGTCACTATTACTTTATCAGTATTGCTCATAAAGAAATAAATCAAAGATACTAACTGAGTAAGTGCTAAACAGCTGACTCTAGTTTATTTAAAGCCACTTCTGGTAGCCAACAGCATTTCCCCATGAGGAGTTTTGTAGATCTCTCTGGGGATTAATGAGAGGGACATTTATGTCCCGCTTCTTTCCTGCTTTGCCTTAAATTAGCCAAAAAGATAACGCAACAGATAGGGCCAGCTTTATTCTTCTGTTTATTAAACATACATAAAATAGTTGCAACCTAAAAAAATTTCTCAGGTACCAGATCACCCTTAATTTAGAACAAGGCTGTCAAACTCCTGGCCCACATGCTGACATCCGGTTTAGCAAAGATGAAAAAAGTACCGATATGTCATGTGATGCCATCATGACGATGTGAGTTTATCACCGCCGATTTAGAAACTAATGATATGATTTAGAAGCCAGTGATAGAATGATACACAAAGCAAAGCTTCTTAGCCAAGAAAGTTTAATAAATAAATCTAACCCTGAAAATCATCTGCAACTTTAGATACATTCAAAGAAAAAGAACAATTCAAAACAATTTTCTTCCCACTTCTTATCATTTTTCCTTTGTGTCAAATTTGCTACTACTGTACTGAGATAAGTTTCCTGAACTGGAGGTATTTTTAAGTTAAAGAATGGAATAAGCAAATAAGATTGTTTCCACATTTAAATATCATCAATTCTTTCTCCAACCTTGTACCAGAACTGTGAGCAGAGAATATGTAAATCATGCATTTTGAAATCTCTACTTTTTTAAAAATAAACAAAACCATCCCTGTTTCACAGGTAGGTATCACCTACCATAAGGGTGATACCTTCAACACTCATGAAGACCAGCTGGTCTTAAACTCAGATCTCAACCAGCAATGTAAAACCAAAACCAAAACATAAACTTGGTGATGCTTGCTTTTGGTTCAAAAAACAAATTAGAACCATCAGTCAGAAGTATTTAGGTCCAGCCTATAAACGAGATTTAAATTCTTGTTGTTTTGGAAAATGCCCAGTCTTGCAGGGAGCTAGACCAGGGGAGAAAAGGGTTCCTTCGAAGTTACAATCCTGACTAGAGTCAACATTTTGAGTCAGAAATTACCAGGGAAAATAAAACCTTCTTCAGCATGTTCAGCAGTCTCTGGGAGACAAGAGAATAGTCATCTCGCTCAAACTGTGGTTGGCACCTTTGAAAGGAGACTAAGCTCACATAATTCTTTTACTAATTACTTTCGGAAATTGCTTGTTAACTGCTTTTTAGCTATTAGGAATCTTTGGATTGACAAGTGTGAAAACACAAGGTGAGTTTCCTTCAATCCTTCATGAAAGAAGCTTTTAAATACAGTTTTAAAGACTTTGTCTTATGGAATAAACATCAAAAGGATGATTAAAACTTTGTGTTTATAAAATTATAAATGGACTAAAGGGTACAGATAAATTTGAAATAAGATTCTGGAATTAATCGTAAGAATTCTTCCCATGGGAAAATGCTTTTTGTTTTGATTTTTAAAAAATGATGGCAGGAAGGAACTTTGAAGGTTGGACACTATAGGGAAATAGAAGAAACTAAAGATTATAGGAGAAGAATACATACATAGGACTTACTAACGTAGAATGGAACAAAAATATTTTAACATTCAACAGACTGAAAAATATTTTTAAACAATGCATCCTGAAATTAATTTTAAGAGTGTCTGCCTTTATAGGTAGACTGTGTTCAAAAGTTGTAGAAGAACAGGTTTTTCAGGACTAAATTGAGACTGATCTGAAAGTGGATTTAAAAATGACAAGCTACATCAATGATATAGAAAAAGATGCTAGGCTGGACTTATAAAAGAAACCAGGTAATATTTTAATAATTAAAAGGGATATATTTATATCAAACCAAGAGAGTGAACTGAATAATCTTCCTATGTTAGATTTACAAAAGAGGGTTTTTTTTAAAAAAAAAGTTTCAAAGAATTTTGCCAGTAAGAAAAACAAAACAAAAAAAGAAAAATCAAGTTTTAGAATATTATTTTAAGGGACTAAATATCAATATTGTTAAAAGTAAATGGATTAGGGTTAGGGTTAAAGCTGGTTTATTTGAACAGGTCTAAAATAAATGATGTTGTTATCTCTACTAACCCTTAAGAGACTTTTGCTAATCAGGACTGAAAAGACAAGGTTCTTAAGGTTTTATAAATATGAGGTGATGCTACTAAAATGGTTTATATTTGCTGTGATGAAATCAGAAATACACACACACAGTCATACACACATGCAGACAAGTTCATTATATGTATACTATAGAATTAATCACATATATTTTTTAATATATCCTTTTTTCCTATGCCTTCTATATTTTCTAACTTTTTTTTGTTTCTATTAGCTATTTTTATTGTAGCGGTAAACCTTGTGTCTGATTGGCCATAATACTACTGCTTCAGATTAGTTAGTATTTTTTAAAAAATTCTTACTACATTCTTATTGATTTCATTAATAATATTTATCACCTTTTTGTCATTTTCACCACTGATGAAAAGGATTAACCTGATACATGTTTTTCTTTGCATTTGTTCCCATTCTTGAAAGAATAATGTATTCTTTATCCTTTTTTTAAAAAGGTTATGTAATTTTATATTTTGTAAAAATCGTTAATATTGGGTGCAATTCATTTAACAACTGCCTTGCTTAGCAATTGGTATTCTGCCCCCAACTGTGGTCATAAGTCAAGGATATCTCAAAATTAATACTCATGTGGGTTCCAGGTACAATCCCGATTTTCTCACCTTCCTGTGACTTATAATCTCGTTAAAATTGCACAGGTCAGAAATGAAACCAAAAGTGAAAATGTTTAAATATTGGGCTACCTCAGTTTCCAAGAGTCCACTGTAAGCTGGATTGGCAGTACTTCTTCTTTTTCTTTCCTGACGTTTGCTCTGGATTTCTATAATCAATTTCAAAAGGGTTATTTTCCTGTACATAAAATATTTAGATGAAACTTACTTGATCAGATGATTTTTGTTACTTAGGCAAACCTTCTGATTAGACCTTATCTGCTACCGTGTTTCCCCGAAAATAAGACCTACCCCGAAAGTAAGGCCTAGCACTGTTTTCTAAACCTGCCCTAATATAAGACCTACCCCGAAAATAAGACCTAGTGTAAATCTCCAGTTCCAGGAAGACTTTTCAGGGAGCAACCGTGCACCCGCAAACACCCCCTACACACTCACACCCACTATTTGGCACCATAAATATATAAGACCTACCCCGAAAATAAGACCTAGTGTGTTTTTGGGAACAAAAAAAAAATAAGACAGTGTCTTATTTTCGGGGAAACACGGTATTACTAACTGATTATCTTGGCCTTTGGGTTTCTGAAGCTCTTCAGACTGATCCAGCAATGTGAAGTTTATTTTCCTAGCAACACAAAAGCTTTGAAGCCCACAATATTGCAAACCTTGCAATGTATTTTGCTCACAACCCAGGGCCAATTTCTCCAATGGTATTGATTGTAATTCTGATTTACTTCAAGGGAGCTGTCCATTTCAAGCGAAAGGCCATGAATAGAAAAACTAAAACTCACTTAGTTCATTTCTAACCTTATTTAGAAAAAGAGGGAAAATCCAGATAGCAATCTTGAATGTTTAATCCTAATAAGCTTTTTAATTATGCATAGCAGAGCTGTTACCTTTAACATGTTTGCATAGCCTACTTCTAAAGATGCAAAAAGAAATCTGATTTCATTATGAAATGTTGGTTATTTGTGGTAATGACTCGCATAATCAGTTTACTCATCTTATAATGACTCAATAGGGTTCATGTTTAAAATCTGCAAACAGGAGCATTTTTCAAGTTCTTTCCCTTGAGATCTAAGTCTAATAATACAATAAAACACTTCAGATTAAGGTCCCCAATCTCCTTTTATAAAATAATCTTTTTATTATATTGAAATACATTGCTTTGAAAAACAAAAGAACTTTTTTCTAGTAAGATAAGCCTTCTTACCTTCCAAGTATTCAGTCGTAACCAGGCCTAACGCTACCATAAAGGCAATTTTCTAGAGAAGAAATAAAGCAAATAAAAGTTATTTCTATAACTTCTGATTATTCCCATAAAGAAAATAATCTGTAATTATTACATATCAGTAATTGATGGCGTATTTTAGTCCACCAAAGAGTTTCACCACAAATTTCTATATTCTATATCACCTGCATCCTTTTGGAGTTTATATGAAACAAAATAAAATTATTCAGTTAAATGTAGATCTTTGGGTTTTTTAAAAATTATTACTTGACAATGGTTTGATACAGTATTTTATGTGCCTCTCTGGTCTGCTGTATTGGGTTGTGAGTTCCAGTTCCTGCTATTAATACACACAGACACATCTTTAATTTTTTGTTTTTCATATTATAAAAAATAAATATTAAAAAATATGGCAAATGCCCCAATTTATTCTCAAAAGTATTTCTGGGCCCCACAATCATTCTTTGAAAGCAGACTAATGTAGTGATGGGAGGAAAAAAGGAAATGCATCAGCAACTTTAAGCTGCCTGAATGGAATCATAGAGTATATGGAAAGTAAATTAAAGATCACTTGTTTCAGGTATACTATGGCTAGTGACTATCAAAGAAGAGAATAAAGTTAGAAATGAATAAAGCTTGTGAGAGACCCTAACCTTCTACAAACCTGGATTCCCCAGATCCTCCTCTTTTCATCTTTTGAAAATTAAGAAGACACAAGATCTCCCCCAATCTTCTGGGATCTCACTGGTCCTTCAGGATTTTTCAAGGATTTCTAAGAGTTGTTGAGTCATCTCTAATAGTCCTTTAGGACTCAGAGAGATCAACCAGTTGGTCCTGGGGGCTTGATTTCATTTAAATTAGCCAGATTCTCTCTTAGTTCCTCCTTGTATATATTCTAAGCTTTAATTTCCTCCTCCTCTCAGCAGTAAAAGGATTACCAGCCAGTGCCCCATTTCCCTTCTGAGATATGAAGCTCTGCCTTCTCCCATTGATGATTTCTCCTTACAACAAGCCATAGCTTTGACTTTCTGTTTATTTCTAATTTACCCAAAGATGTGTCATTATTTTTGGTATTTTGTTCAATCTTCAATTTACTGTAACTAGATGATGGTGATGACGATGACAATTATGATTTGGTCTAAGATCAAACCAATTACTGTAAAATATATACACCATTAAAATACTGTATATGCATAAAAATAACATAAAACTAAGAAAATCAAAACTGTGAAGAAAGAAAGCTATATATACAAATTTCACCACTGCCTTTTATGCATCTAGAAATTGGTTGCTTAAAAGCAAAATAGTGATCTCCTCATAAGGAGGGAGAGTAAAATTTCTAATAACTGAAATTAAGAGTTGAAATTCTCACTGCATATAAAGTCGACACTAATGGAACATGAGATACAGATTCAATTTCTTTGCCTGAGCATATATAATTTTCATAGGTAATTGAAATATTATAATATCTTCCCCTGTTGGGACCCTGATGAATAGTGCACAAAGTCAGGCCAGAGGAAAAAGCCTTCAATGAGTATGCATTATCATCCTCATCATCTCCTTTTAATGACCCCATAATCCCTTGCAGGGTGGAGTCTGGGCAACTGAATGGAGCTGAGTGTTTACTGGCCAGATGCCCTTCCTGTCACCAATGCCGAGCTTTGTTCAGCAGATACATTCTCCTTGTGCCCAGAGAGAGAAATATCTGCCTCTACCGAGGATCGAACTCAGCCTCCTGATTGTGAGGTGACAGCTCCACATCTAGGCCACTGCACCACTCAATGAGGAGCACGCATTGGTTACCGGTTGCCCTCCGGGTGAGATTCAAGGTGCTGGTATTAACCTTCAAAGCCCTTCATGGCTTAGGACCGGGGTACGTGCGGGAGACCCCGCTGCCAGCAACAGCCTCCCAACGTCCCGTGCACTCTCACAGATGGGGCCTCCTTGGGGTACCGTCAGCCAGACACCCTATGGAACCAACTGTCCCCTGAGCTTCAGGACGCCCCTGACCTCCACTCCTTCCATCGTGGCTTGAAGACATGGTTATTCCAACTTGTCAACCTGGACTGAGGGCGGGGATGGGAGTTTTAACGATTTGTCTTATGATTTTAATTTTGATTGGGTTTCTAGTTAGTTTTTAACTGTTGTGATATTTGTATTGTATTGTTTTTATATGGTTGTACACTGCCCCAAGTCCTTCAGGAGATGGGGCCTAGAAATCCAAATAAATAAATGCACAGTCTTGGAAAAGTAGTCAAGAAGCATCCAAGGACAGGCTATTCTTCTCTCATAAAGCTACACTTCAGATTGCTACTTTAATTGTAATTGTGTCTTTGTAGACTGCAGGGCATTGTGAGCAACTAGATGTCCCGAAGGCTTTGGTCTAGAAAGGAATCCCAAGAAAGGAATTCCAACAGTATCCTCATTTGGTAAGATTTCTCATCCTTCACAGATAATTTCTCCTCCAGGTTTTCAAGCCATTGGGTCTTCATTTCTTTAGCATGGATTAATCATCCACCAGAAATCTTTGACTCATGGAAACACAAGTGACTCCCCTAGAGTTTCATGGCAAGCTTCAGCTGCACAGTCCAGGAAACTCTCTTCTTCCACGGTGCCTCACAGTGTAGAGACTTGTTTCCCAAACCTTTTCGATTTTCCTTTCAACAAGAAACCAAACTTGTACTTGCAGCAGGTGTAGTTCGGTTCTTCTTCAGGCAGGAAAAAAAATACTTTGCACAGACACTGCAGGTCTCCGATATTCTTCTCTCACTGCCCATATTGTTTGGCACCTTCCCAGCAACTCCAATGTGCTCAATCCCTTGCATGCCCCCTTGAGCTGCTCCAACTTGGTCAAGAAGGGCAACGCTCCAATCAGACACAATGGAAAGCCATCAGCACTTGGAAAATTGTCATCAGCATTACTTAGGAAGTTGTCGTAGTTCCCGATCACTATATTCTGCATTAGTCAGGTGCACAAACCTTGAACTCTCTCTAGTTCTAAGTAGAAAGAGCAACAAGTATTGCAAAGAAGGAATTAGAAATCTTTATTCCTAATGGGGAAATAGCTAAAGAGATATATCACACTGAGGTTTTCTATTGCCCCAGAGAGTTTAATGATATAAAAGTAAAATCCAATGGAATGTTAAAAAGACATTCCTAATGATCAATACCTTTCACTAGCAGAACTCATTAAATGGAGGTGGTTTCACCCAAGGTCTGGGAAGCTTTAATTTTCGTTCACACACAGATCAGGGAGTTGCAATCTATGGTCCAAAATGTCCCTTCCAACTCTAGAGTTCTGTGACTATTAGAATTTCTCTAATTCCCTCGAATTGGCAATCAGTGAGGAAAAACAAAGGTTGAAAAGATTAAAACTCCATGACATCCATGTTACTGAGACAAAAATAGGATTCAGAAATATCCAATGTACTCCAATGTACATGTCAAATTTAGTTCTAAGGGTCAATGCAAATTAAATAAGTAAACTATTATTCGTTTCTTTGTTTCAACCATTACATCATGTTGTAAAGTAAGGTGGATTTATCTGGTCTTCTGTTATCCAGCTGGAGTTATGCAGAACCTACAGTATTTTATCTACTTTTTAATTTTTCTTTTAAAAGACTAGCATAGATATGGAAGGCTTTTTTGTTTCATGATGTGATAAAAAATATAAATAAATGCCTTAAGAAATCAGCAGCGTATCTCTCTTTGAATAATTTGGTAAGGTTTTTAATATATATATATATATATAAAATCATGTTGTAATTATATGTTCTAGTTGTCGTCAACATGCGTTTATACTAATTATACAGTTAGGTCTAATTACACTAATTGCATAAATGCATGTTAATCAACTAAAGCTTATTCAAGGAACAAAATAAATTAACCCAAAGCTTATTTATCAATGCCAAGACAATAATATATATTTGCTTCTTTAGTACACCCATAAAAATTGAGAAGCAAGAAGCAGACCTCAACTTTATATCCCAGGTGATAATCAAAACAAAGGCCCTGCTAAATCAACACATCCATAAACAGAAGGCAGGAAAAACTAAGCTTCGGAGCCCTGTTTTTTAACATTAGGATTAGGCTACATCACCCCGCATTAGTGTGAGGTCTCCTTACATTTAAGATAAGCACAGTGTGATGAAACATGATGAAGAATACAATGTTGGAGGTCAGATAGTTGAATGTGAGGGAAGAAATAGATATATGTAAGGAAGGGTGCTTAGTTATGCTACAAATCCAGAGAATGATTTACCCTGAGCCCTGTGTCATTAATTTAGCCTGACTATATTTGTTTAAAGTCTTATATAGTATGACTCAATACTGGGCAATCAATACAGATAATCCACAACTTATGGCTGGTTATGAACAAAGTTATAATGGGACCACACAAAAACTACTTATGGCCCATTTTTGAAATTATGACACCCACATCCCCTGCAGTCACATGATCCTATCTTGAGCACTTGGCAACTGGCTCACCTTTATGGTCATTTGCAGTATCCCACTGTCATGTAAGCATGATTTATGACTTTTTTGCCCGCATCCAGTATTTACTGCATTTATAGCTGTATGAAGCATTCCGCATTCACAATTTGGTACTAGAAACTGGGGCTTACTTCCAGTTTCCACCAAAAATGCCCATTGCGGGCAACACATTTGTTTAACAACCATGGCATTCACTTAACCACCACTGCAAAAAATGTCATAATATCAGGCATAATCACACAACGATCCACATAACGAATGGCACAATTTGCGACCATAATTCTGGGTTCAATTATATTTGTAAATTAAGGACTATCTGTACATGGATGTGAACAGAGTACAGGCAGGAGACCCTGGTATCTCCAGGAGGGTATTAAATGAAGTCAATGAACATGGCTCTTGGCCACGGGGTAGGATTTTCCTGTCTGTTGTAAATAAGTTCTTCCCAAGTCTGTTTCTAGCTGGTTGGCCTAGCAACACTTTATTTGAGATAGTACACTTGCTTAGATTCTTTCTTTCTTTCCATTTTTTCTTTCTTTCTCTTTCTTCATCTCTCTCTCTCCCACTCCCCCCCCCATCTCTCCCTGTTACCCATAGCAATTATGAAAACATGGCTTTTCTCTGTGACCTTTTGAGGCTTGTACTGGCAGACCAGTTTTGTGATGGGGTGATTTTCCTGGGGTTCACTGTGATATTAAAAAAAAAGCAGGAGCAGAAGATATCAAAATTAATTGTAGAAACCTAATTTAGCTAGGGCAGACTCCTTGAACAATTGGCAGAATTCCTTACACCTTACAGGGGCCCGTTCTTATGGCTATGAAAAACCTGGAAAATTATTAAAATTGCAAAATCAGCAAAACTCATCATATAACAAAGGCATGCAAAGTATTGAAAATCAGTTTAGGTACTACAATAGAAATCATTTCAAATCTGACTATTTCCACATTATTGTATACATGTTGTATTTATGGCACAGCATACAGATTAGATATTATATTGCTTCAAATTATGCATTTGAAGTTACCCCAATAACAAAATAATTAATAACAATAATAGTAATGGGTGCATAGATTAGTAATAGTAATAGGTTAATATTAGTGTGTTGGCTCAAAGAGTATAATTTGTAAGAGAGGAGAGTCTTCATTAAAATCTGACTTCTGCTATAAACCTAGCAGGGAACCTGATAAATTACAGTTTCTGAATCTTCCCTTCTGTAATACACAGATAACACTAACCTTTCTCTCAATACCGCGCTAAGAAATCCTGGGTAAAAATACATGAATTGCCACAAAGTTCAGTGTGAATGTTAAGTGATTTTATTAACAAAATAATGCCATTTACAAGCTAAAAACAGTACAATGCTTTGTGCACTGCTCATTTTCATTTTCAAATAGGAAATAAAGTGAAACTGATGATTTGATAGATGGGTAGATGAATACAGACAGACAGATATAGATTATTGATTGATTAGTCTTACGACCATATCGAAAATTAAAAATAAAGATTAAGTACAAGGTCTGTTTCTAAGATAAAATAGGTAAAGGAAAATGCAATAACAAAATACACATTTGCTTAACACAAACAGTCAATATTCAGATAAATATATCACCTTTATATGATGGTCCATTCAATAGAATGGATTCTTAGCCAAACTACCTTGTTTCTAAACTTAGCAGTTCTGCTAAGTTTGTATACGTTAAAAGTCCTGTAGAAAATAGGACAGTTGCAGTTCAGTTTTTCAGTGGGTTGTTCTTTCAAGTAGAGATTTTCGATATCTAAACAACCAGTCATGACATTTTAACAAAAGGGGCCATATTTGGCTATGAAATCCAATAACTCAAATCTTATTCCAGAATAGGCCTTTCTTAAGAATTGTATCAAATTCACCAAGGTATTTGTCCATTTGGAAAGTGGTTGTATTCTTAGACAACCAGTTTAAACATCTGTTTGAACATTGGTATCTAGGACTTTCTGTTTAAACATCTCCTTTGCCTAGAAATGGCTGGGTATGGAGTGGATACCTGTTTTTACTCTGATCATGGGACTGGCGTGTTCTTGCCGGCTCCCAGGATCATTCTTAAAAAATGGGTTTGAACTTGGTCACAGGAAGTAGAACGGATTTAATAGAATAGAAGCAACACTAAAAATATTCTATGTGGAAAGTCTTACAGTGGAAAAAAATGCCTAAGCCAAATACTTTTTCAAAAGCAGTGATTAAGCTCAAGCAGCTACGTTGTGCCAAAGAGGAGGCCTACAGGAAAGAATATAGGATTTTGTATAATCAGGGGCAGAGATGTATTATTAAGGGAGATCAGGGTAGCGGATAGAAGCTACTTCGAAAAGCTGAAAAATCAGTTCTCAGCTAATGAGCTAGCAAATGTGTGAAGAAGCCTGAAGAATATCATTGGCTGCAACAGACCTCTCTCCTTTACTGAAGAGAATCGGCAACTGGCAGATGATGACCTGAATATGATCTATTGTAGGTTCGAGAGGTGATCATTGTCATCCATCAGTATCTTCCTCACCTCAGATAGATCAGCAGTAGCCAAACCTCCTACACCTATCTCCAACTCTAATCAAAATTATTCTAGCAGACGTGACAAAAGTGGTTTATATACAAGTTTAATTCTTAAGACAACCTCCCTTTATATTACCCATTTCAACTTTGTGCAAAATACAAGTGAACATCAATTTTCAACAGATTCTACCTGAAGAACGGGAAAGGAGCTGTGTTATTTATCATAGCACCACATTTTCACAATAACCATTCTGTGTAGAGCTGAAGCCAGTGGATATTGGCCTATTTAACTTGTTATGGTGCGAATGCTTCCTGATGAATTCTTCCTGGCACAATTATTTATTGGACTTTGGAGAAGCAAGAGTAAATTGACCCTCTCATTATTTCATTAAGGTAGTACAGGCACAACGTAAACTGGATGAAGGTTGAAAGGAGAAGTGTTCTTCTCAGAAGATGAAAAAAAAGGTGGGGAAAATAGTGGAGAACATTTAAAAAAAGAATAATGCCCAACTTTATGGCTAGACAAGAGGCATGTTACATTTGCCTCAGCTATATCTTGTGGTTATATTCTCCAGGAAGCTGTCACTAGCAAAAGTTGTAAATAAAACAAAACTATCTGACTGTATCTATTTCAAACTTTGATCTATTTTATATTTTGATTATTAGAGTCTTTATGTGAGAATAATAATGAAATGGAAATGGGCTGGACACACAGCAAAAAGAATTAATGACAGGTGGACCAAGGCAGTCACAGAATGGATCCCACTTGATCAAAAGCGTCCACAAAAGAGACCTAAAACAAGATGGATCGATGACATCAGCAAGTATTGTGGGCCCAACTGACAAAAATATATATCTCAGGACCGTATTGGTTGGAAACATGTGGAAGAGGCCTTTCTTCTGCAGTGGATAGATAATGGCTAGGATGATGATGATGATGATGATGATGATGATGATGATGATGTACACAACAAGCATGTATTATGTTTTTCAAGATAATAAAGTGGGCTTTTTACCTCAGGATTTTCATCTTTTTTCTTTTTGGTAGCAGGTCCCTGAGTTGACTCTTCAGCAGGTTTCTTTATCTCCACTTTATTTTCTGTCTGAGTTTGAACTTTAGGTTGAATGATGATGACCTGAAAATCAAGAGACAGGTGAAAATAAGATGCGAAAATAAACATTATGTGTATAGCTAAAGGAAAGGAAGTATTTCCCAATGTTGACAATTTCCAGATGTGACACCTTCAACTCACAGAACTCCCTAGCCAGACTTAAAGTTATTAATTCTGGATAGGGAAACTGCAAAGCCTTTAAGCTGATGCCTGCTCTATCAATAAAACATGTAAAAATTCATAAGTTGTAATAAGAACTGAATGTCAGGTCAGCATCCTATAAAAGTATCCTTTGAGTTGAGCTGACAATTTCATCTATGTATGAAAATATGTCCAACACATCTTTCTGTTTTCCCTACAACAGCAACCCTGTGAGGGGGTTCAGGAGTGGTGCAGGGGTAAAATGGCTGCCTTACGCATCTTCAAGTCTTAAACAATCATCACTACTATCCAACAGCAAAAAAAGTCACAATTACACCACCACAGCTCCTGGCCCGAACAGTCTGTATCCTTGGCCTATATAAAGTTGTTGGAAGAACATTTAGACTTATGCAATAGTAGGTCATCAATCTGCAGATAATCGTTTAATCTATAATCTAGAATACATCATCTTATATTCTTTAGCACCTGTCAAGAATCAATAAAGGGCTAGATGAGAGTAAACTACAAAAGAAATTGAGGAAAGGCCTGCATTCCATCTAAGAAACCACCCAAGGAGCCCTGGATAAAATGGAAATACCTCTTCTGTTGGGAGTCACATTCTCCGTTGAAAATAAAGCTGTGGGCATTCTCCCTAGATTCTTAACAGTTATATCAGCTCTGTTGTTGCATCTGTTTCCTGTTAATTTTAAGAGCCAATTTTGCTTTGATAGTATCTTGATCTGATTACCATTATGGCCACTTAATTGGCTTGCAATGAAAGACGTTTTTGGACACTCAGCCCTTTTTGAATACCACACCTGAAAGCCAATAATGAATATGCCAATTCTGCAAAAGCTCTCTCGCTTAGCTTGCTAGCCAGCTAACCCTTAGCCTCTTATATCGCCCAGTTCTGGGATATATCAACGAATCCCTTCACGACCGCCAAGTGAGGTCAAGTGATAAGATTTGATTATGAATCCCATTTACTGAGGCATACAAGATTCTCACTTTATTCATCAGGGCAGTTACTGTACTAAGGAGAGACTCAGATCTGCCATCCTGATATTGTCTTAACTTTAGTCATTTGTAATGTCTGCAGTTCCCTAATGAAACCTACCTTGCTGTCAGCACTGATGAGAAGTGGTTGCACTTTAATGCTGTCATTAACCACCGAGACAGCAGCGCTGGTGTTGATGGGCATTGCATTATTGGGAGATGTTGAGATAATGGCATATGCTACCCCAGCACTATTCAGGGATGAGGAGATGGCTGCCGTCTCTGTGACACTTTGTGATTGGTTGCTGGACGTCGGTACATGGCTAACAGTATTATTGGCAGTGGGGAGGGCAGGAGTTGGGTTCTTGATGCTGACCACTGTTGCCTTCTGAAACGTTGGAGGTTGCTTGGAAGGTTGATCTCTGCATGGAGAAATTGGGAGGCTGTCTGGGATCAGAGTCTTTGGCCTAACCTGCAGGAAAGAGGGAGGGGGAAAAAACTCTTCTACATAACTCCGGAGGAAGCCATTTCAATCATCCTCTTTTAACGACCCCACAATCCCTTGCGGGGTGGACTCTAGGCAACTGAATGGAGCGAGTGTTTACTGGCCGGATGCCCTTCCTGTAGCCAATGCGGAGTTTTTTTTCAGCAGATATATTCTCAGTGTGCCCAGAGAGAGAGAAATATCAGCCTCTACCCAGGACTGAACTTGCAGCCTCCTGATTGTGAGGTGAGGGTTCCATCTCTAGGCACCACAGGAGGAAGCCATTTCAATGCCATTTAACAAAAAAGTAGACCTGCGGCTTTTTTCATTTTTTTTCCCCAACAGTTTGCTGAAATGCAGATTTCCAACCTTATTCTCAGTTCCGCTGACATGAAAGCAGCATCTCACAAAGGCATAAGCAGAACAGAGTTTAGGAAGCCTTTTCTCTTAGACTAGAGAAACCCCAACCCCCAGCCCATGGGCTGGCATGGGTCCATGGTCTGCCAAGCAAGCGAAGCCCCACCTGCACACACGGGGAACCACAAAACCACACCTTCGCCCGGTCTGTGGAAAAACTGCTCTCCACAGAACGGGCCCGTGGGGCCCAAAAGGTTTGGGTCTGTGGATTTAGACTCTTTCTCCACTGTAAGTTCCACATCAAACCTTGGAACAATAAGCTCTACAGCAAAGAGGAAGTTGCAATATATAACATCATGGTTGAAAGGTTCTTGATCCACCCATTCAACTCAAAAAGTCAAAAAGATGCAAGTGAAATTCCTCCGTGTGTGTACACATGGGCAAAGTTTTAATCACAATCTCATGGCAGTACTCTTGCCTTTTTTTTTTAACCATACCCTGTAGATATCTCTGCCCACAGCTATGCAATCATGAATCTACAACAGCAGATAAGCATTATCTGGAGTACATAAATGAACCAACGCATCACTCCTTCCCACCTTCCATCTGCTGCTTTCTACCTCAGATAACATTAATATAAATGAGCAAAAACACAAGGCCTCTTCCAAATATTCCTTGTGAAAAGCTAGTCAGTATCTCACTCACTCACAAAGTGCTAAACCCGCACCCACTTTTCAGAGTTGTGACCAACAAGCATTTTCTTTTAATTTCAAAATGTGTGAAGTTATTCAATCAATTAAATAACTTTGATGTAAATATTAAAAGTAAAAAACTTGACTTCTGCTGATTTCATGAATAAATATGTATAATTTCTTGGCAGTGCAATGGGTTGTGAGAATAAATTTCAGGAACAGGAGGAAGACAATGTCAGATTTTAAAAAAATTCTGGGTCTGGCTCAGAACTGTAATTTGAGAAAGTGTCTCAGATATGACTCTCCTTGAGACATGAAGGGGACAGAGGGAGGGAAGCACATTGCAAGATTTGGTTAATATAACTTTGTAATAAAAATAGCAGTATCTTGCAAGATTTTGGTTTCCGAGTCAGGTCCACCTTGAAGGGCTGACAGGCAGAAATATGGAAGGGGATTTTTATTTAGCTTCCCAAACTCTTCTAAAATCCTGAGATTTCCTATTAGTAACCTATCCAAGTGCTAATTAGGCCCATTCCCATTGAACTTTTTTGGGATGGGCCGAAGTTATCTGCGTGATGCCACCTGCTCATGCTGAAATTACATTAATACCTCTTATTTAGTTTTTAGTTATTAATACTTACATAAGCAGAGGCAACTGGACTTTCTTGTTTTTCTTTGAAGACATTTTGCTTCTCATCAGCTCTGAAGAAGCTTCTTGGATGAGAAGCAAAACATCCTCAAAGAAAAACAAGAAAGTCCAGTGGCCTCTTGAAAAAGCTCCTTTGGGACAACCACGACTTGGAGAACTGAGAATCCCCACAGACATTTCCATAAGTAGAAGAGAGGGGTGGTCTAAAATTATTCCACATGCAGCCCATGTGGGTAATACACAAGTCTTCATTGGCTGCTATCCCCCCACTTTTGGCCTTTGCTCCACTAGGACTAAAATGGTAAGCTGGCTCTGTGAAAGAATAAATCAGAGTTATGGTGCTTCAATGTCTTATGTGACAAAATCTTCATGTGTAACGTCACAAATATGGTAATTGCAGTGGCTGCTGGATTACCTCTCAATGAAGAAGAGTCTCCCGTGAGGAGCATCCATTTCATACTTGTGACTTAGAAAGAGGTCTACTGCTGGAAATTTGATTCTGTTAGAGATGGAACCCAGTTCGTTTGAAATGTGGACAGATGAACAGCATGAAACAAGATCACTCTGGACCCAGTAAGTTTGATTATATTGATCCGATACAGAAAAGCATTCTTGGAAAAAAAAAATGGTCCACAAAGATTTGTCTATGCAGCAGAATACCATCATTTGTGAGAGACAAAGCAAGTTCCTGCCAGCTCAAAACATATAGTGAATACTCAAAATATTGTATTATGTACTGTGTACTGTATACTTACTGTATACTTTCTACCATTAGGACAAGTATAACTTGGGACATAGACTGAATGCAATTTGAAAATAAGCATCTTCCAGAATAATTGTTATAAATCCATTTTCTTGACCAAACTTAATGAAAGGTTCACCATGAGAAACATCTGAACAGATGCTTCAGATACCATTTTTAGGGTATTCTATGCTCTATGTTCTAAAAGCTTTTGGCATAAAAATGAATGAATGAATGGTTTAGTTGCCATCAACATAAAATAGGCTACAGATATAGAACATCCATACAGTAATGCAATAACAAAATAAATATTAACATTAATGTCATAGATTATATATTATAAACAGGCAAAAAAAGAGACAGATAGATTACTTGATTAGCTGATGCTATTTATTATCTGCTGCTGTACTCCATACCCCAGCACATTTTGAGGCCTTTTAGCTGGGAACAAATTACTATCCCTAAGAAAATATTTGGAAGAAATGAGCCACAGTAGCACAGTGGTTAGAGTGCAGTACTGCAGCCTACTTCTGCTGACTGCAATTTGGCAGTTCGAATCTCACCAGGCTCAAGGTTGATTCAGTCTTCCAACCTTCCGAGGTGGGTTAAATGAGGACCCAAATTGTTGGGGGCAATATGCTGACTCTGTAAACCACTTAAGAGACAGCTGTAAGGCACTGTGAAGCGGTATAGAAGTCTAAGCGCTACTGCTATTCTGGATAGTCTGGAAAGTTTGCTTAAAAGACAATATGGTTATTGCATTGATCCTCTGTATAGCAGAGCGTGCACAACTCTTTCACCTATCTCTGAGTTAGAAGGGCAGCTGCATTCCTCAAAGGAGCCTATTAAATTTGCCTTTCAGCAAAGTAGATGGAAGGAGTCTCAACAGGGAGCCTCAATGCAACAATTAGGCAGCGGAGAGCTCACAGTTCAAGAAGCAGCTAAGTTGTGGTTCATGAATAGCAAAAACTGTGAAAAGTGTTCATCAGTAGGAACAACTTCTAGGTGCAATGAAATTTATCGAAGATGAAGCCAGCCCCACCCAGACAGAAGTTAAGTTTAACCTACGAAGCATCTGGGCTGCAATTCCTGTTCTAACTGCAGATGAACTAGATGCACTAGAGAAATCACAGAGCCCCTTCTAATGGCACTGAAAATGGGATACAACACAAAACTCCTTCTGGAAGTCTGGATGTGAATCTGCCATATCACCTGGAAAAAGACAAATGTGGTGCCCTACTGGATTGGGACCAGAAACCCCTGAGTTTAAATCCACTCTCAGCCGTAGAAACTCACTGGATTTTCTACAACATTGTATACCACCTTGAATTCCTTACTCTAGTAGGATAGTCTGTAAATCAGATTAATTAATCATCTTCCTGGGAATGACCATCTGATCTCTCTGTTGATAAAACAAGTGAAATCCACCAACAAAGAAGATAGACATATGAGAGACAATTCGAAGTTTTGTCTGAAAGTCCTCCTCCATGATGAAGAAATATCCTGAACGTGAAGATGATTTTTAAAAAAATTCTGCACCTACAATTAGTGTATGGAAAGCTTGGTTCCAAGTTGAGGCCAAGAACAAAATGGATGTTATCATTCTGATTTTTTGCACCTAATTCATAGTGTAATCAGACTTAGTGCTAAATAATCTTGTCCTCTAATAGGAAGAAATTGTAAGAAGTCATCAGTAGAATGCCAAGTGTGTCAGTGAAAAATGACAAGCCAAACCATCACCTTTGTTCCATATTTGACAGTCGGGTTTGCTGTAGGAAATATTCCTTAGAATAGCTATCCTTAGACTATATAACAAAGTGAATATTTTTTGAATGGTGATGAGATTCATCAACAGAAGCTACATTTCCGACTTTATTTCTTTAAAGCAGCTAACAGAGTTGGAATGAGGAAGGCAAGATGACAATCCAAAATAGAGAGAGAAAAATAGTTTTGTAAAAAAAAAATCTAAGAATGCTCCAAAGAGCCTTCTGTGTGACATTCAAAAGAGATTTTCCAACCAAGATGGTCTACAGGTAACTACAATGGTTTCTGTGGATGTAATTAAGTAAACAATGTGCTGTATACTCAAGATCCTGCACAAATGATTTATTGTGCTACACAGTTAAATTCAGTTTCTTCCAATCCACTTGCTCTCAGCACTGTTTGTTTCCCAATAATTGGATACTGAAAATAACTGTCTATGATGTTGCCTTCCAGCATGCAAAAGTAGATTTTAGCTATTGCAGTTTGAAGAAAAGAGGCAAAGCCAAGCACAAGGGCTGCCCTATTCACAGACACATCAGTACTGATTCTGGTAGTTCCAGCTCCATGGCAATACGGGATACAGCTCATGTGGCAATGCTTACAGATTACAGATTAACAGAGTTGGAAAGGACCTTTTAGATCTAGTCCAACCCTCCAGCCAAGCAGGAGACCCTACACTATTTGTGACAAATGGCAGTCCAATCTCTTTCTTGAAAGCCTCCAGTGATGAAGTTCCCACAACTTCTGACGGCAGGCTGTTCCATTGGTTGATTGTTCTGTCAGAAAGTTTCTCCTTATTTCTAGGTTGAATTTATCCTTGATCAGTTTCCATCCGTTGTTCCTTGTCTGGCCATTGGGGTGCTTTGGAAAATAGCTTGACCCCTTCTTCTCTGTGGCAGCCCCTCAAGTATTGGAAGACTGCTATCATGTCTCCCCGGTCCTTCTCTTCACTAGACTAGCCATGCCCAGTTCCTGCAACTGTTCTTCATATGTTTTAGTCTCCAGTCCCCTAATCATCAAGACACTTGTGTCTTGATTTCTTAATAGAGAGGAAGAATCCTGCAGAAAGGATGTCTGTGTCCAGCTGTTGAACAACTGGAATTGGTTCCAGTCAGCTCAGCTAATGGTGAATCACCTAGCAGTCATTCTTCAGTATTACCTGGAGGAGTTCATGCCCTTATGACCACATCAGTACCTGCCTCCATCTTTTACCCCTGAAAATCATTTTCCCTAATGGAGCTCATTTGTCTTGCAATCTCTTTCCTCCTTAGGCCTCAACACCATGCATGTCACCTCCCCCAGATCTCATTTTAATGCTTGTGAAACTTTGGGGTCCACGCCTCATGGCAGTGTTTCTCAACCTTGCTAGCTGGGGAATTCTGGGAGTTGAAGTCCATACATCTGAAAGTTGCCAAGATTGGGAAACACTTCATTAGGGTATGTGCACAGCAAAGTTGCTATAGTACAATGGTAAAGATGTTTTAACTTTGAACAGTCACTAAACGAACTGTTATTATATTGAGAATTACCTATACTAATGATAAAATAATTCAATCTACATTAATGTATCTTATCAGCACAACAGAATGAATGCTATAATTAGGCTAATTTAAATACATTTGACAGCATTGCACTAATGTACATATGCAGATAAAATTTCACACTGCCTTGTACAAAATCCTAAAGAAATTCTACGGCATATGAAAACTGGTAGCTCAGATTAACCCTGGGCCTTTGCTGCCCCCTTGTGAAAATTCAGCTCAGCTGCACATTCTACCTACATCTTAAGTTTTCACCTGTTTTCAAACCATTTCAAAATAATTCATTTTTACATATAACAAATATTTAAGTGCCACTGTGTACACAGCATATATTTTTAAAAATGAAATAGTTGCCTTGCCCCAGAGGCTAAGAAAAATTAGCATAATTTTCTTACTGAACCGTTTTAATCCTCACGTTCCACATTGTGCCAGTGAACTTTAACTAAGTGTTAAAATATATAATTAAAGGATTAGAGATTTTATTTTTTTAAAAGGCACCAACGATATATACTGCAAACATATGTTAAATGATGATAAAAGTATAAAGAGGAGGTTATGCACTCAAATCTAAAGTAGACTCAAGTAGACATGATGAAATTTATGCCCTCTGTTTCTTGAATACTTATGCTCAGGAAATTTAATCAGATGGCAGTCTGAAATACAGAATGTTTTTAGAAAAGAAAGCAGATACTCTATCAACATTTCATTTCCAGAGATGATTTTATCATAGTCCCCACTGGAAATCTTTTGAGGTTCCACTGTGAAAATTTGGAAGCGCTCATTAAAAAGGTGCATAAGAAAAACAGTAAAAATCAACCACTCAGTACACATCTTTTATTAAATTGTATGTTCAGTGGTGATGTAAAGTTACAGTCTTGCTCCTTCATTCTTGTCCTTGAAAACATTCTTCTTCATTAAAAAAGCATAAAATCCAAAATTGGATTGTGATTTCCAGTTATTATCTGAACAAACGGCTGCTCAATACGTTTGAATGAAATGGTCTTCTGCAAAATTATGCTTGGCTGCACAGAGGATAGCCAGACACAAGAGACTGTGGGAAGAGACAGTTAAAGTTCACAAACCAGCTTGTTCACATAACTACAGTTTAGTATTCCATGCAGTAAACTCCTTTAGAGTTCTAACTTCTTCAGCACTCATCCCTTCTACTCACTCTAACCTTGCATTGTAATTTTTAATTACAAACAACCGATGGAAAAGAAGTTGCCTTCAGAAGTTGTGGGAGCTTCACTGCTGGAAACTTTCAAGAAGAGACTGGACTGCCAACTGTCAGAAATGGCGTAGGGTCTCCTGCTTGGTTGAAGGGGGGGGTTGAACTAGATGACCTACAAGGTCCCTTCTAATCTATCAATCTGTTAAATCTGTTAAATGCAATAACCTTTGTCCTGTAGATATTTTCACATCAAGGAAGAAGACTAATCTCAAAAATATTCACCCCCAGACAGAGCTTCAACAGCTTGGCTAGTCCAGTAATAGAGGGGGGGGGGAGTTTTCCAGAGTGTTAATATAGAACGTATTGCATCATAACAACATTTACAAAAAAAGGAAGGGAAGAGAAAAAAAACTTCCTTGAAAGAGATTAATATTAGAGCTGATCATAGCTTCTTTTTTAAAATGTAGTATTTATAACTAGCAATTCAGGTACTCCTTGATTACAGCTTATCTTTTAACTGTATCTTTTTTGAAAGCCAATAAAATCAAAGTAATTAACTTTCCTACCTGAGGTAGCACTGCTGGTCTTTGTCCTGCCAACCTCTGCAAGGAACTGACCTGAGGAACTTTAATCGGCACTGAAGTAATGGTTCCCAAAGCCTGCCAGGAAAATTAAAAGAAAAAACAAAAGTATTTATTATACAATTCATCTACTTCATTGGTTCAGGGCTCAAGACTTTGCCTAACCCAGAGAGAAACATAAAACCCAGGCCGTGGTAAGACAAGTTGTCACCTATAAAGCCCTACCAAACAGACACATTCTTTCTGGGACCAATCAGATAAGCAACCAATATTTAAAAACTAAAATCAGAGTGAAGAAATATCTCCAAAAAACACCATTTGCTTCTCAATCACCTTTCCTTCTTTGTCCCACTTTTCCTTCCCTGAAAAACCCAAATCCCAGTTTATTTCAGCAGCTAAGTGAGTTCTGGAGAACAGAAAAACACTGAAGGAAAACCAGAAGTGCAGAGAATTTTTTAAAAAATACAAAAGAGGAAAAGAACTCAGCCAAGCAGTTTCTTTGTGTATGTTCTGTCTTGTACATTGTCCAGCCAGCACAGTGTAGCTAAATTCATTTCTCTAGGTACCTGAGGAGCAGGGAAGCTGGTTATATGTTGTTTTTCAATGACGTTATCATTAGTTCTGTCACCTACCTTCTCAGAAAATGCTACCAATTTATTTCCCTGAAGAAGTCTGCTATTACTTCTCAGGAGAATGGAGACAAATTATGGTATTCTTCACTTATGAAATTTTTAGTGCTAAACAATATGTACTTAAAGTTTACCAACCTCTTAATATTAAAACTTGGCTGTTTAATATTTAACAAGGGAAGGTGTTAAAAAAAACATAGGGCAGATCATGTCTGATGTTTATTTCTATTATTTTCTGTATGCATATCTAATATGCGACTTCTATCTGAATTTTGCTGATGAGGTGTTCAGCAGGTTCTGCACACAACTATCTTGGAATTTTATGTGTTGATTTTTTTAAAAAAAAAGTTATTTTATTTATCAGTCCGCTGAGGATGGAGAAAAAAAGGAGGGGAGTAATAATCAGGAGATAACATAATAATATGAAAAAACCCAATGTATATTGCTTATTTATTTATTGTACCATCCAGCCAAACATTTTCAAATATTATTGATTTCAGCTGGAATGAGTTAAGCATATCCAGATGATATCAATACAACTCATAAGGGCAAAAACTAGTTATTTATGATGTAGCTCTGACCATGACTAAAATGAGAATAAAAACACTCTTCAGACCCCACTCACCATGGAAGTTTAATTTAATTTAATTTAATTTAATTTAATTTAATTTAATTTAATTTAATTATGGATTTCTATGCTGCCCTATCTCCTGAAAGACTCAGGGCGGCTCACAACAATAAAACAGCAATAAAAATTTTAAAAAGCAATTAAACAGGAAACCCCAATTACACATTAAAACATTAAAACCAACCAACAAATCTAAAAACAATTTTAAAAAACCCTTCAGTCCAGGTTGGCCAATCGAAAAAGCCATGTCTTCAAGTTGTGACGGAAGGAACAAAGGCTCAGGAGCCATTCAAAGCTCCATGGGTAGTTGGTTCCAAAGGGCAGGCACACCCACAGAGAAGGCTCTCCCCCTGGGAGTCGCCAGCCGACATTGTCTGGCCGATGGCACCCTGAGGAGACCCTGACTGTGGGAGCGCACAGGGCGATGGGAAACTGTTGCTGGCAGCAGGTGCTCCTGCAAATACCCCAGACCTAAGCCATGAAGGGCTTTATAGATGATTACCAGGACCTTGAATCTCACCCGGAGGGCAACCGGCAACCAATGCAGCTCACGCAGGAGGGGTGTAATATGGGAGTATTGGGATACTCTCACCACAACCCGCGCGGCCGCATTCTGCACCAGTTGAAGCCTCCGAGTGGTCCTCAAGGGCAGCCCCATGTAGAGAGCATTGCAGTGGTCTACACGGGAGGTAACGAGTGCATGAGTAACTGTACGCAAGGCATCTCGGTCCAGGTTGCTACTACTTCAGGTGGAGATGAGAAATTTAATGTAGAGAAATTTAAATGTAGAGAAAAGGAAGATTTTACACTTAGGCAAGAAAAACCAAATGTATAAATACAGGTTAGGTGATACCTGGCTCAAAAGCAGTAACTGTAAGAGGGATCTTGGAGTCCTAATGGAAAATCACTTTTACTCTTTGTTTTCTTTCTTTCTCTCACTCCCACTCACTCACTTATTTGTTTGTTTATTTGTTTATTTATTTATAAAATGTATTGGCTGCCCATCTTACCATAAGGTAACTCTGGGTGCTTACAGTCAAAATATATGTATACATAGAATAGAATAGAATAGAATAGAATAGAATAGAATAGAATAGAATAGAATAGAATAGAATTCTTTATAGGCCAAGTGTGATTGGACACACAAGGAATTTGTCTTGGTGCAAATAAAATACAATACATAAAATACAAATAAATGAAAAGCAAGAATTAAAAACAAAGACACTACCACCCCATTTTTGGGGCCTTCTGGGTTCCAGGGAAGCCTCCTGGGGGTGTTTTTGCTCCCACAAGGCTTCCTGGGGCTCAGGAAGGAGAAAAAAACTGAGCATAGAGGGGGCTTGCAGCACCTCCCTGTGCTCTGTTTTGGGGCCTTTGGGCTCTTGGGGAGCCTCCTGGGGGCCGTTTTTGCTCCCTGTAAGCTTCCCCTGGGCACAGAAATGCAAAAAAAATGAAGAGGGCGGTGGGGCTGCACCCCCCTCCATTTTTTGCCTTCATGGGCCTCAGGGAAGCCTCCTGGGCAAAGCAGTAAGTAAGTGAGGGGAATCCTGGCACAGCTGATCACAGGAACAGCTGATCGTCAGAAGGGGAAAAAAAAGAAATACCTAAAGGAGTGACTGGTCAGGAAAGAACACAGTCAGCGATGTCGGGCATGCGCGCAATGTTGCACATGCGCGATAAGGACTGTCTGGGCGGGAGGGGAGGGGCGGGACCAGCCAGGGGCACGATTTGCCGGTTCTCCGAACTGCGCAGAATCATAACAACCGGTCCTATAGAACCGGTCTGAACCGGTAGAATCCCCCCCCCACTGCATGTATGGAGGCATGTACAGCTGTAACAGCCATCCTACATTTTAAAATCTCAATGAGAAGGCTAGTTCTATTTTTCATCCTCAGACTCAGGAGAAGTTTTGACATGGGTGGCTGGGGAATTCTGGGAGTTAAAGTCTACACATCTTAGAGTTACCAAGTTTGATCTAGATCAGTGGTTCTTAACCTTTTTGAAAGAATCGCCATTGAGGAAGTTGTCATCGCCCCCCTCCCCCAACATAACTGCCCCCCTGCCGCCTCTTAGCATCCCCAAGGCCAAGGGGGCCAGCAGAGGGGCGCTAAGAGGTGGCAGGGGTGTTGCTGGCCCTGTAGTTTCACCCATTTTGGTGCCGGCTCCAGAGCGGTGCTACAGTCAATGGGTGAGCCTGTAGGGCGGCGCTTGAGCCCCTGCCACCTCTTAGCATTCCCAAGGGGCCAGCAGAGGGCTAAGAGGGGCAGGGGGGCAGTGGATCGAACGCAGCCACGGTGGCACGTAATGTGCCACTGCTTCCGCATTGGAGGCGCCAGCTCTGGAGCAGTGCTAGTCAATGGGTGAACCTGCAGAGCCGGCCGGCACCTTGAACGCCCCCCTGTTGCCTCTTAGCACCCCTCTGCTGGCCCCCTTGGAGACACTAAGAGGCGGGGGCATTCAAGGTGCCAGCCCTGCAGACTCACCCCATTGACTGTTGTACCACACCTGAACTGGTGCCTCGAATGCGGCAGCATGTTGGGAAAAGCCACCGCCACTGGTTTCCCAAAGTGCTGCCGCTCTCGTATTCTTTCTATCTGTCCATCCGTCCATCCAAAAGGTCTGTCTGTTTGCCTGCCTGCCTTCCTGCCTATCTACCTACCTGTCTTTTTGTCTACCTACCTACCTACCCTTCTACCAATATAGATCTCTCTCTCTCTCTCTCTCTCCAATATATCTCGCTCCATTGCCCCCATATCGCCCCCCTTCCGTTCCTTTGCCCCACGCCCCCTTTTCATTCCATCGCCCCCTGAAAAACAAAATTGCCCCTTGGGGGGGCAATATCGCCCAGGTTAAGAACCACTGATCTAGATGGTAGGTAATAAACTGTAGATGAACCTGCAGAGTGAAAGTGTTAAAGAGTTTAAAATTGCTATGTACAATTGATCGTGCACAGATAAAGAGGTATGGTGTTTAGCTTGGAAATGCTTTGGGAACTAGAACTGTATCTTGAAGCCCTGGTTACTGCTTCCAGCTCTGTCTTGGTTGGGAACACAAAACTAACTTCCACATTTTGTTACTGATGCATTATCCACAGGGCTCATCTTGAATGTATTCAAGTGCCTTAAATAGTACCGATTTTGGATACAGGAATTCCGTCTGCCTTATCCAGGTGAAGGCACTGTGTGTAACCAGTTCAAAATGCTACTTTTCTATGTAATGGACAATGAGAACTTGCTCTGCTATTAACATTTACCATCAGGCATGGTTTCTGCCTTATCAAACTAAGTTCAGCCCAACATCTTGCTAGAATCAAGATAACCCCTTCCAATTTTCCCATTCCTTGCAACATTGTGGTTATTTCTGGAAAGCTTCACACAGAAATTTGGCTACAGCTAATTCTCCCAATAAAAACTCTCAATATATTTGGCTTAACATCTAAATAGAGAGCAAACAGCAAGTTTCTAGCTTACATATTAGCAAGAATTTAAGTAGCTTTATGTCATATCTGCTCAGTTGGAAGTTGACAAGGACAGAAGATAGAGCACTGAAGGACACAGGAGCTTAAACCATCAAAGCTGTGGTAAAACTCAATTTCTTTGTGAATTCCCAGCTCAGAGTCTAAGCAGAATGGCCTAGTATCCATTTTTTTTTCTTTTTCTTTTTTGTATTTTTATGAGAACAGGCTCATAAATAAACTGGGAGTAAAGCTGATTCACTATACAGGTAGTCCTCAACTTACAACAATAATTGAGGTCATTAAGCAGATCATCACATGACCACGACTGATTTACAACGTATTTCGTGGTTGTTGTGAACGTGGCAGTCATAAATGCCACGGTTGTTAAGCAATCGTGGCTGTTAAGAGAACCCATCATCTGCACCTGAGTGTTTTTTGCTGGACACAGAAAGTAAACACCATTTTCCGACAAAAAAAAATGTCTTAAATCATGCTCAGGTGACCACAGGACACTGCAAATGCTCATAAATGCTAGCCAATTGCTGAGCACCCAAGATGCAAGCACATGATCATAGGGGAGGAGTGGAGATGTAAATCAGACCTTCAAATCCAGGTCTGAAGTATCTTTTTGGGGGGTAAACTATGTAACTCTGACCTGTTGCTAAGCGGCCGGTCGTAAGTCAAGGATTACCTGCATTTCTGCAAACACCTGTCCATGCTTTCACCCAGTTTGCACTGGTTCTAGTGATCCCATAGCGTCGGTCAGCATTTGGCCCCGCCCACCCGCCCTTTCCTGTCCTATATTTCCTTTGTTTGTAGCTTTGCTGATAGGCATGGCAGAGTAGATTGCTGAGCCTCAGCTGTTTTACTCACCAGCGCTGACGGTAAGATAAGTTTTCATGCTTAAAATTGCCCGTTTTAGAACGTTCGCATGCGCCCACAGCACCAGTAGTAAAATATTTTGAATTCCAACACTGCTTTCACCCACCCTGACTTGAATCATCCCCATCATCATCTTTTAATGACCCCATAATTCCGTGGAGTCTGGGCAACTGAATGGAGCCGAGTGTTTATTGGCCAGATACCCTTCCTGTCACCAATGAGGAGTTATATTCAGTAGATATAATCTCAATGTGCCAGAGAGAGAAATATCTGCCTGTTGTGATTCACCAGCAGCAGGTGCAGACGGCTGAGGAGAGCGAGGACTCAGATGAGGGTCCAGGACCATTAGGGAGCGGACTGCTGCCTTCAGAGATTGTGGGGGCTGGCAGCAGCAATGAGGAGGTTCCCGAAGAGCCTGTGCCAAGTGTGTGCGCGCGCAGGGTTGCTCACAGGAAAGACCAGCTGCAGCAGCATGGGCGACTTGGGAGTAAGGCTGCAAGATAATGGCCCCTCCTTCAAGAATATAAAAGCCAGCTGTGAATCGGACGTTCTTTGCAGGAAGCAAAGACTTTGTGAAACTCAAGCCTTGTGGACATTTCAGTATCTTAGTTGGTATTTGAAGATTCTTGTGTTGTAAAATATTTCTAGGTAACCTTATCGGTTATTCTTGGCAGCCTCACACAGTTTTGGCAAGGCTCGTGCTTATCAAAGTTAATTAGTTTGCAGCAGCCTTTTAGCCGGGGATTCGTAAGAAGTATTAAAAGGTTTTTGTTTCCTTTGGTTCATGTTTGTTTTACTGGACAAGGGTTTGGGTCAGAACACTGCCTCTACCTAGGATCAAACTCACAGCCTCCTGATTGTGAGGCAACAGCTCCACCTCTTAGGCCACCGCACCACTCACCCACCCTGACTTCAATGGTGCAGATTATTTCCCCATACAACTGCATGGGCCTTCTTTTCCTGGTTTCCTGTTCTGACTTTGCCTTCTATTTCTGGGAATAAGACATCTTTTTCTTTTGTTAAGAGAGTACACCCGGTGCTTGTTCCTATGAACCTTTAATTAACAATCGAAAAAGACATTTTTCCGGCAATGCCTGACCTTTAAGTGCTTTGCATAAATTTATGGATACCAGCAGAAACAATAATTTTAAAAGGTTATTTTATAACGGCAGAATAGTTTATAGTAGCACTTTTGTCAAGATAAATTAGTTTCTTATTACTACATTTATGATGCTAAGCTTTTTAATAAAAAAAGGGACTGTAAGAGTCAAAAGATAACCTCAAATCTGTTGTATGGCTGCAGACTCCATGCAGTGCCCTCCTGAAGCCCCTACAATACCAGTGTTTGTTCTGCACTTCAGAGGAAATGCTGGATGATTATGTCACTCTTCCATTTGTATGCTCACCACAGCCTGAGATGAGAGTTCGTATAAAGCAATATTCAAGAAAAACTCAGAATTGACACCAAAAACTATTTTATAAAATAATGATGACAATCAGAAGTGAAAAAGAACAGAACTAATCCCCACTCATCCAAAACTGGCAATATCACTTATTCAACAGACTGATAACATAATAAGGATATTCAACCATGAAAATTTTAACAGACTGAAGCTCTCCAGTAGCAAATGTCAGTTAATTGAAGAAGATCTGTCCATTTTAAAAATTATTTGGGGAATACTGTAGTAGTATACCATGCATATACTATGAGCCTTTCAACAAAATAATACTTAACCAAAATAAACAGAGAAAGATATCAGTTAAGTATATATTATTGCTACAACTTGATATATGAAAAGCAGGTTCCCAGAGCAAGACGAAATTATCCTAAGACTTCCAAATAGTTCAATCAAAATTTGAGAAATCAGCATCAAATACCAAGTTTACAATAGGAAAAAATTACCCACTCCATCTCTAAATAAAGAAGATTTGATGCATTTCCATCCTATTCAAAGTTAAGCAAAAGCTAGCTAAAGAACCTTCAGGCAACTGAATAATGTTACATAAGACAGGACTTGCCTGTTTCACTTCTAAAATTTTACTTGGGCCATTAATTCCTAATTCAGTAAAGTTACACAAATCTTTTGAAACACTTTCCTCTGAGTTGGTTTATTAAACATTTTTTGTCTGCAGTATTTTTAAATGATCTTTTTTTTTGCATTAAAAGTTTGCTGCTTACATTACAGCAGCCACCCACCTCTCCTCATATAAAAGCCAGCTCTGTTTTCTGTTGCATGTAAGACGCTAAAGCTATTTTAAAGAATTTTTTCCCCTGTTCCACACTCAATATTGGCAACTGAATAGATTTTTAATGTAGTAGAAAGAGGAGAACAGATTGCTATGGCAACTGCAAAGATGAAAATTCTTAACTTGAATGGACATTCAGAAAAGTAATTGCAGGGTGCTGTGTGTGTGAGTGCATTTATTTACAAAGGATGTTGCAAGGCAACCTTGAATTTGCTCTTAAAAACTTAAGGAACATGAACTCAAAGCTTTCTTCTCAATAAACATTGTACCCATTATTTTTATACATGGTGGAAAAGCTGGGAAAAAAGAGAAAAGAAAACCATCTTTTATGTGGAAAGCCACATTTCCAGTACACATCTTTGCAAAACATTCAATGAATATTAAGTTTTACTCTCAAACACCTTTGAGGTAAGCTTAGTCAATTGTGGATTTTATTTCATTTGCTTGTCTTAAAGGAGGGGTTACTAGATCCTATTCTGAAAACAAATACAATAGATACATTCTTAAAAACAAGTTAAGGGGATTTAAAATAATTTGCCAGATCTACCAGTGATGACCGAACTTCTATTTAAAAAGAAACAAATGAACAAAAACAAACAATGTGCTAATTAAATCTCTTCAGGCACAACATAAATTTTCTGTGCTGTTCATGAAGCAAACTCAACCACCAGGATTGGTATTTGCCAAATTAAAACCTTGATCCAAAGCTTTTCATGAAAGACGACTGAAATATTACTTAACAGCGCTAGAATCATTAATCAAAAGCAGCCTTTAGATTTAAAAATATATATAGAAATAGCAGCTATTGCTTAATTTTGGCAGAGATCCCCAGAAACTGTAAGTGCTTATTTATTTTCTTGGCTCAATCTGAGTATTTGTAAAGCAAAACTATTAACTACCTTTCTAGTATTCCCCAACCCTTAAGTCCTTCCACAAGGCTCTAAAAACCATGCTGCTTCCTAGATCACATGTTTTCATTCCTTCAAATGTGGCTATTGTTATTGTTCCTCTGTTATTCTCATGTTTCAAAGTTGTGTTACATAAATCGCCCAGGGTGATCTTATGCACCGAGCAGTCAGCAAACAAATGAACAAATGAATAAATGAGATGGTCCTCACAGGAGGCAGAACTTTCTCCCTTACACGACTGTTTTGTATACATTAAAAGTCATGCTCACCTCATCTAGCTTCACACCAACACGTGAAATTTTCTCCTCTCATCTGCAGAATTATGACTTCTATGAGCATCTTGATAGATGTGTAACTAAACACTAAGTTTTTTGATCTAGAAACCCTAGTACAAAAAAAAAGTATGGCACAGTGCCTAGAACAGCAGACTGAAAGCAAACCTGAATGTTTTAATGGAATACATTTAATTTATTCGATTTATGCACTGCCCGGTTCTAAAATAACTGTGTACATATATTGCATGCAGTAGAAAATAAGCAGGAATAAAATGATTACGCTATATATACCAAACGAAATTAACGTTGAGGAAAATGGAATTGTATATTTTATTTCAGACATTTCTAGCCCGGTGTACTACCTGGAGATGAGGATCATGCTAGGAGATATTTTCGGGGATAAAAATATAGACATTGGGAGAAAAATAGGAAGCCTTCATAAAGCAAACCATGCTCTCAGTGAATATGTTTTTTCCCCCAAGTGAAAGGAGGGGAGGGGAAAGAAAGAAAGAAAGAAAGAAAGAAAGAAAGAAAGAAAGAAAGAAAGAAAGAAAGAAAGAAAGAAAGAAAGAGGGAGGGAGGGAGGGAGGGAGGGAGGGAGGGAGGGAGGAGAGGAGAGGAGGAGAGGAGAGGAGAGGAGAGGAGAGGAAGCAACCAGCCAACCCACCATTATCTTGTGGACAGAACTACAGGCCCAATATTCCAGGTCCAACTACACATACCTAGTCAGAAAAGTAACACTCAGAACCTTCTACATCTTTTTTCCCCACTCTTTTGAGAGAGAAGCTGCTTCCAACACTCCAAACTAATACAATGAACAAACCTCTTTCTAATCCAGACTTTCTCAACCGGGTATCTTGCTGAACCTAGGGTTGCACCAGAAGTCACCCAGATTTCTGCAAGAGATCATGACTGAAAAATAAACTAACTGACATTACTTTCTAATTTTCCATGCTGTGCAGTGCTAACTGAAGACATAATAATTTTTACTCAGGGATTCAGTGAAACCTGAAAATTATTTCAAGGGTCTCTCTAGGATAGAAAAGTTGAGAAATCCTGCAAACAACCAAATTATCTTTACCGGATAAGGAGTCTAACTATTCAGGCTTGGGGCTGGAGCAGCAGGAGTGGGCAAACAAAGTATATAGAGTGAGAATGAATTCAAAATAGGTTGTTTTGATCTGCCCAGCGTGTTTGCAAGGTTGCTGTGACCTTCTGGAAAGGTTTCAAGGCCAAAGCACCTCTGTTTCAATTCAGCTGTGATGTTACCAAAGCAAACTCTTGACTCGGTGTAGGTTTCCCTTAGCAACAGTAATCTGGAACAAAGCTGGCTGAGGAACTCTGGGAGTTGAAGTCCACAAGTCTTAAAGTTGCCAAAGTTGGAGACCCCTGATCTGGAGGGTTTGTGGTCAGTCTCTACCTCCCCTGAAAGAACTTGACTTTGCCTCCTCCTTAGCTACTCTATTGAGTGAAATGCTGGCTTGATGTAGCAGGGTGAGATTGACAAATGCTTAGTATTACTTGAATGCAGGGATTTATGATACAGAACCAACAACGGAGCAGGGCTACCTATTAAGCAGATTAAATTCCTTAACTTTGCCAACTACATTCGTTTGTTCATTCTTACGGAATGAATTGTGTGATCTTCATCTTCAACAACCGTTATTTCCATTCCATTATACTAAATCTCTCCCTCCGCTTGGAGAGTTTTGCTCTTGGCATGTTAAAAACGTGGATGTCTGGAACAAACTAAGCAGCGCAACGTATTGACACTGGCCAGGTTGAAGTATTCTGAATTTCCTATACATATCAGTAACTTTTTTTGCACAAACCAACTGACACAACTGTGCTTAAAGAAAAGACAACTAAAACTTAAGCACTGTTCAAAGAGAGCACTTCATTTCTGAAGCATTTTCTGAGAAAACTCACCTATTTGTTTCAAGGATTGTCCGTGCATTTCTAGAAGTGAGCAGCTATGTAGGAACCACAAGTATATATTTCTTTCAATTAGAAAACAGTTTATTATGCACTGTTGAAATAGCTTCTCATCCGGAATGTGCATCAGGAATTCCTAGATAACCAGGCCGTATAAACTGACACTCATTTTGGAATGTCACAAAGAAAGTATAACCCTCTCTTAATTGCTTACTTGCTATTTTTAAATTGATAGGAAATCTAAGAATTCACATCTGAGAGTGAAAAGATGAAAGCTTTGGGCCTTTCTTCCCCTTCTGCCATTTCTGAATCCAATATTTCAAAGAGTGAAACTGTGAGAAAGGATAACGTAAGGGATTAAAACATGGGAGACGGGTGAACATTTCGTCTGCAGCTTTTCACCCTATTCTCCTTTCATTTGATAGGATTTTTTTTAAAAAGAAATCCCATCAAATTTGGGGGAAATGGTTAAAACACTATGAAATACTCAGGTGGGAAATGGGTTCATGAACTGACTTTTTTTTAAAGGCATCTTTAATTATCATCTACTTCTCCAAACTGTGTGGTCTCTCTAGTTTCTCCATTTCAAGTGATCCTTATAGAAGATTTCACCGATTATCAATTATTATTCCTTATAATAAATACTTTATTCCTAGGAATCCAAAGGATCTGAGATTGCAGAGATCCAGCCAAGATTCTGAAGCATTTGTGAAAGATACCAATTCCAATTCTTGATCTCCTAGCCAATTCACATCACTTTTGATCTGCAAATGGTTTCAGATCACAAGCTGAACATACTTTCTATTTCAAAGTATGCTGCATTCCAGGAGTAGCCCGCATTAAGAAGTCACCAATGGGTAACTACAATTTTATCAAGATTAAGGACTTACATTATTCTTTTGGCCTCTACCACCTTGGCTCCAGAGTTTGAGACTCATAAATACAGCACTTAAGCTAATAATATTTTCAACTTAAATGAGAAGGGCAGGGTGAATTCCAGGGCATGGAACCATTCTCGAAAATATATCTGAGCCTTGTACCAAACAGAGCTGTTAGAAAAATTCGTATTTAGAGTTGAATATTTTTGCACATGGATGACATTAACTTGAAACCATTCTTTAAGACTAAATAGCCTCAATCAAAAAGATAAAGATCTTTCAAGTTTTCCTTTTATATCCTTTTACTTTCTGCTTTATTATTTATGCTTTTATGTACAGAAAAATGTATTTTGGAGGATGCTGTGGAAGAGGTGTAATCCTTCTTTCAACTCAACTTTATTTGCAGAAGTGCTGTTTTCTATCATTCAGAAACATATTTCCTGATAAGACTCCTTCTTTAAAAGTACAATTTAGAATAGTTTTTACTTTTCTGAACAGCTGGTCAACCAATGGAACAGCTTGCCTTCAGAAGTTGTGGGTCCCCATCACTGGAGGCTCTCAAGAGACTGGACAGTTACTTGTCAGAAATGGTACTATACTCTCCTGCTTGAGCAGCGGGTTGGACTAAATGACCTACAAGGTCCCTTCCAACTCCATTATTCTGTAATGTTGTAACTACTGGGCTTTTCTTCTGAGCACAGACATACACTGAGTCCTCCATCATAACTGAGCCCAACATTTATGTGGCTAAGTGAGAAATTTGTTAAGTGAGCTTGGCCCCATTTTATGGCTTTTCTTTCCATATTTGTTAACTGAATCACTGCAGAGGTTAAATTAGTAACCCAATTGTTAAGTAAATCTGGCTTCCCCATTGACTTTGCTTGTCAGAAGGTTGCAGAAGGGAATCACATGACTTTGGGACTCAGCAACAGTCATAAATATGAGCCAGTTGTCAAGCATCCAATGTAAATCACGTGACCATGAGGAAGCTGCAACGATCATACGTTTGAAAAAGGGGTCATAAGTCATTTTTTTCAGTGCCGTTGTAACTCTGAACAGTCACTAAATGAACTGTTGTAAGTTGAGGACTACCTGTATGAAGCACTTCAGACTTAAGTTCTCAATTGTTTGCAGATTTCTGGCAGTAGGCTTACAATATTGGGTTTGAAATTTTATTACATGGTTACAATTTTTCCTTAAAATTTTTGCTGGAAGGCAAAATGAAAGTTTAGCTTTTTCATTTAGTTAACAACCAAATGGATGCTAATACAAAGCAACAGCTCCCTATATACTCTCTGTACACACACACACACACACACACACAAAAACATACTGAGAGAGGGGGGAGGGAAAGAGATACAGATAATCCCGGTTACAAGCATTCCCTTAGCATAAATATAAACAAAACTTAGAATATAAGCAGGCACAGTGGATTTGCACTGTAAATAGTAATTTAAGCAGAAAAATACTTCTTTTTTAAAAAAGGAAACAGCGGTATAGGATAAAATGGGAACGAAAAGAAAATATATTTCAAAAAACAAACAAAATGGGGAAATCCAAATTTCATTACTCCAGAATGAAACATGAAATATTATTATGGTTTGCCACTATGGAACCTGCAATGAAGGCCTAGCCAAGAGCCATTCACAATTAGTGCCAGACAAACCCTCATGGATTCCTGAAGTATAACACTTGGAGATGCCAGTGGACCTGTTTTGAGGAAAACAAGACTTCTTGTTTTACCTGTTTAAATTAATAACCTTTTAAAAAGAACACAGAAACTGTTACGCTGCAAAATGAAATTCCAGACCTGATCAATAATGTTTCTTCCAAGAATATCCCTTGTGGTGAGTTGCTTTAAACATTGCGGTTTTTAAAACAAAGTTTCTCAGTCTTGATAACATTAAGATGAGTGGACTTCAACTCCCAGAATTCCCCAGACAGCATTTCTAGCTTTAAAATCTTTGAAGGTACACTGGGGTTAATGAGGGGAAACTGCAGGTGCAGATGTATCCTCATATTATGGTCGTAACAGCTAAAATGGTGGCTACAATGCTGCAACTGAGCTCTGCCTGTTTTTGGAATGTACAAATCAATATGTTGGGCTTCAACCTAAATCTATATAAATATAAATCAACGTGAATCAAAACTCACTACTTTTTTGCATGTGAGTACTCTAGACAGTGCACTTGTTCTAGCATCCTCTGATTTGAAAATCTGCTCTTATTCCCAAGCTTTTGAATTTAATTATAGAGTTAAGTGACATTATTTCTCACCACTATAAATTTAATGAATTGATAATAGATAACCTAACTTGCATTGTATAATCAGAACATGCAGGTAGAGGAATGAAAACACCACAAAAGTATTCTTCACTTGTTATACAGATTTAAAAAGTGTACTGAATCTCTCATCATTGGGGCCTCAAATAAATTAGGACACATCAAGTGCACTGAAATTCATAAATTACTTCTTCCCAAAGGGTAGATAAACATCCTACAAAAAAGACCTGCTTTTTCAACTTTCCCAGAAGGGGTGGCCCTGAAGTTTGAGGGCCCAGATCATTAGATGCCCTTCAAAGGTCTCAACATTCCTTCAATTAGGTAATTTCATCCACTGGGAGCCCTCTTCCAGAAGAGCTGGTTGTATATGCTGATGAACATATCTCAATCTTGATTCATAAACTGAGAGTCCTTCTTGATTCTCAACTCTTGCTCAAACTTTTTGCTGTGGCAAGAAAGATTTTTGCCCAAGTCCATGGAGTGCAATAATTGTGACTTTTCTTGCAGCTGGAGGCTATAGCCTCTGAGCTATCTTCAAGGTCAGTCCCACACAGAGCACATTACAGTAGTCCACAGTAGAGACTGTGCATTACGTTCTACACGAAGTTGATCTTGAAGGTGACTCAGCAGTCACAACTGATCCAGAATGCAGCAGCTTGAATAGTGATGGATATTTTATGATATGCCTATGAAACACCGCTGCTTCAAGAGCTGTACTGGTTACCAGTTTGCTGCAGGTATAATATAAGGTGCCAGCTTGCACTTTGAAAGTCCTTTCATGGTTCAGAAATGGGATGTTTTCAAGCCAACTTCTCCCAATTTCCCACCTGATGAGATCAGGTGGAAGAGGCTTATTCTGAATCTGTTCACTCAATGTTATCATCTTGGCCTTGGAAGCATGGTTTCCAATCACTTCTACTCTTCTTTGGAACAACTTTTCCCAGGCATCACTGTGCTGCCAAAACTGTGAAGCCATTAAAACTTAGCTTTTTCAGCAGTTTGTAATGGCAGAAATTTTGCAAACCCTTCTCTTGTAATCTGGGGCTTAATATAGTGTTTAATATAGTGTTAAGATACCGATCACTAAGATGAAACAATAGGTTGAATATGAGTTTTTTCATTTGCATTTTTAAACCTTATTTACAAAAATAATTGTGCGAAAAGCACTATGAGCTAGTATAAACTGGAGTGAGAGAGTCAATGTGATGCAGTGGTTAAGACATCAGGCTAGAAACCAGGAGACTGTGAGTTCTAGTCCACCTTAGGCACAAAGCCAGTCATTCCCTCTTAGATCTAGAGTCTAGAAAAGTAGCAATGACGAACTACTTCCAAAAAACTGCAGCGGCTGATCCAGGCAGTCTCCAGGAATCAAAACTTAGCTGAAGGCACACAAAAAAGAAGGAAAATTGAGTGGCACATAAGGGCAACAACTAACTCAATTAATTTCATACACTTACATTTATTTATTTCTGGGCCTGACAATAAAAGGGTTAAGTCAGTCTTCATGAAAGAAACTGGATTTGAGAAGGAACAGATAACAAGTTTAGGAAAAAAATTCAATCAAGGGCCTTGGTGGTGCAGGCTGATAATAGCCTAGCACTTAGTTCCAGCTGCCTGCAATTAGTGCAGGCTCGAATCCCACCAGGCTCAAGGTTGACTCAGCCTTCCATCCTCTCGGGGTAGGTAAAGTGAGGACCCAAGATTGTTGGGGGCAATAAACTGACTTTGTAAAAATGCCGCTTAGTAATAAGCAGGCATATACAATGGAAGGAAGGCTATTGCTGAGCGCATTGGGTTGTATCCCAAAAATTGTAAGCCGCCCTGAGTCTCCGGAGAAGGGCGGGATATAAATATGAATAAAAAATAAAAATAAAAAAAATCACATGACACAATTTCAGTTTCTTTCAACACACAACAAGAAGGGCTGGGAGCTTTGATACACTTCATTCTTTACAGAGCAATTGTGGAGACACATTCTCTCACACACACAATTCCTAAACTCTAGGATATGTTTCAGCTTCATGGCAATGAAAACTTTATGTTCCTGCAATTCTGAAGAGAGGTATGGAATTCTTTTCTCAATGTACAAAGCATTGCATGCTTGCAGCTGGAAGGAAAGTAAATTCAGGTTTTGACTTAACTCCTGGATTTTGGAAGCAAAGAAGTTGATCAAATTCAAACAATACTTCTTTTGGAGAGAAGGCTTCTGACTATCTCCAATTTTTAATGGACATCAAGATTAACAAAAAAATAGGTGGATTTCTCCAAAAGGGAAGAAGCAGTGATCATTAGAAGTACAGAATTATAGATAATTAATATTATTATAGTAGTAGTATTTATCTATAGCATTATAATAGTATTATAACACTAGTGTTATAGTAGTATTACAGTATTATAATAATCTATTCTCCAAAACACCAGAAGGCAGGACAAGCAGTGGGTGGAAACTAATCAAAGAAATAACCAACCTAAAATGAAGGAGAAATTTCCTGACAGAATAATTAATCAGTGGAACAACTTGCCTTCAGAAGTTGTGGGTGCTCCAACAACACTTGAGATTTTTAAGAGGAGATTGAGCAATCTGAAATGTTATAGGCAGTTCGCACCTATTCGCTAGAACCGATTGTTAACATTCTAAGCAGTTCGGAGAACCGGTTGTTAGAAGAAATTACTGGCCTAATCCTGTAAGGAAGGCAGGAAGGAAACATTCTGGTGTTGCTTACAGAAACTGCCTCTCCGTTAACCCGTATTGCATTCTTGGCAGGACTGGACTTCCTGTCTCAGGAACTTCTCTGGAGTTTTTTTCCCCTTCTTTGCTGGTACTTTGCTTGTGTGGAGTGACCATTCAAAGTTACAATGGCACTGAAAAAAGTGACATGACCATTTTTCACACTTACGACTGTTGCAGCATCCCCACAGTCATGAGAGGCCAGGTGAGGAGATGCGTGCCTAGATGTGAGTGATATTGAGTTGGCCATGCCCAGCCAATAACATGAGCACCAAGCCATGTCCACCCAGTCACATGACCACCAAGCCACGCCCACCACCTAAGCCACGCCCACAGAACCAGTTGTTAAAAAATTTGAATCCCACCCCTGGTTATAGGGTTTCCTGTTTGAGTGGGGGTTGAAGATCTCCAAGGTCTCTCCCAATTCTGTTTTATTGTTATTACAGCTTCTAACAGAATTCAACTGTTAGTTCTTTGGTTCCACAAAATCCAGTAAATGCTGGAAGATTTTTACAATAGCAGAAAAATCTATATAGCTAAAAAGAAAAAGAAAGCCAGTTTTCACAGTACTCTAGGAATGTATTTCTGCAAAGTTGTCTGAACATACTTACTCAGACATTCCCTGCAGCCAACGGAAGCGGGTTTATTGCAGAATGCCAGGACACAACCCTAATCTTTTATTCCATTTAACAAATCTACTATAAAATCACGATAAGATAGTGCAAATGACTTCATACTGACTTCAATATATCATCATCAATGCAGTTGCTTCAAGAATCACCCTGACATTCTTACCATATTAAAAGGCAAATAAAACAAATAAAGCAATTCTATTCCACTGTAACTTTGCTCTGTGCATATTTTAACATCTGTGGCCCTCAAATATTTTAGCATTTATACAGAGCTGAATTCATGTTTTCTATCCTGCAAATGTATTTCTCAGTAGAGCAAGGAGGATGCACAATTGTATAACTGACAGATGAGCATGTTTTAGTTCAGCAGGATGTAAACCCAACACATGAATTTTGCAACATGAATTATTGGTAAATCAAAAAGAAGAAATCTAGATAACTGGCTTTGGACATTTGATGAGCCAAAACTCTGCCTCATCGAAGAACGACATGAACAGAGATTGTCACAAAACCTTAGAGTTAGCCTTATGTCTAATTTAGTCAAATTTCCAAATAATTTTTAATAGGCAATTCTGGAAACGAGAATATAAGAACTCATAAGAACTTGTGTCTCTTTCTGCATTCTAAACAAACAACAAGCAATTAGATGGAAAGACAGAACATAGAAAACAGGGCATGGATTCTACTTGTTTGTCTATCTCCCCAAACCTAACCAGGCGTGCACATGAAAAACTTTTCTGTTTGAAATAATAGAAAATACTTGTAAGGTTTTAGATTTTGGCAGTGGTTTGCTCTCCAAGCGTGTTTCAATTTAGTTTCTGAATGTTTCATTACCAAACATTACACAAAACATTCAGAAACTAAACTGAAACACGCTTGGAGAGCAAAACCACAGCCAGAAACTTTTATGTATTACTGTAATGCCATGGACTCTTTTCATTTTGTATAATACTGATATGTCGCATACTTTAGGGAAGAAGGAGATGAACCTACAAGAAACTCTAATCACCAAACATCTCATCTGATGGTGGAATTTTATCAAAACTTATTTTTGTCCCTTGAAACTTGGCCTAAATATTTCAACAGCTAAAGACAGTTTTGGCTTGTTTAAATGTCAAGCCTTTGATCCCCAAATCACACTGCAGATTCCTCAGTGATTCTGGATCACCTCCAGTTCCAACTGAATTCAACATTGTCAGGAGACTTCAGTCATCACCTTGACCGCTCCAGCTGCCCCTAAGTAAAAATGGATCAATGCTTTCAAATGTGTCCTTGCATTCAATCAAACTCTAACAACAATATTAAAACCAGGAGAAGAAACCCAGCTGAAGTTCTCCCATTCATACTAGTCAACTGCCTCATTGGAAAGCTCTTCCTAATAAATGCTCTCCTTATATGGGAGGAACACCCTTTGAATGGTGTGGGAGTTGGAATGGATTTCCAGGAAGGGAGGGATTGCAGACTATAGGAACCAGGAGCACCAGTCAAGTGACCCCTAGGGCACAGATAAACCTCCAAGTGGCCTCAATGACTCTCTAAAAGGATGCAAATGACCAGCTGTCTGCAAGGAATATAAATCCTTCCATTCCCAGCTATCCAGTCAGAGCTGAAGAAGCTTCTTGGATGAGAAGCAAAACGTCTTCGAAGAAAAAAAAACAAGAACATCCAGTTGCCTCTTGAAAAAAAGCACCTTTTGGGACAACCAGCACCTGAATGACTGAGAATCTCTACAGATGTGCCTTATACAGAGTAACAGATTTTGTTGGGAACAAGCTGGGCAAGATAACCAAGGGGGGTTCTTTTTTAAAATAATTTTAATTGTTTTAATATTTAATATTGGGCTTGTATTGTTTAATCACTTTTAGGTAATTTATTGTATTGTATTTTATATTGTGAGCCGCCCTGAGTCCTTAGGGAGAGAGGGCGGCATACAAGTCTAAATAATAATAATAATAACAACAACAACAACAACCCGCGATTGTCAATCTTGGATTCTGGAGAGCCGACGGCCGCTTGTCCTAAACCATCCTGGGCAGATGGACCAGTCAGAGGATCAGTCAGTCAAAGTCATATCAAATACGCAGGACACCAAAACGCCCACCCCCGTCTTGACTTTCTCAGTAGGATTGCCACCCACCCACCCACCCACCCTGAAGCACAGACAGCTCCTTACCGGACCCGGCTCTTGCGCGAACCCAGGCTCCAGAAGAGCTCGGGGCTGACGGTCAGCCGGCAACGCCGCCTTCGGCCATCCGGGGAAGAGGGACCAGCCGCTCTGCGCGGCCTGAGGCCGCTCACCTGGGCGCCCGCTCCAGCCTCGCTCCGCAGGTGGCGGGCGCGCTCGGCGGGGGGCCGGCGCTGCAGCTCGGGCGGCCCAGGGACTGCGTGGTCACCATGGCGACCGGGGCCGGGGTCGAAGGGCCGCGGGGATCCGGGCTCGCCCAACGGAGAGAGGTGAGAACGGCGCGGCGAGCCCCGCTTTGGCGCTTGGCGAGACCTCCGTTCCCAAGCCGCGGCGCCTCCGCTCAGCTGCAGCCCCGCACGGCGCCCGACCCTCGCTTCCTAGAACCGGGGGCGAGCGAGGAGGGACGCCCTCCCGCTCGGAGATGCCCATTTGGGGCGCCCGGCGTGGCGCTGTGAGAGTGGGAGGGAGAACTCCGAGCGCCTGCGCACATCGCTGACCGGTCGTCGGCTGACGGTGGGGGAAGCTTTGGGTTGGGGGGGAAGGGGCGTTTCGCAAAGCAGGTTGGGATCTGTGGGGGGCCTGGATTGGCGGGATGAAGGCGTCCCCCCCCACCCACTCAGCTTGGAAGGAGGGCTGCGCGTCGGCTGCTCCCCTTTCCCTCACACGCTTTGGCCGCTGAGCCTGGGGAGTGCTGCGGAGAAAGCGACCTCCCTCCCCACACATATACAACCCCGCGCCGCCTTTTGCCGCTGCAGCTTCGAGGGTCTCGTAGCCTGGAACCAACCAAGAAAAGTGGGGAGGTGGGGGTTGGAGGGGAGAGGGCAGTGAAGAGGACCCGAAGGTGCTTTTTTCAAGAGGCAGCTGGATTTTCTGGTTTTTCTTTGAAGATGTTTCGCTTCTCATCCAAGAAGCTTCTTCAGCTTTGACTGGATGGTGGGGAAGGGGATTCCCCACCATGAAGCCCCCATTTATCTATCTATCTATCTATCTATCTATCTATCTACCTACCTACCTACCTACCTACCTACCTATCTCTATCTATCTATTTATCTATATCTATTTATCTATCTATCTATATCTATCTATCTATCTCTATCTCTATCATCTATCTGTCTCATCTATATCTATCATCTATCTGTTTATCTCATCTATCTATATCATCTATATATCTGTATCATCTATATCTATTTATGATCTATCCAACCATCCATCCATCTATCTATCCAGTGTGTTTGTGTGTGTGTGTAGTCATATATACTCCCTTAAATTTCTTTAGCAGCACCTAGTGAGTCCAGATTCCTGGGACAGGGAAGCCTAAAGCCCATCTTGGCAAGTGAAACTGGATGCTGCTGGACCTAAGTCTGGTTTGAAACATCTGGAGGAAACTAACTACAATTCTAACTGAATCTAAAAAAAAAGGCCAGAAAGCGTACTGCTTGTGCTGTCACCTCATTTTGAGCTTTTAATTCACCTCATCTTTTTATCTTAAGTTTGCAGGTCAATGTGCTGCTGAACTTGGTCAGAAATGGCCAGTGTTGATGGCAGTGTGTTTCAGCCATCAACGGATATAAGATAGAGATAAGCCACATTTACACACCATTCAGAAGGTACAATTAAAAAAACCCACTAAGAATTAAACAAAAAGACCAGGATACATTCCTTCCAGCAACACTCAGATAGACAGAGATTAGTGCCAGCCAAACAATCAAATAGAAAACTATCATGCAACTATCAAGGAGAAGATTATGCCCTCACCAACCCTGACAGGGCAACTGTGTATAAACAGGGAGCAAACCCGAGACTCACTAGCGCTGATGATGTCATCTACTTGGGTAATAAAATATATTGCAAACAAACCACCAAGGTCAGAGTGTACCAATAACTCCACATTAAACCTGAGTTAAAGATACTCTCTTCTATTAGGTTATAGAACTGCAACCACAATTTATAAAAACAGGACAGCTCTTCCTGCAAGCTACAGATCCCACTTCTAACATGATATTCACGAGAGAAAAGCTATAATGTGTCTATCAACATTTTTATTTAGCACAGGAACAGAAAGCAGCTAGATGATCTTGATTAATCTCAAAAAAATTAAGTGGGATCAATCTGGCGAACATCTGGATGGGAGATGACCAGCCAATTTCAGAGCTATAGGCTAAATTGGAAAGTCAAAAAACCATCCTGTTGGAAGTCAATGACCATTTTTTGTATAGTTGCCAAGAAAACTACATGGCTGTGTATACATAGTCAATAGTAGACCAACTGAATTCAAGGCCATATTTACATTTGACCAAGCAAATGGCAGCATCTGACTGACCTTGAAAAATAAACAGATTTAATCTGATTAGTATTTGAATGGGGAAACCTTAGGATATTGATCAATGTTAGAAATCCTGGAAGAAGGTAAGTAAGGTTCTAGACTATAGGAACCAGGAGCACCACTCAGGTGACCCTGAGGACACAGATAAACCTCCAAGTGCTTCAATGACCCTCTAAAAGGATGCAAATGACCAACTGTCTGCAAGGAGTATAAATCCTTCCATTCCCCACTTTTCTGTCAGAGCTGAAGCAGCTTCTTGGATGAGAAGTGAAATATATTCAAAGAAAAAACAAAGTCCAGTTGCCTCCTGAAAAAGCACCTTTGGGACAACCATGACCAGAATGACTGAGAATCTCTACAGACTTTAAGTAAGATTATCAAGAAGTCAACTCAATATTGTTTAGGGATGTTTGTAGAGTGTGGTTTAAAAAAATGTCAAGTTGCATTTAAAATCAAACAGAGCTTCATTTGCCCTGTCGTGGCCACCATTTTGGCTTTTTTGATCATATCCTGTGGGTAAATTATCCTTTGCAGTTTTATTATCATTAAATGATCTAGCTGACTACGCAAAGATTGTTCATCAAAATCAAGTTTGCACAACAATAGATACATTTTAATGTATTTATTTAATATAGATTTATTAAGTTTGATTCTCATCTACCTATATAAGGAGGGTCATAGAAAAAATAGCAAGATTAGGAGTTCCTTCTTTGAAGGATGGAATACTGCATTTAGCTATTTGCTTTTAAAACAAAATATAACTAAATTTTAGTGTGAATTCCAGGTTTTACACTCAAATGGAGGTGTATCAGTTGAACCTTATGTCTGAATGACAGATGCATTTAATAGTATATCAAATTATTGCGATTGTGACTCCAGAGGCCCTGTATTTACCAATTCATTTAGCCATCTCTATACAAAAAACATTGCCAGGAATAACTCATCATTAAGTATAATTCAGTCAAATTCAAAGCATTTTAAAATCATGTTCCTTCATAATGGTTTAGCTTTGGCTAAATTCAGTAGGTCACTAAGATAATTCATTTTAAACAGACTTTGAATGTGACATGCTAGAAGATATTGTCCTCCTAGTATTGCACTTTATATATACTCATTCAGTTACAGCCAAAACAATTTGGTTCCTCCATCTTTTTCTCATATACATTTAAAACAACCTTCCTTTTTATGGTGTGTATTTTTAATGTAGTTCTGAACTTTATATTTTGCAATCACTCTAGTCATGTTATCTTTCATATAAAAAATTAATACAATCATAATTTAGTATATGATGCTAATCTTAGAACATGTTCAAATATTTGGGAAAACACAATAGGGTAATACTTCAGTTTTTAATATAAAGAATGCCAGTATTAAATGATTTCTTTTAAAGGTATTAATATATAGCTAGAATTCAGCCTTAAGACTTGTAGCTTTTAAACATTGTTTCTTTAGCTCTTTTTATCTTATATTATATTACTTGGACATTTATATATGTTATGATATCTTGTTAAATATCTTTTGTTAATCATTTGTTCTGGTTTGGTTTAATGAGAAGAAATGGGCATAAAATCACTTTTTACTGATCAAAAATGATACTTTGAAGATCTCTTACTACTTTGAAGTACTTAATGAGCAATTTTCAAAGAAAGTTAGTGAGGGAAGTTTTCAGAATAAAGACATTCTCTGCAAAAAAAAATAGAATGTCCACATTTGTGGACATTTATAAATTGCTGATTAAATGCACCATTTATGTTCCATTAGTGACGTATGTTTGGCCAGTGACAAAGCCAAGAAGGTGGCTTCATTCTGGCAATTTAAAGTTTGAATTAGACATGGAAGAAGAAGTAGTAGTAGCTCAGTTCCTATAATCCTCTCTGGATAAAAGAGAGAGAAATGAGATTGCCCAAGCTGTTTCTCCTTATGGTTGCTCCTCACAAAGAGAATGAAAGGCAGCAGTTTCTGGAGGGGGAGGGGCAGAATCAAGAGACAGGAGAATTCCCCAGAATAAAATAGAGCTTTTTCTAACAGCAAAGTTCTAAGCGTCCAATATCATTCCTGTTCAAAATTCAAATTTCCCTTCCAGAAAATTTTACAGACAATATCTATGGCTTGCATGATTTTGATTTTTATAGGTAGAGAGACACATCCTGGCAAATATTGGAAAAATGAAGAACCTGCTTCATCAGAAGGAATTCTGGTAAATTTCCTCAAAAGATCTTGGACTATATCCCGCAGAGGAAGAATATGCTTACTATTCTTCGGTGTACAAAGACTATTCAAGAATAGGTATGTGATGGATTTCCAACTCATTATCAACTAATTTTATATACATGGAGGTTGCAGCTCCTTTCATATATAAATTATAACCCATTTATTATAAAATTAAATAAAGCTCTAGACTGAAGAAGTGGGGATGTTGCAGACTTTTAACATTACAAGAGGATATGAAATTGAATTGCCAGCAGAAATTAAAAGACTTCTTTCAAATGAACCTAATCTCTGGTGTTTTTTATTTACAAAATAAAAATGAGATTCCAACAAAGTATTTATGAAAAGACTGTTTATCTCTGTAGCATTCAAGTAAGAAAACTCTGGAGAAATAGAAATTACTGAATAAAATAAAGTAACAAAAATCAAAGCATAAGCATAATCTATTTTGGGACTTAGAAGAAATAATTAAAGCTACTTCTAATCTATGAGATTGAACCAACATAAATAACCTTCTAAAATGGTGAAAAGTTAAATTTAGGCAAAGAAATATTTTGGAAAAACAATGAGTTAGACAACTGCTGGTTTACCAACTGTAAAAGAAACAAAATAAAAGCATTACTATTATTATTTTGGTGGAACTAGATGTATTCTACAGTTAGGGGCCTGATGGAACAATTCAAGATTGTATAGTAAATAGACATCTGATCCAGAAGAGACTGAATACCATTTATAAAACGTATGGACCAAAACAAGAAATGCTTAACAGGCCATAACAGAAGATGAAACCAAAGAAATAATTTAAAAAACAAAAATCCAAACTAGACAAAGTTTAGGATTTGATAGCATCTTACAGTATACAGGTAGTCATTCTTATAACCAGTCATTTAATGACCATTCAAAGTTACAACAGCACTGAAAAAAGTGACTTACAACTATTTTTCACACTTATGACCATTGCAGCATCCCCATGGTCACATGATCAAAATTCAGACACTTGGGAACTGGTTCATATTTATGACAGTTGCAATATCCTGGAGTTGTGTGATCACCTTTTGTGACCTTCTGATAAGCAAAGTCAATGGTGAGGCTAGATTTAGTAAACAACCATGTTTACTGTGGGAGCGCCTGCCCTTTGGAATCAGCTTCCCGTGGATCTCCGTTTGGCCCCTGACCTCCGCTCCTTCCGCCGGGACCTGATTACTTGGTTGTTTCAATGGGCCGGCCTGGAATGACCTGGGGAGGGGGGTTTGTGGGTTTTAATTTTAATTTTTAATCGTATTCGGCTTGTTTATTTGTTTAATTCTCTTTTATTGTAAATTTTCTCTGTTTTAATGTTCGCCGCCCTGAGTCCTTAGGGAGTAGGGCGGCATAGAAGTCGAATAAATAAATAAATAAATAATAATCAGGTTAGTGATTCACTCAAGTGTAGCAAGAAAAGTCATAAATTTGGGCAAAAATGTAGTTGTAAGTTGAGGACTGTAGTCCAAGACTTTTAAAGAAATGTTGGTTAAACCAACCCAGCCAACAATACCAAAACCCCTTTTGTCACGGAGAGAAGCTTTTATCTCCTTGAACTATAAGGAAGAAATCCTATTTGTCTAGAGTTGTACAAATCTATTTCCTTATTGATTGTAGACTACAAGATCTTTATAGCCTTACTTACAAAAAGAATCAATGGTTTTCTAACCAAAGTAATGCTTATTGACCATATGGATTTGTCCCAAATAGATACATAATAGACAATAACAGATTTGTTTTGAAAATTATTAAACGAATCAGGAGGAAGAGGAGAAAAGAAGAAGAAGATTAGATTTGTTTTGATGCAAACAAAGATCTTGATAATTTGGAATGGTCCTTCATGCTTACACTCTAACATAGTGACTCTAACTTTTTAATATGGATACAAAATATTTATAAAGAACAAGAAATAAAGATCATAATACATGGTAATTTAGCATCAAAATGTAGCATAAGGAATGTGGCAAGACCATGTCGTAATCTCATCCCTTATTCTTATTGGCCTTTGAGCCATTGGCAAATAAGATGCATCAATAAAATAAAATTTCAAAAATTAAATCATAACACAAGGTACTGACTTGAAATTATATGCCAATGTTATCATACTACCGTTATTATGCAGCCTAAGGATTTTCTAGAATTGACAGTGCCGTACATATAACAGTATAGTTTGCTATCAAAATGTCAAAACTGAAACGTTGACAGAGAATTTAACCGAGGAAGAAAAATAATAATTGTATCAAATAATGGGGTTCAATATTACTGCTGAAAAGGTTAAATAGCTCTTTATTTGACAAAAAAATAGTAAAGACATATTTTAAAATAACTATTCACCGATCTGGAAAAATATATAACGGCAAACACATTAAGTTGAAGAGAATTAAAACTGAATTGTTTAGGAAGAATGGCAGAAATGAACACTCTTCCAAAGCTTATCTTTTATGCCAAATGATTCCAATAAAAATGGAAACAAGGCACTCTATGATTGACAGAGAGAAGTAACCAATTTTGTATGGTCTAATATAAAAAAATGGATTAAATTTAAGATACTACAGGATTTGAAAGAATGAGGTGGTCTGATAGTCCCAAACTTTAAACTCTATTATCAAGCTACAGTATCCACTGTGATTATATCACATGGCTGGTAGGAAACAGAATGTTAAAAAAAGCTTAATAAAAATAAAAAAGTGAAAAGCATGATACAGGTAATCTTCAATTTATAACAGTTCATTTAGTGACTGTTCAAATTTACAACGGCACTGAAAAAAGTGATTTATGACCATTTTTCACACTTACGACCTTGTAGCATCCCCATGATCACGTGATCAAATTTCAGGTGCTTGGCAACTGATTCATACTTATGACCGTTGCTGTGCCCCAATGACACATGATCACCTTTTGCAACCTTTTCACAGGCAAAGTCAATGGAGAAGCCAGATTCATTTAACAATCATGTTACTAACTTATCAACTGCGGTGATTCGCTTACCAACTGTGGCAAGAAAGGTCGTAAAATAGGACAAAACTCACTTAACAAATGTTTCACTTAACCACAGAAATGTTGGCTGTACTTGTACTTAATTATTGTACCTGTACTTAATTATAACATTTTCCTAAGAAAACAGATTTTAGTTGTGATTTTCTGGATATTTCTTTATGAACCACTTAGACTTAAGCTTTCACTGTTTCCAAGTTTTATTTGCCATAACTATATTTGGACCCCTGTTTTTTTATTTTTGCTTCAGACTCAGCTGAAATTTTAAACTACCTAGTTCCGTGATGGCGAACCTATGGCACGTCTGCTGAAAGTGGCACGCAGAGCCATCCCTCCGGGCATGCCAGCCATCGCTCTTCCGGGTTCCAGCATACACATGCGCACAGGCCAGCTAGTTTTTGCATGCATGGGAGCGCTGGTAACTGAACAGCAGCTGCCTAGCGCACATGCACTGCCAGCCAGCTGGTTTGACTCCAAGGGGGGTGTAGCAGCTAGTGTAGCACCCTCCGATCCCCAAACTAAGCAAATTGACACACACTATGAACTCATAGCCAGACCTCAAACTTGGAGCCAAACCAAAGCCTGGAACGTTACATCACAGCCATCCGCTCAGGATATCACATCACGGAACTCAGGAGGTTACACCACAAAACCTCAGGATCTTACAACACAGCCAACGACCCAGGAGATTTCAGCACAAGATGAACCCAGGATGTCACAACAATAGAACTCAGAAGGTCATCACACAGCCCATTACCAGGTCGTTACAACACAAAAGGCTGATAGCCACACAGCCAGTACCTCAGCCACACAGGGTCTTATGAAAAAGCCAACCAATCTGCAAACATCAACTCCATCAACCAATCAAGAAGTAACAACACAGCCAACCAACCCATTTACAACAGAGCCAGCACACCACACCTCCCCACCAGTATTTATAGAGAGACGGCAGCTCCGATCACGCTTTGCTTGCACAAGCACGAAGCCGAAAGCACCAGCCTGAAGATGGCGAGTGGGACCTCATCGAAACATTGCCAAGGTACTCTCAATCTTACACATGCACACCAAGACCTGCATACACACACACACACACACTTATTTGCTGCTATCCTTATCCCAAGCACCATGTGCACTTTGGAAGAAAAATACAGATAGTCCTCCATCCATCCATCAAAACTACTAGTAACCGAATAAAACAGTTGGAAGGGACCTTGGAGGTCTTCTAGTCCAACCCCCTGCCCAAGCAGCAAACCCTACAAAAGTGTAATTAATGGCTGAGAGCAGACCCGTTGCAGCCAGTACAGGATTCCTCGATTTACAACAGTTGATTTAGTGACCTTTTTACACTTACGACCATTGAAGCATCCCCGTGGTCACGTGGTTTAGATTCAGATTGCTTGACAACTGACTCGCATTTACGACGGTTGCAGTGTCCCAAGGTCAAGTGATTCCACTTTGGCAACCTGAGAAGCAATGTCAACTGGGGAAGCCAGATTCGCTTCACAATTGTGTTACTCATTCAACAGCTTTTTTTTTTTATTTACATTTATATACCACCCTTCTCCAAAGACTCAGGGTGGCTTACAATTTTTGGGGACACAACCCAATGTGCTCAGCAGTAGCCTTCATTCCATTGTATATGCCTGCTTATTACTAAGTGGCATTTTTACAAAGTCAGCTTATTGCCCCCAACAATCTTGGGTCCTCAATTTACCTACCCTGAGAGGATGGAAGGCTGAGTCAACCTTGAGCCTGGTGGGATTCGAGCCTGCACTAATTGCAGGCAGCTGGAACTAAGTGCTAGGTGTTTAACAGCCTGCACCACCAAGGCTCTTTACAGCTGCAGTGATCCACTTAAGAATGCAGCAAAGCTCACCTAACAAGTTTCTCACTTAACAACATAAATTTTGAGCTCAGTTGCGGTCATAAGGTCAGGGTAACCTGTAGCTAGGAGGGCCATGGACGGTAGTGGAGGGAGCTCAAAGATTCTAAATCTAGACATTTTCAGTGCAAGAAGTGAAAAACCCTAAAACCTAAACAACTGTCTTTGGCTCGACTTCAAGGTTTTCATGTTAAAACAAAACCAAGAAAGCAAGCATTGATCAAACATAGCAGAACATCTTTCCTAATTAGATTCTCTTGCCAGAAAAAAACACACACTTTGGTCTTCTTCTTTAATGAACTTCTTTCTTCTTCACTTTATACCCGATGGAAAGGCTGATAAAAAGGTGTTGGCAGAAACAATGCAGATTATGAAATGACAGGTGGGGGGGGAGAGAAACCCTCCTCAAACAAGAGAGCTACATCTGCCCCGCTTTATTTCCGCCAAATTTAATTAGAAGGCAAATTCTCAATTTTAAGAGAAGGGAAATCTCCCTTTCGGGAAACGGTCAACAGAATCCATTATATTTAAATAATGAGTACGGTGGCTTTGCAAAGCTTGCTTTGGTTCCAGCATTTGAAAAGCTAAAGTCATAAAAGGAGACCCCTCTCTCTATATAAAAACCCTCCTCAGCGCCTGAAAGCAGTTTTTCCTCTGGAACCCACAGTCTGCATAAAACCACAGTTTTTGAATCGGCTTCTTTCAGAAACAGCACAACTATCATTTTCATGGCAGGATGCCACAGACAAACTTAAGTTATGGGAATAAATATGCTAGTCACATACTAATCCTCATCAATGTGCTGGAAAAGCAACTGCTTGTTTGTGATTTCCAGCTTTTTTTACACGGTGGAGGTTCTGTCCATAAATATAAAAACTATGAAAAGAAAAGCCAACATTTTTCTCCCCTTTCATCAAAATAGCTTTACTGTTACTTGAATAATTAAAATGCAAATGGCATGCCATCTCAAAGGTCGCTACTACTAAAAATAATTTAACAAGGGTGGTGAAGGGAAAGACAACTTTCTCTAAAAGGGAAGCAAATCTCAACCATGAATGATGAATTAAATAAAGAACGATACCATGATATTTATTAAACATAATCACCTTTCATTTAAAAATACCTGGGAATGGGTTTTTTAAACTTATATTTCAAGAATGCTGCTTTACAGAATTAAGGATTAAGTATTTGTAATATTTAATTATAGGCCAAGAAAAGTTTCTCTTCTGCTTGTATATGAAAATGAGGGGGAGTGTCATGTCCCTTTTGGAATCTGAGTCCGAGGGAGAGGTGGTGCAGCTGACAGGGAGTGGGAGTGTGGCTCCGGTGGCTGTGAAGGAAACTGGGGAAGGGCGCAGGCTGGCTGGGCATTCAGAGGAAGACCCAGGCCCACCCCCTCTTCATATTAGGGCACACAGGGAAGAACAGATAAGGGAGCAACATGGGTTACGGAGGAGAAAAAGGCCCTGATTCCCTTCATTAGCTGCAGCTGGGAAAACAGGATAAAGAGGGTGCTTGCGCTGGAAGCAAAGCATGAATTATTTTGGTTTGTCAAGTCTTATCAGAGTTTTGGCATCCTCCCAACTGTGTGTGTTTCGTTATCTTTTGAAGTCTTCAATTCCTTATCCTGCCCTGTCTCGTTAATTGCTGCAGTGTGGTTTGTGTTGGTTTTTATTTATAATTTATATGTACTTTGAGTTTGGATGGAATTTCTTCCCTTTAAAAAACTGTTCTTGGGAGAGTTTTTTTCTCCAGCCGATGATAGCTGGACATTGGGGGCCAAGTTGGAGGCATTAAAGGGACTTTACCTACTTTTGTGACTTTGTTGCTTTTGTGCCATGCCCCGGGTCATCACAGGTAGATAGGCAAAAAGGCAGCACAATTTGGCCCTGCTTACAAACCATGCATACTGGGTTAATGCAGATGAATTGTGAAGACACCAGAAAGAAATCAAGTGAACCACACAACTAATGCCCAGGGAATTAACCCCAAAACAGAAATCAGGCACAAAGTTAACCCATCTATCAATGGGACTATGGTTACACCTAAGCTTAAATTTAACTTCTTTCCTTACTTAGTCCTTCACAAAGCAGAACTGGAGAGAAAGAAGATATGAAAATATTGGTCTCTCCATTACAAAACTCACTATTGAGACGTGGCAGCCCAAATTTTATTTTATTCATTTGTTTGTTCATTTGTTTGTCAAACATGTACAAGATAACAAGTATAAGTATGAACATACAGGAACAAAGGAAATAAATATAGATAAATGGGGACAATAAGACAGGGATGGTAGGCACGCTGGTGGGCTTATGCATGCCCTCTTTAAGGACCTCTTAAGAATGGGGTGAGGTCCATAGTAGACATTCCACTTTCCAAACATAGAAGAGCAGTGGGGACCAAGGCAGGCTTACTCCTGCTACCTTAGCTATATATAGTGTACAAAGTTAACACCCACCCCTCTTCTAGAAGAATGAAGTATTTTGGGAAATATTTTAAAAAGCAGAATATTATATTTCCCTAAAGGAGAAACATGCTCTTGGAAAGCAGCCCCCACCTTTCTTAATAGCCCCAGCAGGATTAGGCCAGCCTATGTACAAGGCAAAAGACCTTCAGCTCCAGGGTGATGTGATGAAGTATGGCCCTTCAGGTCATAATTTAGCAGAAGACACAGAGCCCACTGCATTGCAATCTCTTAAGGACATTGCTTCACCCAGCAAACTTCAACCAAACCTGGGAGCTCAGACAAACATGACCCCATGGGAATCTGACAGCAGCCAATAGAATACATGTTCTTGCACAGGAACAGGAAGCTCAAGTTCAAAGCCCAAGAGAAGGTATAAAAGCCTCTCACTCTCAACTCCATGTGTTCAGCTGCACCAGAGAACCAGGTGCTTGATGGTTCTTCTGTCAACTCATAAAACATTCCTATGCCTGTTTTAGTAGTTGCCATAAAAAAAAAGTGGGGGAGGAGGAGGAAGGAAATCTGGAAGAGCAGTGCAGCAGTTTGAAAGCGAAAGTACATTCCAACTCTTTATCTTTAAAAGATTGTAACTAAAATACCAGAGCTTTTGCCCGCGAATATATTTAATTGGAGAACGTGAATGATGACACCCAGCCCGTGAATGTGCTCAATTGGAGAATCTGGTTTATGAGACACCCAGGGGGGAGGGGAGAAACAGGGTCACAGCTGATTGTAAATTACATATGTCAGAGTTGGCTTCATACAGGGCAGTGCCAGTATGTCGCCTCTAATGAATCCTTTGAAGTTTTTTGAAGTTTGGCTCGAGAATCATGATTTAATTAGAGCGATTGCTGGAATCCTGACATCTGCTTCATCAATAAGCCATCTTTCCAATCAGCCTTCATGTTTCCAGTGTCTTTCTTCCAGCTTGGAACTGAACCAGATGGATATTTCTCCCAACAATAGGGAAGGGGCACATGCTATTAGGCAGCCTCACCAAAGACAAGGGTTCCAGGGACATTAAAGGCTTCCATCCAAAAAATATGTGGCAGCTTTCTTGCCAGAACCAACAGGAAAATGATTTGATAGGATCAAACTACTTGCAGGACTGGGTCTCTCCATCTCTTTGCAACTATGGAAGCCTATGTTCAAACACCCATCAGCCACTGGTGTTGACTATCAGCTGCTTCCCTCTGGTCCAAAGTTGGCAGAAGTTAGCCAGATGCCAGGCATGTCACAGCTGGATTATATTCTAATTAGAGGAGAAGATCTTGATCAGGATTGGACTGTGGAATCCTTGGTACTCTCCGAGCTGAATTGTTTGCTGGCAGACCTTGTATTGCCCAACTAGGCAACAAATGTCACACTCACCTGACGATATTACCTAGTTGGGTCATGAAGCAAGCAACCAATCCAGCTCAGAGAGCACCAATTATATTTATTTATTGAGTGTGCCAGAATGGAGCTAATTTAAAGCACTTCTCCCCTCTCAATCAATTGCCAACTGCTGGTCATCTTATTCCCACAGTAGTTTCAATCTTGTATTTCTTTCTTCTGATTTAACAGCCCTCTTGCTTTGCCTTTCTATGCTTGTGACTGAATAGGAATGGGTTGCTTTGACCTTACAGGCATTCCTTCCCTGGGAAACACAGCTCCTCACTTATCTTCCATCATACTGGTTTGAAGCACTGGAGGTGCAGGGTGAAGGGTGCTAGTCTACTGAGGGAATAATGTATAATTTCAATTTATCCAATTCCATTTCAAATTGTATTTTACTAAATTCCATTTTGAATTGTTTTTATCAAATTTTAACAACAATTTATTGCTGGAACTTTGCACTTTGATATGGCCCAAGGGCTAATCAATAAAGACTGTATTGTATAATTTCAATGTAGCCCTTGTTTATCCTGGCTTATCATACCCACAGTATCTACTGTTAAGTTTGCATAGAGAGGCAGGACGCAAGTGCTTCAGCTCTTAAGTTTATTGTGACTTCAGCTCAGAATGGACCCGATTTGGCTTAACCGCAGTTGCTATATATAGCTGGCTGCCGCGGTTGACAGCCAATCAGAGTGCAGGGTTTTCCCGCACATTTTAAACCAATGATTTCAACACTTTACAAGAACAACCAATCAATTCAAACTCTGCATACATAACATCTACAGCTCCAAAAGACTTTATATACTGATAAATTAAATATATTTTAAAAATATTTTAAAAGTGCACATTTAAATATTAAACGTACTTCATATCCTTTGTTAATTCAGAAAGATATTCTTCTGCTCAAGATTCTGATGTGAAAACAAAGATTTTAAAATTCTGCTGATCTTTTGTTGAGTAAAATCCGCCCGTTTTGTTACTTCCTATGTAGCCAATTCTAAAAATATTGTGCACAACTCAAGAAGTGAATGGAAGGATTGATTAATAATTCAATATTTTCAGATCTCTGACTAGCCGTTTCTTGAGCATGAGGGACTTGACCTCTGTTAATTTACCTTCCTCTCACTCTCAGTAAACATATTTCAACTAATTTAGGAGCCTTAATGGCAAAATTTACATGAACAGCTTCAGTTCAAGTGTTTAAACCTTTCATAGTTAAATCTTATTTCTCATACGATCCAGAATTCTTTCAACATATTGAGATTTACACATAAATCAACTCTTATCACAGTCATAGACCAGAGTGGAGATTTTATAAATAGGAAAAACAAAATAGAATAAATAGAATAACAGAATAACAGGCATTTGTAGAAAATCCTAAAACCTGATTATCCAGTGTTTGAGATACAGTATCACTGTATTAAAAGAAAGAAAGCGTAGCTTTTCCAGTGAATATGATCACAGGAATAATGTAACTTCTTTCTTTCTTTTTTGTCCTGTCTTCATTCTTTACAAAGATCTTAGTTTGGAACCCAAAGAATAAGTGCTAAAGAAAATCTATTAGATACAAACTAAGTCATGCATTTAGTGTTTAGGAATTGGGCAAATACAACAATTTTTAAAAAAACCTTACATATATGTCTGAATGAGCCACCAATTGTAAAAATGCCGCTTAGTAATAAGCAGGCATATACAATGGAAGGAAGGCTATTGCTGAGCGCATTGGGTTGTATCCCAAAAATTGTAAGCCGCCCTGAGTCTTCGGAGAAGGGCGGCATATAAATCTAATTTTAAAAAAATTATCAGCACTACTGTATACAATTCGCAAGTGTTTCTCAACTTCAGTAACTTTAAGGTGTGTGTACTTTTTCTCCCAGAATTCTCCAGCCATGATGGCTGGGGAATTCTGGGAGTTGAAATCCACTCATCTTAAAGTTACTCAGGTTTATAAACTGCCATACAGAAACAAGGTGGGGAATCATCAGTAAAACATATTAGACAAAGTCAAGTTTACTGAAGATCATCTGATGTCTATTAATATTCCATTCACACAACTTCAACAGCTGAGTTTTATTCTTCATGAAGAAGGAAAGAGGCAGTTGCAGAATAATCCAAAGTCAAAATAGTTAAGATACAGGTCACCACAATGAGATCAAAGCTCTGCCTGCATGGAACACATACTCAGACTAGGTAGCGCATCAATTGTCTTGTTGCAGCTGCCCTGTTGACTTTTTTGACTGCATCCTATGGACACCCCAAGCCAGTTGAGTTGGCAAGTCTAGGGAAAGACTGGAAAATGTTTTCTTGCAAAGCAAACTAAGTAGAAGCCCCTCACTGCTTTCTATAATTTAATGTTACCTGGTCCATAGCAATGGCACTTAGACTTATATACTGTTTGGTACTGCTTTACAGCCCTCTCTAAGCAGTTTACTGAACCAGCCTATTGCCACCCAACAATCTGGGTCCTTATTTTACCAACCTCGGAAGGACGGAAGGATGAGTCAGCCTTGACCCAGTGAGACCTGAACTGCCGAACTGTCCATACTCACAACTTTTCTGCATATGTGAGTTTCTTTAAGCTGATATGTTTTAAAGTAAGTCCAATAAAATAATAGTTTGTGCCCAGTTCAAAATACGGGCATGTTTCTAATTTAGCTTTTTGTAACTGCAAAAGGACATTGGGCTGAAAATCACAAAGCACTCAGGAAGTGCCATTGAATCAGTCAAATATTTTACTGGGCAATGTTACGGTTTCATTATCCAGCTGCAAAGCAAACTTTATATTTTTGCAAAGTACATCTTGTCAAATTTTGATAAATTAGATCCATGTGGCACAATGGCCCTGAGGCCCACCTTTCTTAAAATCCTCTGTTTCTCTGAAGGCACAAATGCATTGCTCACTTTTTCCCACTCACTGTGCATTCCGCTGAGCTTTGTATTTTAATGTTTCCAAACCAAATGTGAACTTGGGTTTATATTTCCAAGCGTGCAACCTTTTAAACTGAGACCTGCAAAAAGCAACGTCCTCTGCTCCGTGGAATTAATGCACACATAGTCATTTATGAAATCTAATTTCAAGTGCCTGCCCTTCTGAACAACAACCCTTATAACACCCTGGGACCTGTTCGAAAATAAACAGACCCGGACTATTTTTCCACATTTTCTCTACCTCTCCATGCTGAATTTTCAAATATATTTCTCTCTTAGCTATATTTTGTCAGTATAAAAATCCAAGCAGAAAGGAAGATATGAAGATTTTAAGCCCTTAAACGATGAAGCAATAATAGAAAAAAAGTTTCAGTGCGCTGAGTTAGATAGTATGACGTTAGAACTCAAGGAGCGAGACGCTTCAGAATTCTATGCAATATGGGACCATTTTTATAAATGGACGGACATGAAAGGAAGTCTAAAAAATGTGAAATGTGAAAAATGTGAAATAGAATTTAAGAAGAGATTATAAGATAACAGGCAACATAATATCTAAGATAGAAATTGATACAAAGATTACAATGTAAATATATAGCTGTATATATGTATATACATGTATATAGTGTTTGATGATATTTTGCTCATATAACAATGTAAAGACTGAGATATATATCAAAAAGATCACCACATTCAATGTTTTTAAAACCTAATTTTCAATAAAAAAATTATATTAAAAAAAGATTTTAAGCCCTTGATCTTTTACTCTGTATTTAGTTTTTTGTAATTTTAAATCTTATATTTATAACTGTTTTTATATCTCTATTTTTTTATTATATTGTAAGCTGCCCAGAGTCACCTCAGACAGCAAGATGGGTGCTATACAAATCTAATCAATAAAAATAAAATACATTTTGAAATGGAATACAGGTAGCCCACATTTAACAACCAGATTCTTAGTGAAAATTCAAATTTATGATGGACCCCCCAGTACTTGTGGTACTTATGACCAAGCCTCCAGAATTCTGACAGTAACACACACACACCCTGCAGCCAGATAACTACATGATTGCCACCTGGTAGCTGCCTTACCTTTATGGCTGGGCATAATTTCTGGCTTTTTTTTGCCTGATACTGGGGTTTTTTGGCCCATTTCTGGCCAAAATAAAACCAAGTCAGTCACATGGGTACCTCAGCTTTCAATCCTCATGACTTATGATGGAAATTCCAGACTCTATTATGGTTGTAAGTCAAAGACTACCTTTAATCAGGTATTGAACAGATGTTGGGTTTCCAAGAGAACTTTTAAGCTTCTCAGTATGTATCTTTAAAAAGGAAACAGGAAGTTGAATGGAATGGAATGGAATGAAAAATTTTGGGAGTAGCTACTGAACCAAAATGGTTCTTTTTTTTCATTAATAGCAAATTTACAAGACGCTTGGAATCAAGAAGTGCAAATGTCAGTTCTTTTCAGTGGACTCACAAACATGAAGTTTGTATTCTGTGACTTGAATTTGAAATTAATCCATCAAAATATTGTTTTTCATATCTTGCCGGATACCATCTAGATTACAGTGTTTCTCAAATTTGGCAACTTTAAGATGGCTAGACTTCTCTGGGAGTTAAAATCAAGCTTGAGAAACACTGATCTAGTAAATTTCAAAAAAGATTATTGTAATTATTTATGTTGCAGTTGTAAGAACTTTGAGGGTCCCTTACTTAACTCATATGTTATCCTCATATTCTTCCTTCTTCCTCTTTTGGAATAATGTTATACAATATATTGATGGTATTATGGAGAAAACTCTGGTTTTTAAAGGCATGTATCTTGAACTCAATATAGTGACTACTTGGAATTTAACATGTTCAGAACAAAGATTGGTTTTTCATGCTCTAATAAGTAGCAAAAAGAATAATTCTCAAGAAATAGAAAAATACTATAATCCCAGATATAGAAAGATTGGATTTTAGAGATGTGTTACTTAAGAATTTTTGATGAAATTATATGTTTGCTTAATCAGAAAATGTCACATCATCCTTCCCTTTGGAAAAAAATCTTGGACAGGCTTGTTCAATACCAACCGCCCTGTGTGAGCGCACAGACGGGGTCTCCTCGGGGTGCCATCTGCGACTCATTGTCGTTTGGCGGTGAACCGGGGGAGGGCCTATTCTGTGGCAGCTCCCACTTTATGGAATCGGCTTCCGCTGGGGCTCCAGTTGGCCCCCGATCTCCGCACCTTCCACCACGATTTAAAGACCTGGTTATTTGCGCAGTCCGGGCTGTGCTGACCTCCTGGGGGTGGGGCGGCTTGATGGTTGTTTTAACTTTGGGGGTTTTAAATTTTGTATTTGACTTGTTTTCGTTTAAGCTGGTTTTAGGTAATTATTTATTGTTATGTTTTAGCTGTGAGCCACCCCAAGTCCTTTTGGAGAGGGGGCGGCATACAAGTCAAATTAAATAATAATAATAATAATATTAAAAGCTTAGTTATTGTTTAAGATTTACAAGAGTGGGAACTGGGGATATAGTTATTTTTGTTGCTTTTTAATTTATTTTTCTATACTATAATGTTATTCTTTTCTTTGTTTTTTGTGTATGTTAAATTGTTCGTTTTTATTTTACTTCATGTTATTTTTTGTTCATTTGTTTGAACATGGATTAATAAAAACTTCTGGGGGGGGGAGGCATAACCTTTTGTGCAGCTCTCCCCCTATAATTTCACAAGCTTTCTCTTCAATAATTCACTGGGGCAGAAAGAAAAATGGTGTGTACTCTACCATGCCAAATGATACACACAATCCGGTTTTGCAATGCATGCTGCTTGGCTTGTATTGCCAAACGACACAATCACACCGTGCCCATTTCCCCACCTCTATTAGCATACATCTGCATAAAGCCAGTCTTATTTTGAATGTTCCATTTCCATTTTCAAATTTTTTGTTCATGTGTAGCTGCATAACAACAATGCAACATTATGTTGAGTGGCTTAGTAAATTCTGCAGTTACTGAAGATCTTTCAGTTTAGAGGAAATCCCTTATGGACTTTCTTGCTGGAAAAAAATGAAATGATTTATAGATTTGATGATTAGAAAGGGTAGATAATGGAAGAAGGAAATTTTCATGTAACCTTAAAGAGAGAGGTTAAATATACATGTACTTATAATTGCTGTTAAGAAGTTCAGAAGTCACCTTTTTATTTCTTCATTCTTTTTCCTCCTTTTCTCTACCTTTTTCTTTATTTCTTTTTCCTTTTTCCTTCATTTTCTCCCTTTCACTTAAAATTAGTATTATTCTTACTCTTTGGAAAACTAATAAACTTAGATAATACATACACACACAAAGAAACACACAATGACCCTTTAGAGAGACAACATTGACTGAACCTAAATAGACTTTCTATCACTATTAGTTTTACTGGAATATAATTTATAATGCAGCTGAATGGCTCACAGGTAAAAAAAAAAAAAAGAAAGCCAATTTAATGAATTAGTCACAATATGATCCACATAGTACTTAAGCTTTTGGGTTGCTTGTCACCCAGTTGACTGCAAAATGTATTCGGCACACCGCTACATTTTTCTTTTACTTCTGAAATTGTATCATATGTCTGATATATTTCTCAATTTTATCAAATTTTAAAGGGCCCCAGAGGAAATAAGTTATTAGAGATGAATTACGAATTAAGAACACATGATGGATATCACATTTACATAACTCGAGCAAAGCAATGAGGAAGCTGCTATTACAATCCTGTATTTCTGCTCTAAAGGTTAAATATGTAGAAAACATCTACCTTTATGAAAACGTATTGCAAACTTCTGTTTAGTTTGACCCTGAACACCTATGCAGGCTGTTCTTAATCTCCCTACCAAGATATAGGACTTTCTCAAGATAGAGTTCAGCACAGCTCTCTTGTTTTCCTGGGAATTAAACCTTCCCAAAAGAGAAAAATAGAGCCAATTTGGTACAGTGGTTAAAGCACCAGTCTAGAGACTGGGAGAATGTGGGCTATTTATTGTACACTATAAACCGGTTGGGGGACTTTGGGCTAGTCCCTCTCTCTTGGCCCTATAAGAAGAAGACAAGGGCAAAGCACTTTTGAAAAAGAGTGCATGGAACAAAAAATTCTATGGAGTGGCCCAGGCTGTCACCAGAGTCCAATACTGATTTCAATAAACATTAAAAGCTCTGCTGCTCTATCAAATTTAAGAGGTCTGGCATCTGTTTTAAAGTTTAAAAGAGAGGGGTTTCTAATCAACATTCCCAATAGATAAAGGAGATTGAAAACAACATTTTTCTTTCTTTCTTTCTTTCTTTTTTTCTTTTTCTTTCTTTCTTTCTTTTCCTTCTGCCTCATTTTCATATCTCCTGAAAAAACTGGGAAATTTGTGTCTTCTGTAAAAAAGGTAAAGGTTCCCCCCGCACATACGTGCTAGTCGTTTCCGGCTCTACGGGCGGTGCTCATCTCCGTTACAAAGCTGAAGAGCCAGCGCTGTCCGAAGACGTCTCTGTGGTCATGTGGCCAGCATGACTAAATGTTGAAGGAGCACAGAATGCTGTTACCTTCCCACCAAAGGGGTCCCTATTTTTCTACTTGCATTTTTACATGCTTTCAAACTGCTAGGTTGGCAGAAGCTGGGACAAGTAACGGGAACTCACTCCGTTACATAGCGCTAGGGATTCTTGACTCTTGACGAATGTATCTTTTCTTTTATGTACACTGAGAGCATTTGCACCAAGACAAATTCCTTGTGTGTCCAACCACACTTGGCCAATAAAGAATTCTATTCTATTCTATTCTTAGCAATATAACTGTGTTTGTAAGTCAAAGACTACCTGTATTCAATCATAGTCTCTAGGAAGTGTCATCTAAATCAAGGGTCCCCAGCCACTGAGCTGTGGCCCCTACCGGGCCTTGAGCCATTTGGAACCGGGTCATGGTGGCAGGCCAGCCATTTGCGCAGCACCATGCTCCCCACCCCCACCAGCCGCTCCACAAAGACGGAAAGTTTGAGGAATTCTGATCTAAATGATTGTTAGAACTATACCAGCTCTGCGACCAAGAGAAAGAAAGTCTTCTGAGGGATGAGGCATTTATAGCAATTCAGCCTTGCTTTCTGAAGATGCATTTTGCAAAAGCGCGTAGCTCCTAAGGTTGCAATTCTCAGAACATAAAGTATACATTTAAAGGGAGCTCAGCAGAACAATGAGATCGGAGATGCCAAAGAGAAATGATCAGTATTAGGAGGTGGGGGTGGGAGGGAGGAGAAACCCTTTTAAGAATGAACAAAGGAGAGGAACTAATGAAACTGAAGTGCTAGAAAGCCTTGCTATTGAGGTCCAGACCACGAAGAAGGAGACGGAGCAGGTAACGCTGTCCGTGTCAATGGCACCAAATGTGTGTGGAATGCCAAAGCGGTAAAAAATAAAATAAAGCTCCAATTTACAGCAACAATGAGAATGGGAAGACAAAGCTAAGAGGTATGCAAGGACATAAGCACTTCTCTTTCCAAAGCTGTAATAGAGAGTCACACACTCAAGACAGATAAAATGTCTTAAAAAAAAAAACCCAACCCTGGAATTCATTCTGAGATTTTGATGTGAAGCTGAACGACCCATTAATCAAGGCCCTCCTCATAGAAGGGGTGGATAGGGAGAGAAGAGCCTTCTGGTATGTCTGCCTTTTTATCTATTATCTTAGAAAGCTCTTGGATGGAACAATGGAGGGAAACTATGCAAGGGCCTAGCCATATCTTGGAAATGATGGGTTTATTTATTTATTTATTTATTTATTTTCAAACAGCCCACCAGCAAAACAAAATGTAGGACAGGTTGTTTCAAAGCGTGGGCAAGGCGTCCATATTTTATTTTTAGTATACACTTTCGCCCAGCTTGGATTTGTCCACTTGCTTCAAATCTCTCGTCTTAAGTCACCCTGGCCAACATGGCCACTAGGCATCCTGAGCATGGAAGGGTAAGGAAATGTCAGCATTAGCATCATATATTTTATAGGGGTGCTTTGGTTCCCAATTCTGAAAGCCAGAGCATATCTTCTTTTTAAATTAGTATTGGAGCTCAGCTTTGCTTTTTTCAGCACAAATATTTTGCTTTTAGACCTGATCTCAGCAGAACCACTTCAGCTTAAGTCTACTTCCTCGGAGCACGTAAAATTGACTTGACTGACTAGAATAGAATAACAGAGTTGGAAGGGACCTTGGAGGTCTTCTAGTCCAACCCTCTGCTTAGGCAGGAAACCCTACACCACTTCAGACAAATGGTTATCCAATCTCTTCTTAAAAACTTCCAGTGTTGGAGCATCCACAACTTCTGGAGGCAAGTTGTTCCACTGATTAATTGTTCTAACTGTCAGGAAATTTCTCCTTGGTTGCTTCTATGCACTATGTGCCATCAAATCCCTGTCAACCCTTACTGACCACAGAGATAGATTTCCTCCAGGAGGATCTGTCCCTAATCTGGTCCTTCAACTCTCTCCATGGTGCAACCATCACCACCACAACTGAATTCATCCCCCTTGCTGCTGCTCCTCCTCTTCTTCTCTTTCCTCCCACATAGCATACAAAAACCTAGGTGAAAATGTGGAAAAAGGACAGTCTCTTCCACCTTCTTCTTCTTCTTGTGCCATATCCGTCATCGGATGTTGGCGATCATGTTGCCGATCCTATTTTTATCAACAGCCGCACGAGAAAGTGCTGCTGAGTTTTGTCCAAACTGGTCCCTTAGATTTTGAAGCCATGAGGTTCTTCTTCTGCTTGGACTTCATTTGCCTTCAATCTTTTCTTGGAAGATTAAGCGAAGTAGGCCGTATTTTTCCAGGTGTCGCATCGCGTGTCCGAAATATTGTAGCTTTTGCTTTTTAATGGTTTTGATGATTTCCCTTGGCTTTCCCAGGTGGCTTATCACCTCCTCATTTCTGATTTTGTCAACTGAGTTTATATGTAACAGCTGCCTGTAAATCCATATATCAAATGCTTCCAGTCTCTTCAGGTGGCTTTCTGTCAGAGACCAGCTCTCTACTCCATGGAGCAGAATGGAAAAGATGTAACATCGGACAAGCCTGATTTTCAATCTTAGGCTCATGTTGTGACTGCAGAAGACCTTTTTTCATTTTGAAGAATGCTGTTCGAGCTTTCTCTATCCTGGTCTTTACTTCTGTAGTCATGTCCCAGCAATTAATTTTGCTGGGGCAGCATGGAGAATCAAGGCAAACTACTAATGTCTATTGAGGCTCGAGGCCAAGGGGTAAGACCAAAACAATCCTTTTATAGCTGTCTTGTACACTAAACTAAGATAACTCCCACATTACTTAATGTGAAAAAAGGAACAGCTATTTTTTTTGCCATTTCTATTGATATTAAAATGTGGAGTCCTTAATGGTCTCTCTGCTTGACTCTGTGTTTTTTTGCAGGCACATCATTACCTGGCAAGGTAACATCTTCAATGCTAGAAGGCTTCTAGCACTGATGATTTTACCTAGCCAGGTAATGAAGTGTCCAAGATCTAAGCTCAGAGAGCACCAAAGCTCCACATTCAATCCCGATCTACAGATATTCACTTCTATTAATATTAGAGTATCAGAAATGGGTGGGCAGTTCCTGGCCAACTTTGTGTGGATGTGGAAGGATTGGATCTAACTAGTAGTGGAAGACACCATGGAATTCCAGGTTGATAGGTTAGATTAGGAGGTAGTAAAAAAAAAACATCCCCAAAGAAATGGCAAATTCTATTTATTTATTCATTCATTCATTCATTTATTTATTCATTCATTCATTCATTCATTACTTGGACTTGTATGCTGCCCCCTCTCCGAGGACTCGGGGTGGCTCACAACTAAAGACCAACAATAAAGAATAAATTACTTTAAAAAATATTAAATACTCACAAGCCCAATTACACTAAAAACCCCAATATACATTGTAAAATTTAAAATTTCAAAAAAAACCCCAAGAGGTCACCACAGCCTGGCCTGTTTGAATAACCAAGTTTTCAAGTCGTGGTGGAAGGTGCAAAGGTCAGGGGCCAAACAGAGCCCCAGGGGTAGTTGATTCCATAAGGCGGGAACTGCCACAGAGTAGGCCCGTCCCTGGGGCACCGCCAAATGACACTGGGATGCAGATTGCACCCCGAGGAGCCCCTGCCTGTGCGCTCGTACAGGGCAGTTTATTAATATGTCCATGATGTCACCAGATGACAAGACAGACTTTTTACTGATACTAGAAATTAACACTCTTAAGAGAAAAATGTTTGCGGAAACAAGGTGCAGACTCAGCCCCCCTTTTCCTGAATCTGGATTAAAATTCAGAAAGTAGATCTACCATGTGTTTGGGGGGTGGTATCAGAGGTGGTATTCAGCAGGTTCTGACCAGTTCTGGAGAACCGGTAGCAGAAGTTTTGAGTAGTTCGGAGAACTGGCAAATACCACCTCTGACTGGAGATTTTACAGTCTCCTTCCCCTGCCACGCCCACCAAGCCACACCCACAGAACCGGTAGGAAAAAAATTTGAATCCCACCACTGGATAGTATGTTTGTGTGTGTGTGTATGTTTTCCAAAAATCATGCTTTTCTTTACACGATTCCAAAAGAATTTCATTTTTAGCGCAGCTTCTAAAGCAGTTTTCCATTCCCCACTGATTTACACATGAAGAATTCTATCATCACTCTCATTTGCTATATGGGAAAAAAGGGTAGAAAGGCTCCGATTTTCATTTTTCAAAAAAAAAAAAGAACAAAAAAAGATAAACTCCTCTGATGTTTCATTACAAGCTGCCTTTTTACTGATTCCACGGCTGAGATTCAGTTACCTTCAGAAGAAGATGCCTGATATTGATTATTCCAGAAAACTCTACACTAACCTACAATTTGGACAATTGAGAGCAAAAATGTTCATCTAGTTTTTAATCTCCCTTAGAATGACAAGGACATTTTTGATGTGCAGTTCATGCACATTACATGTAAAAATGGGGCAGGACTTTGTGCAGATTAGCTGCCATCTTGTCTTTTTTTGACCTCAGAGGCTCCTAATTATGGAACGTACTGTGTATGTGAAAATAATAAAATAAATGCATATGTGGATGTCAGTGGTGGGATTCAAAAATTTGAACTACTGTTTCTGTGGGTGTGGCTTGGTAGGCGTGGCTTGGTGGGCATGGCAGGGGAAGGATACTGCAAAATCCCCATTCCCTCCCCACCCCACTAACCTGCTTTCCAGCTCTGTTCTCCTGTGCAGGGCAACAAAAGAAGACCCAGCCAATGAGCTGGGACTCAGGAAGCAGAGAATAGATGGGGGCAGGGCCAGTCAGAGGTGGTATTTGCTGGTTTTCCACCTCTGGTTGATGTGTATTTATTTTATACATATATACAGCCATAATGGTTAATTGCAAACGGCACACACACATTCCAGTATTCCAGTATTTGAAGGGCTGCCACAAAGAAGAGGGGGTCAACCAGGGCTGGGATTCAAATTTTTTAACAACCGGTTCTGTGGGTGTGGCTTAGTTGGTGGGCGTGGCTTGGTGACTGGGTGGACATGGCTTGGTGGTCATGTTATTGGCTGGGTGTGGCCAACTCAATATCATCGAGGCACGCATCTCCTCGCCTGGCCTCCCATGACTGTGGGGATGCTGCAACAGTCGTAAGTGTGAAAAATGGTCATAAGTCACTTTTTTCAGTGCCATTATAACTTTGAATGGTCACTCCACACAAGCAAAGTACCAGCAAAGGAGGGGAAAAAACCTCCAGAGAAGTTCCCGAGACAGGAAGTCTAGTCCTGCCAAGAATGTAATAAGGGTTAACGGAGAGGCAGTTTCTGTAAGCAACACCAGAATGTTTCCTTCCTGCCTTCCTTACAGGATTAGGCCAGTAATTTCTTCTAACAACCGGTTCTCCGAACTGCTTAGAATGTTAACAACCGGTTCTAGCAAATAGGTGCGAACTGGTAGAATCCCACCCCTGGGGTCAACTTATTTTCCAAAGCACCAGAAGGCAGGACAAAAAACAATGGATGGAAACTAAACAAGGACAGATGCAACCTGGAATTAAGAAGAAACTTCCTAACAGTGAGAATAGAATAGAATAGAATAGAATAGAATAGAATAGAATAGAATGGAATGGAATGGAGTGGAGTGGAGTGGAGTGGAGTGGAGTGGAGTAGAATAGGAATAGGAATAGGAATAGGAATAGGAATAGGAATAGGACAGCAGAGTTGGAAGGGACCTTGGAGGTCTTCTAGTCCAACCCCCTGTTTAGGCAGGAAACCCTATACCATTTCAGACAAATTACAATTAGAAAAGAACCATCAACCAGTGGAACAGCTTGGCTCCAGAAGTTGTGGGTGCTTCATTACTGGAGGTTCTTAAGAACAGACTGGACAGCCACTTTCTGAAATAGTATTTTGGTCTCCTGCTTGAGCAGGTGGTTAGACTAGAAGACCTCCAAGGTCCCAGCCCCTGTTCTGTTGTGTTCTAGTCCATTCCATTCCATTCCACATTGTAATATCTGTTTCTGGTAATAAAATTTTCTCCCGGAGTTGATTCCCCAATTTAAATAGGTAGGGACTTAAATGCTATTTTAAATAAGTATGCATAGTTTTGCTACTTTGATGCTTTTTTGTATTTCAAACTAGGGATTGTCTCTAATTGTATTTACCTCTAATGTTAAACCGGGAGGATTAGATGCATGTACTTCAAATATACCAGCTACATGCTCAGTTTGATGCTCTGGGGGCTTCCTCCATTGCTTGGTATAAGATTAACTCATTACATTAACTAATGGTGTGTACATAAAAGCCTCTTCACAGTTACACATAATCTATATCCAATGAACATGTAACCCTAGCAAAGAGTCAGGCGGGAGAAACATCCCTCCAGCACTAAATTAAGGATTCAGAGGAAAAATGCATCCGTTCTCTCAGCAGATTGCTTTGGCAAAATCTCTCGGGTTTCTCTCAAAGTTGGTCACTTGGACCATTTGACAGGAGAGAAAAGCCTGAACAGAATCACAGAAGAGATGAATTGGCAGCAGGAAAGGTCAAAAGAGGCACAATGGGGACTGTGCCTGAAGGATCAAAGTTTTGCTCGTTTGGTGTGGCCTCCATCTTGAGTTCTTTGATTTCCCGCCTCTGATTGAAAGGGACTTTGGGAACACTGAATGCTAGCCCAGTGCAGGAAAACCTGAAGGAATAGCAATAGCACTTAGACTTATGTACTGCTTCATAGTGCTTCACAGCCCTCTTTCTAAGCAGTTTACAGAGTCAGCATATTGACCCCAACCATCTGGGTCCTCATTTTACCCACCTCGGAAGGATGGAAGGCTGAGTCAACCTTGAGCTGGGGGTGATGTGAGGTTAGTCAGTGGATGACATCCCCAAAATAAGACCTGGAGCCTTTTTGCGTACCAAAAAAATTATAAGATAGGGTAAAATTATAACACAGGTATGTGTGTGTGAAACATACACACATACCTGTGTTATATATAAAAACGTGTTACAATATATAAATACATATATATATTCCAAGCATACATATCTATATATCTCTTTCTATATCATCTCTATCTATATGTCTCTCTCTCTCTCTCTGCCTCTTGTGAATTTTTCAGTAAATTCCTAATGCTTGCTGGCAGCTTTCCCATTCAAAGAGAAGAAAAAGTCAGGTGTTTTGTTTGTTAACTGTATTACACACACACACACACACACACACACACATCTGTCTGTCTGTCTATCTATCTATCTATCTATCTATCTATCTATCTATCTATCTATCATCTGTCATCTTCCCATTCTAACTTGCATTCTTGGCTATGAACAATGAAGAACTGCCATCAAGTGAATTAGCAAAGGCATTTGGTGAAAAGAATTAACACTGTGACGCAGCTATAAAAGTGGAACTTAGTAATCAATGTGTTAATTAAAAGGCCTCACTGTGGCTTCAAAAAGAAGGAAACTACTCAAGGCCATTTTTTTTCTCCTTTTGTCAAGCCCAACGGTCCTTTCCTTTAGATGTTGCAGAGAATGAAAGTGAACGAAAGAATCCATGTAGCATGTCAATAATGTATTCTTCCTAACACATTGTATGCGTTAATTATTGGCGATAACTATTAAACATCGGCATATTTCAGATACAAATCCACTTTAGCTTTGGTTTTCTAGCTAAAGGTTACCGTGCCCTAATGTTCGCTTATGGCGTGCCGCAAAAGTATTTGAACATCAAAGCATTTATATATTGAATGAAATCTGCAGGCCACAAATTCTTTCACATAAGGAATGAAGAGCGTAGGGTCCTCAGGGGCATCAAAAAAGTGAAAATGCTAACTGCAATCACACAATCGAAGCTCCTGCTCTGTTTACATATTTTGCATGCAACTCATGTTTAGAAAGGGGCAGAGCTAACAAATGCAGGTGCTATCTTGATTTTCTTTGTATCGCCCACCCTTCTCAAGATGCCCCTGGAAGAATATTATTCCGAACATATAAATATAAGATAAGGGATTTTTTGTTTGTTTGCTTAAACTCAAATTATCCGAATGGTAGGCTAAACATGTGAATAAAACCATGCATTGCTGAATTGTATAAAATATGTAAGGCAAAGTAAATCAAATAAAAGCAATAACAAAGAGTGAAAAGGGTAGTATAAAATTTTACAAAATATCACAGTGGAATTAACAGATCATTAAAAGAGCTGGGGGAAATTTAGTGCCTTTAGGTGAAGGTTCCCCTCGCACATACGTGCTAGTCGTTTATGGCTCTAGGGGGCGATGCTCATCTCCGTTACAAAGCCGAAGAGCCAGCTGTCCAAAGACGTCTCTGTGGTCATGTGGCCAGCATGACTAAACACTGAAGGCGCCCCAAACACTGTTACCTACTCACCAAAGTAGTCCCTATTTTTCTACTTGGATTTTTACAAGCTTTCGAACTGCTAGGTTGGCGGAAGCTGGGACAAGTAACGGGAGCTCACTCCGTTACGCGGCGCTAGGGATTTGAACCTTTCTGATCGACAAGCTCAGCATCTTAGCCACTGAGCCACCATGTCCCATTTAGTGCCTTTATCTGGAATAAAACAAATCATTAAAATAGCACCAGTTTCGTTGGTGTCCCTAAAACAGCAAATTACACCCAAGTAATTTAAATCTACCCTCCAGAAAGTCATTTTACTCAGAAATACTTCATCAATGTTAAATATGAAATAAATGTCCAATGAGTTCAGAATCATATTCTCGTAAATTCATAGAACCTTGAATACTGGTCTGTTTTCCCAGGCATGGCGGTCAGGCAAGCAACTGAACCCGTGCTGCTGGTAAATAGTGTTTTGGGAAGCCACTTTGTGTTAATTGGTTAGATATAATAATTTTATATTTACGTTCTATATATTGAATTTTTAACTGTCTAGAATCACACTTGTGAGGTGGGTGGCCAGATAAATCAATTTAAACATATCAATAAATAAATCTAACTATAGATTGATCATTCTTTTGACCTGTCTCATTTGAAATCACAAATCAATATTTCTAATGATGTCAGTTATAACTGTTGGAAGAAAAGTAATTGCAAAGTGATATACAGACAAAGCGCTTATTCAGATATACAAACTCACAAATATTTATCATGAAAATGCATTTTAAAAGGTCACTGTAATTCCTGTTAAATTATCATGCACATTTTAACTGCCAATCAGTTCAGGATCTCTCATATTCTTTTAAAAAGGGAAAGAGCCAGGGGTCCCCGCAGGAAAGAGGTAAACATGTATTTATTTTTCATATTTATATGGCCACCCATCTCATGATCATGTAATTCTGGGAGGCATATCACAAGGTTGATATACAAAATCATATTATTATTAACATTAAATACTTTAAAGTTATAAAAGGCAGAAAACAAAAACAAATTTTTAAAAAGATTGGGTGAACAGCAGATGTTGATATCAAGATGGTGGCTACAATAGCAATAGCAATAGCTCTTAGACTTATATACCACTTCACAGTGCTTCACAGCCCTCTCTAAGCAGTTTACAGTGTCAGCCTATTGTCCCCAACAGTCTGGGTCCTCATTTTGCCCACCTCGGAAAGATGGAAGGCTGAGTCAACCTTGAGTCTGGTGAGCTTCGAACTGCCAAATTGCAGGTAGCCAGCAGTCAGCAGAAGTAGCCTGCAGTATTGCATTCTAACTACTGTGTCACCATGGCTCTAATCAATCAGTGGCCTGCCCATTTTTAGATGCAAGGTGTAGTCAGATCAATCAAGGGCAGAGGTGGTATTCAGCAGGTTCTGACCAGTTCTGGAGAACCGGAAATTTTGAGTAGTTCAGAGAACCAGCAAATGCCACCTCTGACTGGAGATTTTACAGTATCCTTCCCCTGCCATGCCCACCAAGCCACGCCCACAGAACTGGTAGCAAAAAAATTTGAATCCCACCACTGATCAAGGGTATCTATCTTGAAAGTCTCAGTGGTACCTTCATGGTGCGGGGAAGCATGTCTCCAAATGCCAGTTGTGGCAGAAGAGCAGCAGGAGAATAGAGGTCTCCATCTTCTACTTGTGCGCGCCCAGAGACATGTTGGCCATTGTGGAGCAAGGTGGACAAATTTCCCAAGTCACTCTTCCTCCATATGTAACAGAAAAACTTTCTTCCAAGCTGGCTGAAATAAGAAGTCCATGCTGCAGTCTTGGTTCAGGCACAAACAGAAGCATCAAATAAGCCCTAAAACCACTGTAACATCTCCTCTGATAACTACCTTGCATCAGTCCACGAGGCTGATTAATGTTCTATTGCAGAGGTGTCAAACTCAATTTCATTGAGGGCCGTATCAGGTTTGTGTTTGACCTCGGGGGGCCAGGGCTCCTATCCAGATTGATGTCACTCATGTCTGGGGTACCTGTGGTGGCCTGGGCACCCCCGGGGCTCTGTTTTCAGCTGGGACAGCCTCCTGCAGCACTCTGCTAGTGAAAACAGCCACCCCCCAATCCTGAACTCCATTCTCTGGCAGTGGCACCATGGGGCAGTTGTTCACTATTTCTAGGGTGGCCCCGCAGGCTGGATCCAGCCCACAGGCCTTGAGTTTGATACCCCTGCTCTATTGCCACTAATGGCAAATCCTTAGAAGGGTCTCATTTTAAATATTTCATGTGGCTGGTGATATCAGAGGAAGATGTGAGATTATAGCTTTTCTGGAATTTCATGGGGGGAGGGAACCTGTTATCAATTGGTTTTCCTCTGCCCTCTCCACTTGTTCTCCATTTGTCTTATGTTTCACTAGTGGTAAACCAGAATTTTTATTTTTAACATGTTGTGCAACGTATTACAGATAATAAAATACCTCTTGCATTAGGAGAGCAGGTTGTTCACACCGTGTCTTCACAGACATTAATCAAAGGTCTGTCCACGGCAGATGGCATGGGTTCTTGACAGATGTAGGGTTTTTGATACTAACCTTTAATATACGACGTATCTTGCTGTTTCTATCCTGGTGCTTAACTAAACTTACAGGAAGAACATTTATCAAAGAGTGAGTGTAGTAGAACAACAAAGAGACTAAGCTGTGAACCATGAAGTTCCAGTTCAACTCCAGCTTCTGCTCTTAACTCACTTGGTGGCATGGGGCAACCTGCAGTGTCAAACCTCATCTCCATCCCTATTCGTAATCCAGAAATAATAAAGTTTGTCCTACAAGTCTGTTGAAAGAGTTGTGAGATACAATATAATAAGTTGTAATTTTCCATAATGTAGACTAGCATATATAGCTTATGAATGACATATTATACAATTTATATAAGATTTATTATTTGTTCAAATTACCTAGAGTTAGTATTTTAAAGTATAGCCACACTAATACATACCCAAGGCACAGCAATATTTGCCCAGGGTATGAACCCTGACAGGCAATGACGTACACAGCTTCTGGCTTGAAATATGTACCAGGTACTGCCTTATACAGAAAAACAGGAGAACTGATAAGGGAAAAGAAGTGAGAAATGAAGGAGGCTGGGTGCTTAGCAACAAGGGATTAACTAATTTCGAACTTTTAGGTGGAATAGTAGATTAAAAGCAGACTGTTAGCATGTGACTGACCTGGGCCTAGGAAGGAGGGACGAGCGGTCCAGTGGTGAAATGCTACCGGTTTGGCCCCATTCGGCTGAATCAGTAGCAAAAAACAGCTCCGATGATCAGCTGAGAGGAGAAAGCCCCTGTGCTTTTCTGTTCTTTATCCTCTCAGCTGATTGGCATGGCAGAGCCTCAGCCGGTGTTTGGAAAGCTGAGCGCAAAGTGCGCAATCACTGAACCGGTAGGGAAACTGGTAGAATCCCAACACTGAAGCGGCCAGTGATAAGAATGTATAAAATATGCTGAGATCTGTAACTGGGTTTCTCTTGCTTGTTTGCTTGGAAATCCACCAGCCTTTCCAAACACTTCAATAAATTGTTTTGTATTCCAACAACTTTGGAGTTGAGATTTTACTCCTCAAGGGTCACTAGAAAGCAAGATCTCTGGGAAATATTTGAAGTGTTTCAAAGTGCATCATACTATTAGGGAGTTTTATGTTTCTCCAATTCTCCTTCCAGAGAATTCAAATTGAAGATCGATCTCACGGCCCAATTTTAACAAAAATGTTACAAAGAAAGGCCTGCCTTCATTTAATTGCTTTCTCACAACTGACCTCTGGGTTTCAACTTCATGTATAAGATCCCACAAAAAAATAGTTTCAGAAATTTTTATACCCAGGCACAAAGATACGAGGCTTCAGAAATACACGTGAAGGAGGAATGGATGAAGATGGATGACTTGGCTAAACTAACTTGCTTAAGAAAGGAGGCATAATTATTATTATTATTTAATTCATATTTATATGCCTCCCTTCTCCGGAGACTCAGGGCAGCTTACAATTTTTGGAGCACAACCCAATGCGCTCAGCAATAGCCTTCATTGTATATGCCTGCTTATTACTAGGGCTTTTTGGTCCCCCCAAGTGGCATTTTTACAAAGTCAGCTTATTGCCCCCAACAATCTTGGGTCCTCAATTTACCTATCCCGAGAGGATGGAAGGCTGAGTCAACCTTGAGCCTGGTGGGATTCGAGTCTGCACTAATTGCAGGCAGCTGGAACTAAGTGCTAGGCGTTTAACAGCCTGCACCACCAAGGCTTTTAACAAAAGAGTGGAGATCCTTTATGGACTTTCTGCTGAAAATGGATAAAAATTAATTGCTGATTTTGGGAGTTGCTGATTTTGGGATTTACTGATTTAAAGGGCTTGTCTATGGGAAGACGAGAACTATGGCAAGCAATATGGAAAACTGGAAATGGTGAATTCTGTGTTTGTAATTGCTGCAAAGAAATTAGGAAGTTGCTCCTTTAGATAGCTTTTTTATTACCTTTCACTTTTCCTTTTACTCTTTTATGTGTTACTTCATTTCCTATTATTTAATTTATGCTTTTCTAGGTGTTTAAAACTTATGTAATGGTAAAATCAGTGTTTTTAAGAAAGAAATTTGAAAATTATATGAACAAAACAATTTTTTGTTTTTCTGAAATTATGCCATCCAAGATATCATGTCACCAATATTTGTTCTTAAGGTACCCATTGCTAATAAACAATTATAAAGAAGGCAACAAGTCTGAACTGTCACATTACAATAGTTCTCAAATTACAAGGGTATCTGGAATTAGAGGCAAAAATCATGATAGATGACTTAAGACTTGATGGTTAACCAGGCCACCACAGGACAATGCCTGATTTTAAAATATTTTTGAGGCAGTTGTTAAGGGAATGCTGCGGTTGTTCAACAAACCCATTTTCACCAATGGGAATTTTTTTTTGCCGTAAACCATAAGAAAACAATGAAAACATTGAAAATTGTGGACCACAGGATGCTGCAAATGAGAGCTGATTGCTAAGTGCCCAAAATGCAACCACAGGCCTACACTATGATAGCGTGTGTGGCCATCGTAACTTCAAAAATAGATCATAAGTAACTCAGGGGATGCCTGTTGTAATTTCAAACAGTTGCCAAGTGGCCAGTCATTAAACAAGGACTACCTGTAAATAAAAAAATGCTTCATGGAGGACACCTCTTTCTTTTAAGCCTCCTTTCATTCAACTTTGACTCTTAGGAATTTCATGGATCCATTCATGTAGATTTTTGGGCAATAGTTCATCAGTGATTGTCCGTGGTCCTAGATTTCCCATTCTACCCTACAGTTATGGTTTTTCAACTGCTTCATGTGTAAAGCACAACTAAGGTTTGATCCTGCTTTCAGGATCAACCAAAGCTAACTAGTTGTTTCCACCTAGCTGAGCAGGCAATAATTAGATCTTTGTATTGGGTATTTCAGAGGTCCACATTTATAGGCCAGTCTTTAGCCTTCTAGGGTTAGTTAATTCTAGAAGCATACTATTTTCATCCATTTCAAAGTGGTGTTAACAAGGGGTTAGCCTGATGATGTGACTGCTGTTTTGACCTGTAACCTGTGGGTAACTTCTAAGGTGGTCTCTATATCTGTTTATAATGACTCTATCATTATAGAGATTTATCTGATAGAGACTGAAGAGAATATTTCTATCTTAGGGTCAAACTATGGAGACCCCACAGTTTTATTTGAGTCTGTCCTTAAATGTAGCCCAGAAACAGACATTCCTGCCAATTTCCTTCTGATTGACACTCTGATTACAGTTGCAATAGCCTGCGATGTCTGGACTTGAGGTCATGTCTTGTCTGCACCTTCGAGTAATTCTTTGGTATCTCCTCCCTACTGAGTTCAGCAGTTTAAGCTCTTTGATGGGGCATTGTTGTCCTGCACTATTTTTTTTATATCATGTTTTATTGTAAGCCACTGACAGATTTCAGTAATCTATGATACAATAGCAACAAATTAATGGAATGATAAAATCATCCGAGTAGAAATAAATGTCAATGCACTCATCTCAATGAATATTTGTCATTGTATTATGCTAATATATAGACAGAGCATGTACACCAAATATTAGTATTAGACTACAGTATTTCCAGAGGCACAAACATTCTGAATTGTATTACACTTGGTATCAAACACATCCTGATTACCTGCAACAAAATTGAAAACTGAAAATGTTTATCTCACTTGTAGATTAAGAAATAAGAGAATACCTCAAAGCAAACATTCTCAACCCAAATGCCCACAGAATTCACTGCAATGCCCATACTGGCTGGGGAATTCTGGAAATCCACATAGAGCACGGGTGTCAAACTCAAGGCCCGTGGGCTGGAATCGGCTCGTGATGTGGTCGGATTTGGCCTGAGGGGCCAGCCTGGAAAATATAAGAGGCCAGCCTGCATCACTTCAGCCCAGTCTAACCAATGCGGCTTTGGCCCAGTCTACCCAGTGCAAAGAGGAAACATCAGGCCAGTGTGGCTTTGGCCCAGTCTGGTCAGTGCAAAGAGGAAACATGCCAGCAGTTTGGGGAGTGATGTCAAGTTGGCCACGCCAACCCAGTTGGTCATGCCCATCTAGTTGGCCATGCCCAGTGAATGGCATCAAGCTGGCCAAGCCCACACAGTTGGCCATACCTGCCCATCCCCCCGAGGTCAACCACAGCCCTGATGCATCCCTCAATGAAATTGAGTTTGATACCCTGACATAGGGGAAGCAAACGAGATAAGGTTTATCATGACATCATGCAGATTACTTACACTATAATATCATAGCGTCTGTGATGACACTCCAGCTTGTAATAGAGACCTGCTCCTGAAATGAATGCTGTGGCTGGCTGAAACAATGGAACTGAAACAGTCCCTCTACTGCAGGGGACTTCAAACTTGACAGCTTTAAGACTTGTGGACTTCAACTCCCAGAATACCTCCTCCAGTCATGTTAGCTCAGGAATTCTGGGAGTTGAAGTCCACAGTCTTAAACTTGCCAAGTTTGAAGACCCTTGCTCTACTGCATGAAGTTAACCAAGCATCCATCCTAATCTAAAGGGGAAGTACAAACCAGGTAGATTCAGAGGCTGACAATCTCATCAATCTTGTTATGTAACACAGGAAGGATGATAAGCATGACTATGCAAGAAAACCATCTGATTTCCTGGGAAGGTTCTCCCACTTGTGTTTACTAACACAGGAAGCCCACTTGAACTGAAATGTACACTGAAACTCTGGCGTGATTTGAGCCATGCACCCAAACAACATAAATAATAAAGTTATTGTGCCTCAATAACTGCCTGGTTTGGCACAGCAACCAAACAGATACAGATTTCAACAGATAGTTAGGACTGCAGAAAAAAACAATCACAACCAGACTGCCTTCCATTTGAGGACCTGTATACTGCACGAACCAGAAAGCGGGCTGAGAAAATATCTACAGACCCCTCACATCCTGGACATAATCTATTTCAATTGATCTCCTCAGGATGCTGCTATAGAGTATTGCATGCCCAAACAACCAGACATAAAATAGCTGTTCCCCCATGCCATCACTCTGCTGAATACTTAATTCCCATAGACAGTCTCCTTTCTCATCTTTTATCATCTTCTCATCGGTGGTGGGATTCAAATTTTTTTTACTACCGGTTCTGTGGGCATGGCTTGGTGGGCATGGCAGGGGAAGGATACTGTAAAATCTCCCGTCAGATGTGGTATTTGCTGGTTCTCCGAACTACTCAAAATTTCTGCTACCGGTTCTCCAGAACTGATCAGAACCTGCTGAATATCACCTCTGCTTCTCTTCTTTCCTACTACTATTGGTTGCTTATGATTTATCAATTGTTTTGTACCTTATGATTAATGATTGTAACTATGATTATGACCTATGATCTATTACTTGCTCTTTATATGTACACTGTGAGCTTGTGCACTGGAGACAAATTACTTGTGTGTCTGATCACATTTGGCCAATAAAGAATTCTATTCTATTCTATTCTGTTCTGTTCTGTTCTGTTCTGTTCTAATTTCTTATTCTATTCTATTTTCTTAATTCTATTCTAAATTTTTATTCTTATTCTTATTCTCTTCTCTTCTATGCCATGCCATGCCATGCCATGCCATTCTACTCTACTCTACTCTATCTCTTCTAATAAATGATAGGACCTCAGAGAGAAATTCATTTTCCAGTAGCTGATGTTCAAACCCTATTTTAAAATAACTGCATGACTGGTACGCAAAAGAGGATCAACGTCCAACAGCCTTGTCATTCTTCTTCTGAACACAGCCAATATTGTACAGCCAGATTAGAAAAATATAGCACCCTTGAATGTAAGGACTAAGTTATATATTCAACCTTGTATAATAGTCTCCTGGATGAATTATTAAGCTGGAATGCATTGTTAAGAAGCTGCCCCTTACTTAAATAAATTCTGCCAGCCATGCATAGTGGCACATAAAGATGGTAATAAACTTTTGGAGGGTGCATTAATAGAAAGGATGACAACCAGAGTGGAAGCCCCAAGTCACAGTTGATTAGCTACCATGCAGACTTGTTTCCAGAAAGAGCTGGCACAAAAGGATGCTGTCAGTGTATATTATGTTTCTGAGGCAGACACAAGGATGTTCACAAAAAGTCCAGATGGTGTCCATGAAGGTAGGACTCAAGTGCCATCTATTTCTTATGTCTGCCACAATGCCATAAGAAACAGGTGGACTTTCTATCATTCTATCATGGCCACCATTATTGTGCAGTGGCCGTCAGTAGGCAAGAAGCAGACCAGCATAGCTGCAACAGCATTTATTGACTCAGAACTGGAGCTGAGGAACAGCAGGCAAATGCCTGTAATTTATACTCTAGGCCCACAGGCCCTTAACCAATCATGATACTTGAAAAAGCTTGCCCAAATATGAATGTTCTAAGTTTCCCTCCAACACTTGGAGTTAACAGTTAGGGTCATCTAAAGGTTAGTTTCACTTTAGCAGGGCTTAACACAACTACATATATTCAATACAGTGGTGGGATTCACCAGTTCTGTGTGCATGGCTTGGCAGGCGTGACAGGGGAAGGATACTGTAAAATCTCCAGTCAGAGGTGGTATTTGCAGGTTCTCCAAATTACTCAAAATTTCCGCTACTGGTTCTCCAGAAGTGGTCAGAACCTGCTGAATCCCACCTCTGATTCAATACATAACGACCATCTTGACATTTTGACCAAACCCTGTGGACAGACCAACAGTTTATCTGGTCAAACAGCATCAGCTCAGTTCTATAACATTTCAGATATTTCCTCTGGCTCAAATCAGCAGTATGTAGGTAGTCCTCGACCTTACGACCATAACTGAACACAAAATTTCTTTTTTAAAAAAATATTGATTTTTTTATTAATTACATTTCTTAGTGCTTAATAAACACCGTGTTGTCTGGGTGTTTAATTTGCTTAACAATACAGATTATATTTTTAAGCACCACCCCTTTTTTTCCAACCACTGGTAAAATGGATTCCATGTTTGATAGTATTCTGTGTCTTCTTTCTGCTTAATTTTCAAGGTCAATCTATCCATTTCTGCATAGTCTAGTATCTTCTTAATTATCTCTTCATCTCGCAGTGTTTCTTCATTTTTCCAGTGTCACGCAAATATAATCCTCGCTGCTGTTACGGCATGTAATATTAAATACATACTATTCTTATCTATTTTTTCTGATATTATACCTAATAAAAACAGTTCAGGTTTAAAATCTGCATGTTTCCCTTTTTCTTTTCATCTTTTCATCATCATCCTCTTTTCTAACCACCTGTGTATCTTTGCCCAATTTTTTTTGTTTTAGCACAAGTCCACCACATATGTTAATATGTGCCTGTCTTTTGATTACATTTCCAACATTTGCTAGACATATTTTTAAACATTTAATTGAGCCTGAAATTTCTGTTAACTGAGACATTGGTTAAGTGAGTTTTGCCCTTTCTTGCCACAGTTGTTAAATGAATCGTCACAGTTGATAAATTAGTAACCCGGTTGTTAAATGAATCTGGCTTCCCCATTGACTTTGCTTGTCAAAAGGGTGCAAAAGGTGATCACATGTCCTTGGGACACAGCAACGGTCGTAAGTATGAGTCAGTTGCCAAGCATCTGAATTTTGATCACATTATCATGGGGTCATAATTGTGAAAAATGGTCATAAGTCACTTTTTTCAGTACTGTTATAACTTTGAACGGTCACTAAACCAATTGTTGTAAGTTCAGAACTGTATTTTCCATATAAAGAGTGATCTCCACTATTGAGGCTTTTCTCCTTTTCAACATTTTTAAATATCTGTGAATGCAAAATGCAAAAAAGAGGACTTTAAAAGAAAACATTCTAATTTCAAGTTCATTGTCTGCTGACAGCAGCACCCTTGGATTTTTATATATACCCACTGGTTCCTTTGCATAGACAATAGTTTATTTATGTATGATTGATGCCACTCAATGTACATAAAATAGAACAGAATTCTTTATTGGCCGAGTGTGATTGGACACACAAGGAAATTGTCTTGGTGCAAACACTCTCATGGCAATTTAAGTTCCATTCAACTTCATGGAACTTAAATTCTCCATGGAAATACTCTTTCTTTGTGATTATGAAACAGTAAGAAGCATTGAGCATCCCTGAGTTTTATTTGTATTCACCCGTTTCATAAGAGATAGCAAGCATTTAAAAAAAGAAGTAAACACTGCATCTGGCTAATTTTGTAATCTTTTTGGCAACAGGGTTCATCAATCATCGAAGTGTGAACTGTACAGTCTTGGAAAAGATAACGCTTGCTGTTAGTAGAGAATTGGGGGTCTAAAACTGAACAAATTGATAGCATACGTACACAGCAGAAGTCTAACCAACTCCCTTACATATTAATGCTTCATACAGAACAGCTAGTTAAGACACTTAGAATATATTCTTTTGAAGAAAAAGAGAAAAAAATTATTAAAACAATCAAATAGATATGAGCAATAAATCATAGATGTTCCGAAGCATGCTATATATTTTTAAAATGTAATGTTAATTAAAAGTATTTATACTAATATATATTATATTAATTATATTTTAATAACTCCTTAATTAGCACCTGGAGAAATGAGGAAAAAAGAAAAAAAGGGAGAGACTATTAGAATACTTCTTCCTATGTCTTTTCCTCTTTTTGTTTGGCACCACTTCCATTCCACTGCCATGGAAACTTCAAGGTTGTATCAAGAATAACCTCCAGGAGACCTTCTTATTTTGTAAATCAAGGATAGAACCCACTCCGGCACAAAACAAAAGGAAATGAATTTTATTTTCCTGAAAAGATCCAGAACTACTGGATGATTCTTCTTTGGGTGAGGTATTGGCAGCCAGACTTCTGCATGGGAGTTTTAACCCCCTGAGGCATGCTTTCACAAAATGCAACTTTCTATTTTCCAAGCTCAGTTCTTGCACATCAGTGGCCGCCAACTAATGGGCCAGGGACCACTGGTGGTCCACGAGAAAATTTTGGTGGTCTGCAGAGGAATGTCACCTCCAAAGCAATTAATCCAGGCTGCGTGGGAACACAAGACTGTGCCACCCACATGGCCCGCAGGAACACAAGGCTTGCGTCACTTGCATTGTGAACAACACGAGGTAGTGAGGAGAGGGGGGAAAGGGTGGAGTGGGGGAACTTGCCCCACTCACCCCATGTGCCTTGCCTGGCCACCGGGCTGCTTCTTTCCGCTTCTTTCTTCTTCTGCTTTTGGCTGCACGCAAGGAAAGCAGCCAAAGTCTTTCTTTCTCTCCCCCAAACTCTGCCAGAAATGAGTCTTTGGGACCCCACAAGGCATTCTGCTCCAAGAGGCTGCGCCAGCAAAGACTCATTTCTGGCGGAGTTTGGGGGTGAGAAAGAAAGACTTCTGCTGCTTTCCTTGCATGAAGCCAAAAGTCTCTCTCTCTCCCCCTGAGAATGGAGCTGGAGACGGTATCCTGCGATCCTAAATAAAGAATCAGTAGGAAAATGGGGCGGGGAATTTTCCTGCAGACTTTTTGGGGGATTTTCCCAGGGTCTCTGGTCTGTGGGATTTAAAATTATGAGTTTGGTGGTCCCTGAGGTCCAAAAGGTTGGCAACCCCTGTTTCACATCAACATGTCCAAGTTTAAAGAAGGCCAAAGGAAGGGGGAAGGAGAAACACCAAACCCACCCTAGACATGAGATAAGAAGGTGGGAAAAGAAATTGAACTGCTTATGTACATCTCAAGCCTGCAGCATCAGCCTGTTATGTTTTCTCTTCTCTGGAAGAATGACTCCCCATTGTTACTGTCATGCTAACAATATGCCAATAAAGTCCCTTTGCTTCTCACTTGTGAAATACAAGGAAAGGGTGTGATCTAAAAGGGAGGGGGGACAATATCAGCATTTGGTTTAACTGATATAAAATACTTGCATTTGGTTTAACTGATATAAAATCATCCTCCACTGCAATTTTTAAAGAATGTGGTTAGACCAAGGGTCTTCAAACTTGGCAAGTTTAAGACTTGTGGACTTCAACTCCCAGAATTCCTGAGCTAACATGACTGGAGGAGGAATTCTGGAAGTTGAAGTCCACAACTCTTAAAGCTGTCAAGGTTGAAGACCCCTGGGTTAGACCAATTAAGATCATATGAGTTACTAATACCACTCTATAAAGCCTTAATAAGACCACACTTGGAATACTGCATCCAGTTTTGGTCACCACATTATAAAAAAGATGTTGAGACTCTAGAAAGAGTGCAAAGAAGAGCAACCAAGATGATTAGGGGACTGGAGGCTAAAACATACAAAGAACAGTTGCAAGAACTGGGCATGGCTAGTCTAGTCAAGAGAAGCACCAGGGGAGACATGATAGCAGTCTTCCAATATTTGAGGGGCTGCCACAGAGATGAGAGGGTCAAGCCATTTTCCAAAGTACCTGAAGGCCAGACAAGGAATAATGGATGGAAACTGAACAAGGAGAGATTCAACTTGGAAATAAGGAGAAATTTTCTGACAGTGAGAGCAATCAACCGATGGAACAGAAGTTGCCTTCAGAAGTTGTGGGAGCTTCATCACTGGAAGCTTTCAAAAAGAGACTGGACTGCCATCTGTCAGAAATGGTGTAGGGTCTCCTGCTTTGGCAGGGGGGAGGGGTTGGACTAGATGACTTACAAGGTCCCTTCCAACTCTGTTAATCTGTATCTGTATAACTATGGAAACTTCAGTTCCAGAAATAATAAACAGCAAAGAAGGGTACAGCTGTGTGGAGGGAGGGGACCAATGCTGATTGAAGATAATGGAAATCGTAGCCCAGCCCATCATCAGACTGGGGAGAACCACCTAGCTTACTTTTCAGCTTCGTACCACTTCTGTCAGAACTATTGCAAGAAAAATACAAGTTGCATAATATTTCAGAGAAGTTTATCATGTCCCCTTCCTTTGCAAAGGTGAGCATTCAGCACTATGAAACCTCACACTATTGAAGCAGTGGCTACCTACCTGCCTTCCATTGAGGACCTGTATACAGCACGAGTCAAAAAGAGGGCTGTGAAATAATCAACAGACCCCTCACATCCTGGACATAAATTGTTTCAACTCCTGTCCTCAAAACGACGCTACAGGGCACTTCACATCGGAACAACTAGAACACAAAGACGGTTTCTTCCCGAATGCCATCACTCTGCTAAACCACTAATTCCCACAACGTTGTCAAACTACTTAGTAAGACTGTATTACTATTATTCTTCTCATCCTTACTATTACCTATCTCTTCCACCTATAACTATAACCCTGTGGCTTGTATCTTTATGATTTACATTGTTTTATTTAGTTTCCTAGTATGATTTGATTGCTTATTAGTAACTGCTTATTATGATTCTTGATGAATGTATTTTTATTTTTATTTTATTTTTTTCTTATGTACACTGAGAGCATTTGCACCAAAGACAAATTCCTTGTGTGTCCAATCACACTTGGCCAATAAACTATTCTATTCTATTCTATTCTATTCTATTCTATTCTATATTTTCCAACAATATTCTATTCTATTCTATTCTATTCTATTCTATTCTATTCTATTCTATTCTATTCTATTCTATTCTATTCTTCTATTCTTCCATTCCATTCCATTCTTCCCCATTCTATTCTATTCTATTCTATTCTATTCTATTCTATTCTATTCTATGTATACATATATTTTGACTGTAAGCTGCCCAGAGTTACCTTATGGTAAGATGGACAGCCAATACATTTTATAAATAAATAAACAAATAAACAAACAAATAAGTGACTGGGAGAGAGAGAAAGAAAGAAAGAAAGAGTAAAAGTGATTTTCCATTAGGACTCCAAGTTCCCTCTCACAGTTACTGCTTTTGAGCCAGGTATCACCTAATCTGTATTTGTACGTTTGGTTTTTCTTGCCTAAGTGTAAAATCTTACTTTTCTCTACATTAAATTTCTCTGTGTTAAATGGAGCACTGTCTTTCTCATCTCCACCTGAAGTAGTAGCAACTTCCATGGTGAGTGGGGTCTCATTCTCATTCTCATTCTCATTCTCTTCTCTTCTCTTCTCTTCTCTTCTCTTCTCTTCTATCTTTCTTTAACCAGTGCTTTAGGGAAGGGGAGCCAGCTACTTGCAAGGGCTGTTGCTGGATCAGACATGACAGTTTCCTTACCGCCACACATCCTGTAAAGAGCAAACCATCATCCCCTATAAATCTGTTACTTTTAGAACTGCATCTGCCTGTGGCAATTGGGAGGAGGACGTCCATCTGCGCTTTGCAAACCTCTTTGCAAGCTTCCATGCAGGGGGTGGGGGCTGACAGCTCCCTTGGTGGCCCCCTGACCACCATTTGTGCAACTTGCCAGCTGTTCCTTTCAACGGCTCTCTCCCAGTTATTATCCTCCAGGAGGGGAGTCCAAACGGGGAAACAGAGAGAGGATAAAAGATCAGGGGAGGGGGGGATTGGGGAGGTTGTGGTGGGGCACGGGGTGGGGGAGAGCTTTTCTTTCCTAGATTATTTGGGCAATTTGGTTCTTCAAGAAATGGACTGTTGGAGGAATCAGGTCTTCAGAGGAAAGTTACAGCAGAATGGAATTTGGGAAGAAGGGAGGTGCCAACCTGGGGTTTTTTTTCCCCCTTTGCATAATTCTAGAAAAAGTGTGCATGTTTTGCAGCATTTACAACACCCTGTTTCTGATCTGGAATTAAAAGGAGAAAATCCAAAGAACCTTAGATCCACACAGCCAGCCAGCAGGATTTCCATAATGAACATAGGCAAAGTAATGCCCTTAATTACATTAACATTAAAGTATTCCGCTCAAAAGTAGAAGGCTGGTAGGAAATAAAAGAACCCCCATTCCTTTCATAGAGAGGAGGCATAATTTCTCTTTGAAGCAGAAATCCTTCACTTACCATGAACTTCATCAAGGCTCCGCTGTGGAAATGTCCATATATGGAATCGGAATGCTTGTACTTTCAGCTTCAGCAAAAAAAATAAAGGGGGAAACTTGAATTGGGTTTTCTTTTCTCTAATACAGGGGTGTCAAACTCGATTTCATTGAGGGCCGCATCAGGGTTGTGTTTGACCTCAGGGGGGTGGGGGAATGTGACTGGGGTGGCGTGGCCAGGGTGACCATGGCCAGCTCAAAGTCACCTGTGTCAGGGGCATCTGTAGTCGGGGACACCCAGGCTCCGTTTTCAGCTGCGATAGGCACCTGCAGCCCTCTGCCAGTGAAAAGACAGCTAGGGAGGGCCACAGGAGGCCCTCCCAAGCTCCATTTTTGCTGGCAGAGATACCGCAGGCCAGTTCTTCGCTATTTCCAAGACGGCCCCATGGGCCAGATCCAGAGGTGGGATTTTATTTATTTTTATTTATTTATTTTATTTTGTCAAGCGATTATAAGATAACAGGTATATGTATAAACATAGTTATGAATACATGAAATGGATACATTTAAGAAAAATAAAAAGAAACAATAGGACAGAGACGGTAGGCACGTTAGTGTGCTTATGCAGGCCTCTTAGGAAAGGGGTGAGGTCAATAGTAGACAGTCTAAGGTTCAAGTTTTTGGGGTTTGGGGAAGAAACCACAGAGTCAGATAGAGTATTCCAGACATTGACCACTCTGTTGCTGAAGTCGTATTTCCTGCAATCAAGTTTGGTGCAGTTTACCTTGAGTTTGTATCTATTGTGTGCTCTTGTATTGTTATGGTTGAAGCTGAAGTATTCATTGACCAGTAGGACATTGCAATGTATGATTTTATATACTATACTTAGATTGAACCAAAGGGGGTGTAGTTCTAGGTTTTCTAGGTCTAGAATTTCAAGTCTGGTGGCATAAGGTATTCTGCAATGAGTAGAGGAGTGGAGAACTCTTCTTGTGAAATATTTTTGGACTTTCTCAACTGTATTAATATCAGATACATAATGCGGGTTCCAGACTGATGAGCTGTATTCAAGTATTGGTCTAGCAAGTGTTTTGTATGCCCTAGTTAGTAGTGTGATATTACCGGAGAAAAAGCTACGTAGAATTAGGTTAACAAGACTTAATGCCTTTTTGGCTATGTAGTTACAGTGGGCTCTAGCACTTAGATCATTAGAGATGAGTACTCCAAGGTCCTTGACAGAGTTTGGATCATCAACAAGGTCTTGACTATTCAGCTTGTATTTTATTTTCTGATTTTTTTTTTTGCCAATATGTAAGACAGAGCATTTATTTGTTGAGATTTGAAGATTCAGGATTCAGCTGGTATGGACCGGCTTGGGCAAACCGGTAGTTCCGGCGATCAGTTGGCCCCGCCCACCTGCCCTGCCCTAGTCTATCTTTTATTTCCTTGTTTTGAAGCCCAGCTGATTCACGCAGCACAGCGTATTGCCGCCCCTCAGCTATTTTATTCACCGGGGCTGCAGGAGAAGGTAAGTTTTAGAGCTGAAAATGGCTGGTTTTAAAACGCTGTGCGCGCCCACAAAGCACATATTTAGCACACGCGCGCAAAGCGCGCACTCACCAAACCGGTTGTTACACTGGTTGAATCCCACCACTGGCCAGATCTAAGCCCTCCATGGGCCGGATGCGGCCCCCGGGCCTTGCGTTTGACATTCCTGCTCTAATAGTTTCAGTCCAAAAGCAACAGTCACCTTACAAGCTCTTGTCTAGGGTTGTCCTGGGGTGTGACAAAAAGAGACAGGAGGACAGCCAAGGAAGAATTTTGAATGCGCCAGGAGAGTCAACTGTTGTGAATTTTTTGACACTCCTGCTATTGTGGAAACTAACCAGCAGCTGAGGCTTTCCTAGCAGAAGTTCAACTTCTCAGTCAGACGATGCTTCAAAAGATGGACATCACACTAGCCCAACTTCACAAAACCACAAGGACTTGGCCCAACTCCAGATGCCGACGTAAGGAGAATAATCCTTTCCCAAGAAATCAAGATAGCTCCTTGAAATCAGTCCACTATGCAAGGCAGGACATTTGGTTTACAAAGGCATGAACTTCTTCTTCCTTGTTTTTTGTTTTCATTCAATCTGTACTCCTTCATCTCCAGGACTAACGCAAGGTCCACAGCAAATAATGGTGCTGTTTAACAATAGAGAACACCAAAATCTAAGATCCTGCATAGCCATCCATCCCACTTCGTGGCCCAGACCCAAGAATAACCAAACCAGAGAAAGGCAACAGGCCTCATTCATTCCTGGTTCCAGGCAGAGGTGGTATTTAGCAGGTTCTGGCCAGTTCTGGAGAACCAGTAGTGGAAATTTTGCATAGTTCAGAGAACTGGCAAATACCACCTCTGATTGAAGACTTTACGGTATTCTTCCCTTGCCACGCCCACCACACTACGCCCACCATGCCACGCCCACAGAACCGGTAGTAAAAAAATTTGAATCCCACCACTGGTTCTGGGGTATAATTTTGGAGAAAAACAAAACTCCATTCTCCTTGAATCATTTAAAGAAATCCTTCCCCCTCAGGGTTGAGTTTCTTCTTTCAGCTGTTTTCTTTAGATAATAGTTGGGGGCTACATGCTCTTTTTAAGCCAAAAAGAAAAATTACTTCAGTATAGTTTTTTGAAACTTTGGCAACTTTAAGATGAGTGGACTTCAACTCCCAGAATTCCCCTGCTAGCAAATCCAGGTTGGTCCATTTTTCTCTCTCTTTCTCTCTCACACATATGTGACAATTATGCTGGTGCCAGGACTCAGGCAGGCCCCTAACTAAGCATGTAGACATCTGCAAGAAGGCAGCTGTTATCATGGTTTATACTGAATATCTAAAAACCTGTAATTTTATTAAACAACTGTAGCAAGAAAGGTGGTAAAATGGGGCAAAACTCACTTAACAAGTGGTTCACTTAACAACAGAAATGTTGGGCTCAATTGTGGTCATAAGTCAAGGACTACCTGTACTCCCTATTGGCTATTGCCCAAAATAAACAGAAAATGTCAGGACAGCAATCCAGGTCTAAATAATTTCACCACAGGCTGTGGTGGCAATTGCACACAATTTGGTGACATCTCCAGAAGTCGTTGTTGACTTATCCTCCTAGAAGGAAAAGGATGAAGTGATTGTCATTTTGAAGTTCACAATGACTGCGTAGAAATGGCATAATTCTATCCTTAGGCTCAGGTAAGTAAAAAAGGGAAGTCGACAAGGATTTGGCCAGCAATGCCATCCAGCAAGGGCAAAGATACTCTATCAACATGATAATACTGAGCTTGGTTTCTATCGTAAAAGGTGTTCTGGATTTGAAGCGGAGATTGTTGGAACGCTGTCAAAAAGATAAGCCACTGCAATAAAATACTTTATAGAGGCTGCTAAACATATATATATTTTTAAATAAAATGCTACATGGGTTAAGACACCCTTCCTTTGAAAACTGTAGATGTTTTATTTTTTCCAAAAGAGCAATGGATATTGATTGTACTGTCCGTTCCTTTTTACCCGGTTCAGTATACAATTCTTAATTTGCAAAATTGAAAAGCATTTGTGTTGATCGCAGCAAAAATCTCACCTAGTGCTCAGCAGTGGGGATTTTTCAGCACTGTGTCAGCAACACAGGTTTTAACTGCATAAGCTTATATACCTTTTTTAAATGTCTTATTTTTTGACTGTGTAAGCTAACTATGCCATTATTAGTACAGGTGCAATGAGGATTGCCGATAATGGATTTTAGTAAGAAATAATTATAAGCCTTCCCCATAGAGGGTCTGGCTTTTGGCTTTCGGGAACCCAGATATATTAATAGCTGTTTGTTTTTAACTTAGGAATAACTTCTTAGTAAGCCGCAGTTCTCCTATAGTCTGAAGGTAAAAATCTTGACTCCTGCTGATTTCATGGACATGGCGAGATATTTTTCCTTGGCAGCCACAACAAAATATTTTCCCATTGTCTTCGTCCATGGTGTTTTACTTAACTTCTAGTCTTGTTTACAGACGATCTTTCCAGACAGCCATCCAACTACAAGCCAGGGCACATCTTGCTTAATTGTGCAGATCACCTGTGGTCCAGTGGTGAAATGCTACCGGTTCGACCCGGTTCAACTGAACCAGTAGCAAAGACTGCTACCGGTTAGCCAAACCGTTAGTAGAAAAAAGCCCAGACAATCAGCTGAGAGGAGAAGTCAGAAAAAAGCACAGATCGGCCCTCCTATCCGCCCCTTCACTTTTCTGTTTTCTATCCTCTCAGATGATTGGTGCGGCAGAGCCTCAGCTGGTATTTGGAAAGCTGCGCGCACACAAAGTGCGCAATCACTGAACCGCTAGGGAAATTGGTAGAATCCCACCACTGCTATGGTCAGCTATGGACTGTCGGGCTCTATATAAGCATATGCTTTAGAGTGATGAATTTTAACCATGGCAACTTTAAGATGGATGGATTCTGGGAGAATTCTGGGAATCCATGCATCTAAAATTTGCCAAAGTTAAAAGACACTGCTCTGGAAGGAAACTTGGGAGTGGTAAACAATTCTTATATTTGTAAACAGACAACACAAAATACAGAATTAATGTAGGTGTACTTTGTACTCCAAGAATATAAACTTTTATCCTTTAAATCTAAACTCTTTCAGTAGAAGTATAACCTTGGTAATGTTGTGATGTCATCATTCCTCCTTGATAATTCTTTGAAAATACTGACTTTCTCGCAGATAGCGTAGTTATAACCTCAATGTTTGCAGCCTCTTGAGGGTTCATACTCTGAAAGCTGCATATTAACAATTAATATTTTGCTGTGTTTCAGAGCTAGGAACTCTGCATTCCAGGATAGGCTAAGAATCAATTCCACGTTTCAAAATGCAGGTAGTATCTTTCTGGACATGAAGAAGATCATCTAAAGCAGGAGTCTCCAAACTTGGCAACTTTAAGACTTGTGGACATCAACTCCCAGAACTGCCCAGCCAGCATGATTAGCTGAGGAATTCTGGGAGTTGAATTCCACAAATCTTAAAGTTGCCAAGTTTGGAGACCCCTGATCTAAGGAGGCCCTCTTCAAAATCCCCTCACCAAAGGAGGAGATGTGGGTCTCTTCAAGAGAAAAAAAACTTTTCAGTGGTGGCCCCCTTTATGGAATTCCTAGCGTAGAGAGGCTTAAGTGGTGCCCATTTTGGCACAATTTATATTCTTCTACTCTTTTAATTGTATTTTAATTGTATTTTAATTCATAATGTTTTCAGTTATGAATGTCTTGCTGTTTGCCTAGTTTTCATATGTTCTCATTTTGCATTTAGCTGGTTTTATTATATAGGTTGTTATTCAAATTGTATTTTTAGAGTGTTCCATTGTAAATCACCAGAAAGCTTCAGGTATCGGGGGCTTAAAAATTATAATATATAAATAAATTAAAGAGTTGATGATTTGATATCTCCCCGGAATGGGATGAAACCAAGGCATTCTTTATTTTACCTATTTATTTTTGTGCATTGCAAAGCAATTATTCTGTCAGTTGTAAATATCTGTTGCTTTGTTGCATCCTTATCTCGAAGTTCTGCTTTTAGCATGCAGTCTTCACTCCAATTGCAAAAGACCAGTGACTCACTGTAAGCCTACCAGTTTTTCACTAAGAAAATAATTGTCTGGATTCCCTCCAGTTGCTGGTTTTCTTTTTGAGCAAGATGTTTTTTTTTTCCACCACAAGACATACAACAATAGAAGAGGCAGCCAAGGCCTGGTCTAGGCAGGAAAATCCAGGTTGAAAATGATATAGTATCCAGCATTTGGAAGGTGGGGATAATAAAATCAAGATCGCATCTTGATTCATGCAACTGTTTTTAGGTGTAGCATAAAACCAAAAACAATTACAAAAACTAGACAGTTTGTGTCTAGGTGTTTTATCCTTGGGGTGGACAAGCTTCTGCCTTAATGCAACTTTGGGTTTAGAGTGTGTATGTATATTGTGTTGGTTGAAAATCCTCCTGAGCTTTCTAGATATTCTTGGAACGCATGGAATGACAATGTTGCTTCATTTGTGGTTCTCTTTTTGATGGTTGTAAAGGAATTCCTGCTGGGTCCTTTTTTTTATTTGATGAAGGCCCAGTTGAGATTGCTGCAATTTCTGAAGGCTTCCTTGACGTGTTTTAGTTCTTTTCCTTTGCTGGTAGGCAAACTTTCACCCCAATGATGTAGAGTTCTGGTCACTCCCATTTTGTATTCCAGTAGGACAGGGGTGTCAAACTCGTGGCCCGCGGCCCAGATGCATCACGCACTGGCCACACCCACCCCCGGTTTAGCGAAGGGGGGGAAATCACAATACATCACGTGACGACAACATGATTCCGCGAGTTTGACACCCCTGAAGTAGGTGGTGAGTATCAAAATATAGATATTGATCTGTGTGTGGAGGTTTCAGGGTTAAGGCTTCTTCCTTCTTTAATATTTACTGCACAGTCCAGAAAGGCCAGACTATTTTCAATCAATCAGTCCCTTCAAGCTGGAAGGGACCTTGGAGGTCTTCGAGTCCACCCCCTGTTCAAGCAGGACACCCTATACCATTTCAGACAAGTGACTGTCCAGTCTCTTCTTAAAAGCCTCCAGTGATAAAGCACCCACAACTTCTGAGGGCAAGCTTAATCATTTACCTTAATCGTTTTACTCAATTGTTGAGACTGAGCACCAAGGTTCTGAGTCTTCTTAACATCGTCCCCTAACATTTCAACTTAACGTTTTCCTTAACATCTTCCCAAGTGAACTTATCTGTCCACAGACTTGGTGTGTTTGGTGAAGGCTTCCAATTCCTGTGTTTTAATCTTGGCCCAAGTATCTTCCACATACCTATGCCAGTGAGTGGGTGGAATTCCTGTGAAGGTGTTTAGGGCTTTGGTTTCTACCTCTTCCGTGTAGAGACTGGCCACAATGGGGGACACAGGTGAACCACTGGCGCAGCCAGGTTTTTGTCTGTAGAAACCTTCATTGTATTCAAAATAGGTAGTGGTCAGGCAGAGGTCCAGCAAGGTATATGTGTGGTCTGGGCTGCAGTTGGTTCTGTCACCTAATATGCCATCTTGTAGCAGTCGTTTCTTCACTACTGTGACAATTTCAGCTGTCGAATGCAGGTGAAGAGTGAAGTCACATCATAAGAAATCATAGCAGTTTTGTTCTGACCCAAACCTTGTTCCACAGAAACAAACACCAAACGGAGGTAACAGCAAAACCTTTTAGTGATTCTTTATGAATTCCGTTCCTTCCCAGTTAAAAGGCTGTTTCAAACTAATTGTCTCAGATAAGAAAGAGCCTTGCCAAGGTTGTGCAAGGCTGCCAAGAGCACTAGATAAAGTTGCCAAGAAATATTTCGAATACAAAGAGTCTCCAAATAAAAACTAAGAGAGTCCAAACGTCAACAAGGCTTGAGTGCAAAAACTTCTTTGCTTCCTGCAAAGAACTCCGGTTTCTCAGCTGGCTTTTATCTCTTAAGGGAGGGGCCATTACCTTGCAGCCTTACTCCCGAGTCACCTGTGCTGCTGCAGCTGCTCTTTCCTTCGAGCAGCCCTGCGTGCACACACACTGGGCATAGGCTCCTTGGGGACCTCTTCATCACTGCTGCCAGCTTCCACAATGTCCGAAGGCACCATTCCACTCCCTGATAGTCCTGGCCCCATTCCTGTATCACACATAGGCCCCTCATCTGAGTCCTCACTCTCCGAGACCTCAGCCATCCATACCTGCTGTCGGCGAACCACAACAAGTTTTAGTTTCGGAACCTTGCTGGCAAAGTCCTGTGAATTGTTGATGTGATGGGTGATGTTGCCAACCAGAAGTTCTAATAAGGTGGTTAGATGTTTTGCAATCTTGTAGGCAATGGATGGATGGAATTGATGTTGCTGATAATTGGTCTGTGTGGCCAGTGGCATTGTCCTTCAGCAGTTGTTGCAGGAAATCAATGACCTTTTTCTTAAAATTGCTAGGAGGATCTCTCTTCAGAATTTCATACGTAGCAGTGTCCTTCAGAAGAGTGTTCACCTTTGCCCTGTAGTCACCTGTGTTCAGAATAACTATATATCTTCCTTTATCAGCCAGCAAGATGGTGATGTTTGGATCTCTGCCTGTTTGCAACACAGTCCTTTCAGCAGTTCCGAGAAGGTTCCACACCCATTTGCACTATACAGGTGACCCTGTGGGCACAGATAAACCTCCAAGTGGCTTCAACAACTCTCAGAAAGAATGAAAATGACCAGATGACTGCAAGGCATATAAATCCTTCCATCCTCCACCATTCAGTCAGAACTGAAGAAGCTTCTGGGATGAGGAGCAGAACCTCTTCAAGGAAAAACAAAGTCCTGTTGCCTTTTGAAGAAACTTTGGGATTGCAATCCAAGATGAGCGAAAGGAAAACCTGTGTACAAGTATTACAAATTCTCTTGAAAGCTTCCTATGAGTATAGCTAATTTTGAAACGAAATTAACTACATGTGATTTTACATACTAAGTAGAACTTCAAGGATGCTGCTAATAACATCAGGCTTGTGTGTAACATGAATTTTAGTTTTGCAATGGTTGCAACACCAGGTCCTAGTTAAGAATTGTTGGAGGAAAAAGCTTCTAAGATTAGGGATATTACAGAATGTCAGCTACAGTTCATCTCTGTAACCGTAACATTAGAAGATGTTAAAAACAGAATGTCTTGAAATGATAGAATAATAATGAGCGGTGCAGTGGTTAGAATGCAGCATGCAGTGGTTAACTCTACCCACTGCCACCAGTTCGATTTTCATCGGCTCAAGGTTGACTCAGCCTTCCATCCTTCAGAAGTCAGTAAAATGAGGACCTAGATTGTTGGGGGCAATATGCTGACTCTGTAAATTGCTTAGAGAGGGCCATGAAAGCACTATGAAGTGGTATATAATTCAAAGAGTTATTGCTATTGTTATGAGATATATATGTCCTTATTGCTGAAGTTGTTGAGAGCTGAGTTTTAGCAGAGATCTGTTTATCTACTTAATCAATAGAAAAAGAAGACATGAAGTATATCCTTAACAATTACCAGCTATAAATCACAATGAGGTGAAGAAATGTACATTTAAAAAAAAAGAAAAACTGACTCCTATTTGTCATGGTTTCTATCGACTACAGCAATTATACATTCTCTGTATTCCCTAAGCTGACTTAAGAAGGTGATCACCAGATTTATGTCAGAAAAGTCACGTAATTAGGAAGCCATAGATATAAAGGAGTTTTCTATTTAACAGCATACTTGAATCCTGTTTTTAGATGTCTGTTACATCTAGATATTAATTATTGCATTTTTGTTAAATTTGTTTCACCTATTTTTATTTCCTTTTATCTACATGCACAAACACACATATTAAGCAGGAGTGTGTGTGTGTACATTACTTAATATGTGTATATATGTGCATAGAGAGGGAAAGTGAGATACACAATTAAGTAACAATACAATGGAGATCTCAATATTAAGTTAACTGGTTCAAGACTGAAATTATTATCATATAACTAATACTTTGATGTGAATTGCAGTGATTCTTTTTATCTTATACTCAATTTATACTCTGAATAAAAAGTTAAATAAGCATTCTTGTAACAAAGACATCCTAAACAGCAACTAATATTATTGTACTATATATTTTTTATTTTATCTTTTTCTAGAATCTTAATAATTTTAATCATATTATGTGAACATCACTGCATTGAAACCTGTGTTAAAATAATACAATGTATCATGATTTAAAGCATTACAATAAAAAGAAGAAAATTTCTAAGGATAGTACAATTTACATGTTTACATTTGTATTCAAGTTTTAAATATCATCATTGCAATATACATCTTTATATCATATGCAGCAAATTGGCAATTTCTCTATTAAGCAGGATTAGTTTCCAGCCAACAAGAGACAGAATTTATTTTGCCAAGAGAAGAGAACATGGAAATGTATAATTTGATTGTCACGCAACTGAAGGCTTTAGCTTGTTTTCCCATTCTGAGACTAAATTATGCAAAAATGTGGGAAAGGATATTTTTTAAAAGCATAGAAAACTAAATTCCCTTTGTGTCAGACAAAACTGCACCGAAGAAGCAACAGCAGGAGTTTTTTCCCTTGTTATGAACTGTTTCCTAGTTTCTCATTTTTAATTATGCAATTAAAACCTCCAAATTATATAATATTGATAGAGTGAAAAAAGGCATTTTGAAAAAACCAAGTCCCCAAATTGTTTACGGGGCAAAAACTGCACAAAAAAGCTTTGCCACATCAGTTTTATAGAGGAGAGCTTTCTATGTCAATGTATCAGGTCACGTTGGATAATTTTCTCCTATGTCCTGCAGCCCAGAAATTTCAGGGCTGCAGGACAGACGGACAAATACAAAGAAATCAAATAACAATTAACAAAAATGAGGCAACGTGGGGTGTCACAGACAATGTTGCAAAAGTAAAGATGGAACTAAAAGGATGTGATCGAAGCTCTATCTGTGGCCCACACAAAAAGAGTTTTGATCAAGTCTTAATGTCTCAAGGTTCTTTGGACACCTCTAAAGCAATAGCTAACTTCTTCCATTTTGCCACCAAGAATAGAATAGAATAGAATACAGTAGAGTAGAGTAGAGTAGAGAGAATAGCAGATAGAGTAGAGTAGAGTAGAGAGTAGAGTAGAGTAGAGTAGAGTAGAGTAGAGTAGAATAGAGTAGAGTAGAATAGAGTAGAGTAGAATAAGAGTAGAGTAGAGTAGAGTAGAATAGAGAGAGAATAGAAAGAGTAGAGTAGAATAAGAGAGAAGAGTAGAATAGAGTAGAGTAGAATAGAAAGAATAAGAGAATAGAATAAGAGAGGAGAATAAGAAGAAGAAGAATAGAGTAGAAGAAATAGAATAGAGAATAGAATAGAGGATAAGAGAGGAATAAGAGAGAGTAGAATAAAGAGGAAGAACAAAATAGAATAGAATAGAACAGAAAAATATAATAAGTAATAGAAAGAGTAGAACAGAGTAAAGAGAGAGAGAGTAGAATAGAATAGAGTAGAATAAGAGTAGAGTAGAATAAGAGTAGAGTAGAGTAGAATAAGAGTAGAGTAGAGTAGAATAGGAATAAGAATAGAATAGAATAGAATAGGAGTAGAGTAGAATAGAGTAGAATAAGAGTAGAGTAGAGTAGAATAAGAGTAGAGTAGAGTAGAGTAGAATAAGAGTAGAGTAGAGTACAGTAGAATAGAATAGAATAGAATCTGAAAGGGACCTTGGAGGTCTTCTAGTCCAGCCCCTTGCTCAAGCAGGAGAATCTATACTATTTCAGATATGTGGCTGTCTAGTTTCTTCTTAAAAACCTCCAGTGATGGAGCGCCCACGATTTCTGAAGGCAAGCTATTCCATTACATAGATTTGTCCATGAAGTGTACATGCAGTCAACTTTGGCTATTCTCAAACAGTAGGACTAGAATTGGCTTATACTTGGATAAGAGCCAACTTTGGTCTCTCAGGCTGAACTAGGAAAGTCTAAAACCTTTCTGGGGGACAAGTATGGAAAACCACTTTTTTTTAATCATTGAGAAGAAAACATATGGAGTAGTCCAGAAGTTCAACCTTACCTTGAAGTGGACTTTACTTCTTAAAAAATCATTTTACTCAACTTAATATTAACACACCGAATGGAACTAAAGGCAAAGAATGGTCTGATGCTTTGCTTCTCATCCTTGGCAACTAAGGTGTGACTTTCAACCACCAGAATCCCCCAGCCAGCAAAACTCCACATCTATTGTCAGACCACAATTTGCAAATTATTGGAGCAGAGTACTAAACAATTTTTTTATTTGTTTCCCGCCTTTATTATTTTTACTATTAACTCATCCTATTTTCCTTGCAACAACAACCCTGTTGAGCTGAGAAAACAGCTCAAGGTCAACTAGCTGGCTTTGTGTCTAAGGTGGGACCCGAACTCCTGGCCTTTTTTGCTTTCTAGCCTGGTACCTTAACCACTAGACCAAACTGGTTCTCTATTGCAACCATATAAACATTGTTTTTAAGGAAGAGAAAGGGGAAATTGGGATGTACATAAAACAAGCAAGTAGTTGTGGCTAGTAATGTGACTTTTTTGGGGGGGGCACACACACATACACCACCACCATGCCCCCACAATACTGCCTTCTTTGGTGCTTTGTTTTACAATATTTTTTGCTTCTTTAAGAAAAGGAGAAATACACAAGAAAAATAATTATAATTGCTTGCCTGCTGCACTTAAGCCAAAAGGAGATAGGATTTTGACTCTGGCTTAGTGCAGTTGTGATTTCTAAATCATGGTGAACGCATTAGTGTTATAGGTCAGCTCAACCACTGCAATTTGTTCAACAAGCCATGATCAAAACAAACAGTGGCTTACTGTAGTGCCTGTGTTCCCCATCATGCTAACTCTCTGTTAACAGCTTATTCCAATTTACTTGGGTCTACACAACACAAGCCATAAACCAGCTATGCCAGATGGGCTTGCATAGCCCACCAATGTCAGCCCGTGAGTAATTTACTTTAATTTACCAATGTTGTAAGCCTTTGCTACTCCTTTGGACAGATCCAGAGCCCCTCTTATTTATGCTGAAGCCAAGGGGAGAAATTAGGATGGTCTAACCCACTGCTCTCCAAAAGAATTAAGGAAAACCACGGAGATAAATCTATCAACAGCAGTCAGCCCAGTAGAGATAAATTGCAGCTCCATCAGACCATACTAAGCAGGATGGGAAGGCCATCATTTTCATGCCCTGTTTATGAGGAACCAGAGGGTCCTGGTAGAAAACCTGCAGTGCTCAACATATTGTTAGACATAAATTTCCTTTGTCACCCACCAGATGGGCCAAAGATGTTGGAGAGTCCTGATTTTCCCCCTTCTATTCGAGATCCTAGTGATGAAAAATTGAAGCTGGGTTACCCTGGATCCTGGTTTGCTCTATTAAGTTGTTGGGCTGATTTATTGCTGCACCCAACCAAAAAGGTGTGCAAACAGAAAAGGAAAGTGCAGCCGGCGACTAGTGGAGACCAGTGCAAACATTTACCTTGAAATTGAATCAAGTGGGAGAAGAGCATTAAGTTCACCCACCCTTGGCTGCACAAGGCAAGGCTGAATGTTACTTCAACAGCTGCTGCCAACGGCTTTATGAAGTTGTGGTCCACCCCGAAACAGAAGCTGGAGAGGAAGTGAATTCCCTCCTTCTGTCAAGTGCGTATTCTTTTTCTCATTATTCAACACTTAACGGGGACGACAGCCAAAATTAAATAGCCAGTCATCTTCTGCGCCATTATGGCTCCTGCATGATTGCTTCAAATTAAATCTAGCAGTCAATGAAATAGTCAATATTTAATTTACTCATTGCAGGTGGCCATGTAACGTTGGTTATGATATGCTTTAATGGTGGAGATACTAGTATTTATCACTTTTTTTAGGCACTGGATGAAAAAAAAAGGCCTTGTACTTTGAGGGATGTGTGTGAAACATTTTTTTTAAAATCACTTTTGCATTACATGTTGGAAAATGCAGATTGTAGCAGAACTCACTACGTTGCGTGACGTGCACTGGCTGATCTAGGCAGCAGGAAGGAGGAAGGCAAGAGAAATTGAAAGTAGCACCCCAAAAAGCCCTGCATGTATGTGTGCATCTGAAACTGATCTTAATTTTTAATTCAATTTAATAATTGGACTTGTATGCCCCCCTGAAAGGACTCGGGGTGGCACACAACTAAAAATACAATCAATAAATACATTAAAAACAAATTAAACCTGACAAGCCCAAAAAAAATCAGTTTAACCCCACCCCCAAGAGGTCAGTCCAGCCCAGCCTGTTCAAACAGCCAAGTTTTCAGATCGTGGCGGAAAGAGCGAAGATCCGGGGCCAAACGGAGCCCCAAGGGCAGTTGATTCCACAAGGCGGGAACCACTACAGTGTAGGCCCTTCCCCAGGGCACCGCCAGCCGACACTGTCTTGCGGACGGCACCCCGAGAAGTCTCAGTCTGTGCTCGCAGAGGCGTCGGCATTTGATGTCAGCAGGAGACGCTCCCGCAAATACCCTGGACCCAAGCCATGAAGGACTTTGAATGTTAATATCTTCAATTGATTACAACAAGAATGGGAAATAAAATGCCACCGTATGTGACACCTCCATTGCATTCGTTTCCCATCTTCTCTGCTATTAGAATTCTTCATTCTTTATTGACCAAGTGTGATCGGACACACCAGGAATTTGTCTCTGGTGCAAAGGCTCTCAGTGTACATACAAGCAACAAGTGATAAATCATGATCATAATCATAAGGTACAGTCATCACCAATCATAAGGTACAACATTCAGTGATAGTCATAGGATACTAAATAAGCAATCAACATAAATCATTATTTGTTTGTTTGTTTATTTATTTATTTATTTATTTATTTATTTATTTATTTATGAGACTTTTATGCCACCCTATCTCCCGAAGGACTCAGGGCAGCTTACAAACTAAAAACAATTTAGATACAAATATACAAATATTAAAAAACGATTAAACCAAGGTCTCATAAATATAACAAATTAAAATACATTTAAAAACCCTCCCCCAACCCCATCAGTCCGGGTAGGCTAGTTGGAACAGCCAGGTTTTTAGGTCGCGGCGGAAAGAGCAGAGGTCAGGGGCCACCCGGAGCTCCAGGGGGAGCTGGTTCCATAGGGTGGGTGCACCCAGCGAGAAGGCCCTCCCCCTGTGAACTGCCAGCCGGCATTGCCGGGTCGACGGCACCCAGAGAAGGCCCTGTCGATGGGCGCGCACGGGACACTGGGAGGTTGTTATCGGCAGCAGGGTCTCCCGCAAATATCCTGGACCAATGCCATGAAGGGCATAATGGGATACTAACGAAAGCAATCAACATAAATCATAAGATACAAACAACGAAGTTATAGTCATAAGAAGCTAAGGTAATAGATGAAAAGGATAATATTAATACAGCCCTACTAAATGGTTTGACATCCCAGGGCATAAGCTAGTGTTGTGGTAATTAGTTGTTTAGCAGAGTGGTGGCATTTGGAGGAGGGGGAACCCGTCCTTGTGTCTAGTTGTTTTGGCATGCAGTGCCAAATCTTCTCCTATTCTGGTGTGAGACAAGAATTTAGAAAGCCTCAACATCTCACAAAGAAGCTCAGCTTTTTCCAAGACGAATATCTCGCTGCTCCTTTGACCTCTTGAATGTAATTAAAGAAAAAAAAACTATTGCTCACAGTGGGGAAAAGGTTCCATTGGAAAGTATGTCAGTAATGTTCATTATTAACTTTCTGACTACTTAAGAGCTGATCAAGAAGAGGTAGACATTTTAACATCACTTGAATTTTAAATGTTTCTTTCTTTTCTTTCAAAGGCTGTGTTGAGAATTTTGATTGGCCTAGTTGCTAAACTACTAACACAGACATAAGCAAAAGGCTGGGCATGGATTTTAGAGGAGGAATGACAAAACACGCAGAATGTTAATAAAAATTGGGCTTTGTATGTTGGAAAGTCAATAGGAAAAAATTGATGCATTTGGCTGCACCTCAATAATACACCTTGTGATTATAATTCCTGTGATATGTAGAAATTACATATTATGAGTTACACCTGTGAAAATGAAGAACAGAAGGGAAGCCATACTTATCCAATATTTGAACTATGAAGTGATTATTGGACAGTTATATAACTAATAAACATGAACTGTTTTGTAACTTGTTATGTTTTAAAAGTAAAATGTCAAGTTCTTGGCTGGAATAGGGATTTGTAATGTTTGGCTTACAGATATATGTGAGAGGTTCTAGGTCATTCTGACCCAGCGGAAACCTGTTAATGATCCATTGCGTTTAGATGGACATAACAGGAAAACAAGCCATGAGAATGAGGGTAGTTTCCAAGGACAAAGAAACAAGTGTTACGCTACAATAATATGGGTGCAGCATAGGGAGATAGGTAGCTTGGATAGATTGTGAACCCAGGAAAGGGGCAGAGACTGTATATATGAACCTGTATATTAACCCCAGCCCTCCTGGGGAAAATGTCTTCTGCCATGAGCAGAATTCCTTTTTGCAAAAGCTTAATAATAAAGCTCTTCTATATTGATCATGTGTCTCCAGCTGTTTTTTGTGATTATTACTACAATTCCCATTGGTTACTACTCTTCCTTTAATATAAGCCTCATTTTTTTTTCAGTATTTCAAAGTTACAATTTCAGATTTAGGAACGGGGAAGGTGTCATCTCTTCTCAGTTTCAGAATTTTGAACAGTTCATTTAGTTACAACGACACTGAAAAAAATGACTTACGACCGTTTTTCACACTTAGGACTGTTGCAGCATCCCCTTGGTCCCATGGTTAAAATTCAGTTGCTTGGCAACTGGTTCATATTTATGACGGTGGCAGTGTCCCGGAGTCACGTGATCAGCTTTTGCAACCTTCTGACAAGTAAAGTCTACGGGAAGCCAGATTCACTTAACAACCACGTTACTAACTTGACAACTGCAGTGATTGACTTAACAATGGTGGCAAGAAAGGTCTTAAAATGGGGCAAAACTCACTTAATAAGTGTTTTGTTTAGCAACATACATTTTGGGCTGAATTGTAGTTGTAAGTCGAGGCCTACCTATTCACGGCTCTGGGAAGGTTGTTTGTTCTGATCCAAGTTTCTCCACAAAACTTGAAGGTGCAATGACAGCTTAAAAAACAAAGACTGGCAAATAGTTGAACCTTGATTCTTGCCTTTCCCACAGAAGCCGAGATCCCAAATGTTTATTTTTATTGATATCCCATCTTTATTATTTTTTATAAATATAGGAGAGGTTCAAGCATTTCCACTTTCTTCTTCTGCTGAGATCACCATATCTACAAGGAAAGACCAAGCATTGCTTTGCATAGATTCATCATCTTCTGCCTCACTGTTTCTCAAATTTAGCTACCATACGAAGTGTGAATTTCAAGACCCGAATTCCACTGCCCACATGAGTGGGCTTCAATTCCCAGAATTCCCCAGTCAGCATGGCCGGCTGGGGAATTCTGGAAGTTGAAGGCCATACATCTTCAAGTCGCCAAGGTTGAGAAACTTTCAGCTAGCTACTTTGCCTTACGGTATTATTATGGTAACTTGCCTCTCCTGGTGTACAGGAGGAACTGGGCTTTGTTCACACTCTGGGTCTGTATGTCCTTCAACATAAACCTCCTTCAATAAGCAGTCAGGATTGATTATGTAAGATTGGCAGCCAATGATGGTGAAAAAAGAAAGAGGAGAAAAAGACAAAGCCTTGGTGGCTCAGGCTGTAAATGCCTGCTCTTAAGATCCAGCTGTCTACAATTACTGTAGGCTCGAATCCCACCAGGCTCAAGGTTGACTCAGCCTTCCATCCTCTCAGGGTAGGTAAACTGAGGACCCAAGATTGTTGGGGGCAATTGGCTGACCTTGTAAAAATGCCGCTTAGTAATAAGCAGGCATATACAATGGAATGAAGGCTATTGCTGAGCACACTGGGTTGTATCCCAAAAATTGTAAGCCGCCCTGACTCTTCGGAGAAGGGCGGCAAAAAAAAAAGCATGCAGATACATGACTTTTCAGTCAGAAAGAAACTTGGCAAGGTTGGAACACTTCATATAGCTTAATCTCCTGCTATTTCTTTATTCTAACATAAAAAGATCACTCATGTATATGTTAAAATAATGTAAAAATTATTACATTACATTACAATACATATTTATTATATTATATTATATTATTATATTATACTATACTATATTATCATTACTATTCTATTCTAATCTATTATTATATTATATTGTATTGTATTGTATTGTATTGTATTACATTACATTACATTACATTACATATTATATTATATTATATTATATTATATTATATTATATTATATTATATTATATTATAATAATCCAATCACTTGGATTCCAGTTCCAGTGGAACAAAATGCTGTGTGATCAGTGACAGACATAATGAAAATACTTATTTAATTCAAAACTATAATTCGATGGAGTCTATAAAACATGGCAGTAAGAAAAATGACAACCATAGAAATCTTTTTATCAATGAATGATATTTCATTTAATGATTAAAGAGGAAGATTTTTTCAAATAAGTTTTAAAAAAACCACCTGTCAGTTACGCAAAAACACCTTCTTAGAAGATGAGAAAAACTCCTCCCCACATCTTCTCTGCTCCACTGGGGAAAATGCTTCTATGGCACACCTATGCCTCATCAAACAAGTCCTATTTTACATCAAAGCCTTGCTCTAGGCCAGACTTGACAACTTGCTCCAAACTTGACAACTTTACAACTAGTAGACTTCAATATCGCTGGTTGGGAGTTGAAGTCAAGGGTGGCCAAGGGTGGAGACCAGTGGTGGGATTCAAATTTTTTTACTACCAGTTCTGTGGGTGTGACTTGGTGGGCGTGGCAAGAGAAGGATATATGCAAAATCTCCATTCCCTCCTCACCCCACTAACCTGCTTTCCAGCTCCGTCCTCCTGTTCAGGGCAACCAAAGAAGACCCAGCTGATCAGCTGGGACTCGAGAGGCAGAGAAGAGATGGGGGCGGGGCCAGTCAGAGGTGGTATTCACTGGTTCTCTGAACTACTCAAAATTTCCGCTACTGGCTCTCCAGAACTGGTCAGAACCTGCTGAATGCCACCACTGGTGGAGACCCCTGCTCTAGACCAAAGACACACAACAGGAAAGCTTGGCCAGAGTTTCAGAGGACTGCCAAAAGTTCTTACCAAATCAGACATTGGAAATGGTTAGACGTGTAGCAAATGTTGTCGTATTATTTTAAAATCCTATACCCATGTTTGCTGTTCAGGTTGACCCACCAAGACATTAATCAATTAAGATTTAAAGTGAGAGTGCACAGTAACAATTCTTATTTAATAAGAAAATTACCTGAGGTACTACTCAGTGTTTTCTTTCTCCTTCAGTTTCCAGAGCAGATTTGGGGCATATGGCAGAGTTAGAGGGAAGAAAGTCATGCCAATACCCCTTCTCCTCCCTGGTTTGAGCCAACCAATCGGCTCACACATTTTCAGAGATACTTCCCAACACAGTTTAATAATTCCACCTTCCAATTTGATAACCCTGTTATCTTGACGTGTATCGCATTGAGTGTCAGGAATCTTCTTTCTGTATAAACAAGTATAGGATTGCACTTGAAAATATCAAGAACCGTGGTGGCACAGTGGTTAGAATGCAGTATTGCAGGCGTGCATAAGTGTACCATCGTGCCTCCCGTCCCTGTCCTATTGTCCCCATTTAATCGTACCTATTTTCTGTATTTTTACTCGTGTTTATACTTATACCTATTATTTTGTAAGTTTTTTATAATTACATTTATATGCCGCCGTTCTCCAAAGACTCAGGGTGGCTTACAATTTTTGGGATACAACCCAATGTGCTCAGCAATAGTCTTCATTCCATTGTATATGCCTGCTTATTACTAAGCGGCATTTTTACAAAGTCAGTTTATTGCCCCCAACAATCTTGGGTCCTCAATTTACCTACCCCGAGAGTGATTAACAAATCAAATAAATAAATAAAATAATTCAGTTCACTGCCAGGAGTTCAATTCTGACTGGCTCAAGATTGACTTGGCCTTCCATCCTTCTGAGGTCGGTAAAATGAGGGCCCAGATTGTTGAGAGCATTTAGAGACAGCTATAAAGCACTGTGAAGAGGTGTATGAAGTCAGAGGGCTATTACTACTGCTATTAGGGTGACAATCCATATTCTAAGATAGATGACCTTTTTTTTACAAACAATAATTTTTAATATAATTTATACTGTTTAACTTACAATAGTATCAGAAATAGATCCCAGTTATTATTCCGCTGAAATGTATTGGCTACAGAAACTGATTAACAAGTGGTTTCTTTTTTGATCCAAAGGAAATATTTTACAAACAAGATATTGAGAATACCCTAACAAGAAGGATATCCTGGAGGTAAGGAAGGGAGCGGGGATTTTTGTTCATAACTGAGTGAATAAACTAATATTAAAGATGAGCAAATGATTTTCTTTCAAATTTAGCCAGAGTGAGGGTGAGAAATGGGAGTTCTTTTTAAAAGAAAATGTTCCCAGTGTGCTACTGCTGGTGACTTACTGTGGTTGGAGAGGGGACATTTTTTATTGGTATGGAGATATTCCATAATCCCTGGATTGCAGTGAATTAAATATGGCTTTTTTTTGAATAATGCCTGTGTAGGGACTGCATTGTTAATCTTCATATTATATTGCTTTGTATTGGTTTAAGCACATATTCCTAAACAGCTTTTTGGTTGCCCCTACCTCCTGGATTTTTCCTGGCTATCACCAAGATATCTGGAAACTGGTGGTATGTTTCCCCTGCTATATTGAGGCAGGAATCACATTAAGATCATAGTAAGTCCTAAAACTGGCTTAATATCATTCTTAGAGGAGTATGGCTGCCCCCAGAATCCAGGGGAAATAACGCCAATGGTAGACATTTACATGAGCAGCTTCTTCACTCCAAAATATTAAGATCATTTGCGTAGCCACCCAAAAACTGCCTAGAGCCTGAAGCAGACTCTTGAGACCTGCATGGAAAAAAACCAAAGGGATCGGTAAGAACTAATTGTTTGAGATCCAATTTGGATGTTATCATATTGGAGGTATCTGTAGACTAGCTCAAAACACTTACAATTTTTGAGAAGATTAAACAGTAAAAGTTCCCCTCGCACATATGTGCTAGTTGTTTCTGCCTCTAGGGGGCAGTGCTCATCTCCATTACAAAGCCGAAGAGCCAGTGCTGTCCGAAGACGTCTCCGTAGTCATGTGGCCGGCATGACTAAATGCCGAAGGCGCATGGAATGCTGTTACCTTCCACCAAAGGGGTCCCTATTTTTCTACTTGCATTTTTTACATGCTTTCAAACTGCTAGATTGGCAGAAGCTGGGACAAATAACAGGAGCTCAATCCGTTACGTGGCGCTAGGAACTCGAACCGCCAAACTGCCAACCTTTCTGATCGACAAACTCAGCATCTTAGCTACTGAGCCACCACGTCCTATGAGAAGATTAATAATACACTATTTAAATTGCAAACAACACAAGTGTTTTATAGAATCTGGAAGGGACTTTGCAGGTTTTCTAGTTCAACTCTCTGCCCAAGGCAGGAGTCCTCAATTACCCCAAATTTGCAAAGTACTTGGTGCAGCAATTTTCACAACAGAGTGACTGGGAAAACAAATTATACGAAGCTCTAGATTCATCGGTTGGTGTCCAACGTTGCCAATGTTCTGAATAAGAATTCTGTTTTCACTTGCCAGGTTTCAAGAACTATTGATTTAATGCTATTTTCCATTCTTTTAAAAAATGGAAACTAGGCTGTTACAAAGCAAAGCACCGATCTCCAGGACTATATACATTTCCATACAATCTCTGGATGCCTCCTAGATAGTAAATGGAATTTAGCCCTGTGCTTTCTTTAGAAGGACGCTCATTGCCAGAAGTCAGCCAAGGCAATAGAGAAGCAGAAGAGTTGGCTGGTGTCACATCAAGGAGAAAACTTTTAATAGTTGTTTTTTTAATTGCCCCATTCCTAAGTGCTAGAAATGTGTTTTAATCACTTTGGAAAAAAAATAACAATATAAGTACGTACAGTCTGTTTTCATATTGAAACAACTGTTTCACGGTATAAGGTATTTCACGAGAAGAGTCCTCCACTCCTCAGCTTACAATAGAATACCTTATGCCACCAGGCTTGAAATTTTGGACCTAGACAACCTAGAACTATGCTGCCTATGGTCTGATCTAAGCTTAGTACACAAAATTGTCTGCTACAACCTCCTACCTGTCAAAGACCACTTCAGCTTCAACCGCAATAACACACGGGCAAATGATACCAACCCAAAGTAAACCGCTCCAAACTCGATTGCAGGAAATACGACTTCAGCAACAGAGTGGTCAATGCCTGGAACTCACTACCTGACTCTGTTGTTACAGCCTCAACCCCCCAAAACTTTAACCTTAAACTGTCTACCGTGGAGCTCACCCCATTCCTAAGAGGTCCTTAAAAGGGGTGTGCATAAGCGCACCAGCGTGCCTACCGTCACTGTCCCACTGTTCCCATTTATTCGTACTCAATTATTATGTATATACTTATATCTGTTTATACTTCTATGCTTATATGTTATGTTCATACTTATACTTGTTTTCTCATACATGCTTGACAAACAAAATAAATAAAATAAATAAAGATAACTAAGAACTCAAGGTGGACTAAGCATAACCACAGTCATGATATAGTATCAAGGGACAGAAAAGGGCAGGAAATAAATTAAGCAGTCGATCAAGGAGTGATCTTGAATGAACATCTTGGTGTCCTAAGTAATCAACTATTTTTAATTCAGCCATAGAGTGATTGCTAACAGAATTCTTCCTTCTCACACGGGTTTCAAAGGACATTAAAAGAGAAATCATCTCTAAGAGGTTAAATAAGGAAGAGTATAGCACAGCAAAGCCCTTCGTATCATTTATTCTTTTCAAGATATAATTTCAATAAAAAGTGAAAAGGGGGCATGTTCTAGTGCCTAAAAGTTGGCTAGCTTTCCAGCTTTGGCTTCTAACACCAACCTAATATTGCCTCGGGGCAAGACAGAGTAACTACCAGGAAAGGATGCCCCTGAGTGATGATTAAAAAAAACAGTTGTAATTGGCAACACTGCAGTGAAAACCTTTTTGCAGTCTCTATGTCAGAGGTGGTATTTTGCAGGTTCTGATCAGTTCTGGAGAACCAGTAGTGGAAATTTTGAGTAGTTTGGAGAACTGGCAAATACACCTCTGACTGGCCCCGCCCCCATCTATTCTCTGTCTCCCATTGAATCCCAGCTGATTGGCTGGGTCTTTTTTTGTTGCCCTGTACAGGAGATCGGAGCTGGAAAGCAGGTTAGTGGGGTGGAGAGGGAATAGGGGATTTTACAGTAACCTTCCCCTGCCACGCCCACCAAGCCATGCCCACCAAGCCAAACCACAACCACCAAGCCACGCGATGCCACGCCCACCAAGCCACGTCACACCCACCAAACCATGCCACGCCTAAAGAACTGGTAGTAAAAATTTTTGAATCCCACCACTGCTCCATGTTGAACTGTCAGCGTCCCAGCAACCCTCCATTCCAACCAATAACTCCATGACAGGCATCTCTCAGAGGTTCCTTTTATTTGGAGAGTAACTGATACATCTGTGGAATCCCGAATCTGAAAGTTTCAGGCTTCCTTGCAAAAGTAAAAACTACAAATCCATCCCCTGTACCCCATCACCACATCACATGGCCCAATCACCATCCGTCCCGGGTCATCACATCACCTTGGTTTAGTGAATCACTGCAGATGTTAAGTTAGGACCACAGTTGTTATGTGAATCTGGCTTCCCCATTGATGTTGCTTGTCGAAAAGTCAAAATAAGGGGACTACGTGAACGCAGGAGGCTGCAACTGTCTTAAATATGAATCAGTTGTCAAGCATCTGAATTTTGGTCACATGGGGATGCTGCAATGGTTGTAAGTGTGAAAAAATGGTCATAAGTCGCTTTTTTTCAGTGTCATTGTAACTTTGAATGGCCACTAAACAAACTGTTGTAAGTCGAGGACTACCTGTTCTATGGCTATTGCCCAAATCATATTTCTTTGGGAAGATCTACCAGAATCAGAATAGAGCTGGGAGGGGCCTTGAAGGTCTTCTAGTCCAGCCCCCTGCTCAAGCAGGAGACAAGTGACTATCCAGTCTCTTCTTCTTCTTTTTTAATTAAATTTATTTATTCAACATTTTAACATTTAAAAACAAATTTCTGCACTTCACAACGTTACCATAGCAGTGTTTACATTGTAAATATCTTCTATTAACGTATTATGCATCTCTGTATTTGATTCTTCGTTATTCTAGGCATTTTATACATATATACATTTTTATTTACATTTATTTACACGAAAACCTTATTGTTTTATAGTTTTATAGTATTACATAGATCATTTGATGCCTTCGTGCCTTATGCTTATCCATTCGTACCAAGCACCCCATATTCTCCTTCTTCTTTATCCTTCAATAACTTGGTTAATCTATCCATCTTTGCGCATTGATATATCTTATTAATAATTGTCCAGTCTCTTCTTAGAAACCTCCCACAAGCACCCACAACTTCTGAAGGCAAGGTTAATTGTCCTTACTGTTAGTTTGTACCTTAATTTCAGGTTGCTCCTCTCTTTGTTTAGCTTCCATCCATTTTTTTCTTGTCTTGTCTTCTGATGCTTTGGAAAATAAGTTGAACCCCCTCTTCTTTGTGGCAGCCACTCGAATACTGGAATGCTGCTATCGTGTCTCACTCTAGTCTTCCTTTTCTCTAGACTAGCCAAACCCAAACCCTTCGACCGTTCTTCATATGTTTTGGTCTCTAGGACTTTAATCATCTTAGTTGCTCTTCTTTGCACTTTTTCCAAAGTCTCAATGTCTTTTTTGTAATGTGGTGAACAAAACTGGATGCAGAAAAGATGTTGTTGAGACTTTGGAGAGAAGGGCAAAGAGGAGCAATTAAGATGATTAAAGACCTGGAGACTCGAACATATTTCATTTTTTGTTTCATTTTATTGGACTTGTATGCCGCCCCATCTCCGAAGACTCGGGGCGGCTCACAATTAAAACATACAATAATTATTTAAAAAAGAATTAAACAATTTTAAGCCCAATAAAACCAAATTAAAATACTTAAAATTATCCCATGGCCCTGGTGAGGTGATCACAGCCCGATTTGGTCGAACAACCAGGTCTTTAAGTCGCAGCGGAAGGTGCGGAGGTCAGGGGCCAGACGGAGGTCCAGAGGCAGTTCATTCCATAAGTCGGGACCACTACAGAATAGGCTCATCGCCGGGGACCGCCAGCCGACACTGACTTGCCGATGGGACCCGAGGAGTCCTTGCCTATGTGCCCGCATGGGCGGTGGCGCCGATATCGGCAGGAGCCGCCTTAAATATTGTGGACCCATGTCGTGTAGGACTTTGAATGTTAAAATCAGAACCTTGAATCTCACCCGGAGTGCAACCGGCAACCAATGCAGGCCGCGCAGGAGGGGGTAATATGGGAGAATCGGGTAACTCCCATCACCACCAGCACGCATTCTGCACCAGCTGCAACATATGAACATATGAAGAACGGTTGCAGGATTTCTTAGCGTGTCTTATAAAACCTACAATTCCCCGAGAGGTTAATGATGTGGAATGCTAGCCGTTGGTTCAGCAGCATCTGGCAAGCCAAAAGTGCCCCATAATGCCATGAACATAGACCTTAATTTGCTGGACCATCAAATGATACATGCTATTACTTTGATTGGATAGACCAGGGGTCCCCAAGCTTGGCAACTTTAAGACTTGTGGACTTCAACTCCCAGAATTTTCCAGCCACTTCATGCTGGCTGGAGAATTCCCTGAGTTGAAGTCTACAAGTCTTAACGTTGCCAAGTTTGGAGACCTCTGGGATAGACCATCCATGTGACTTACACCACACCCAGCCTAAAAGAGGGAGCAAGAAACTCTGGAAGGAGAAACAGTGTAGGAGAGCAATGCCTATTTGCAAAAATGATAACATGAAGAAGGAAGGAAATTGCTCTGTAGAAAATGCATTTGTTCTGGCTTCTAATCCAAAGTGGAATCTAGGAAGTACCTAGAAAAATTGTTATTTCCGTCACAGATATTCCTGTTGACCGAGTATATATAAAAATGTGTGCCCAATGGGTTAATGGTAGCGATTCAAAAGTTTCGTTTTGTGATAGCACTGTGGGGCAAGTCATCTGCATCTCTAATTGGAAAATGTGTCATAACTGGTTTCAGAAGGCGAGAGGAAGTTGAAAATCTGTCTAGTGCCATCTTCTGTCTCTTCCACCATGTAACGTTTGGTGTTAATGAGGAGGATTATGTTGTCCTGGAGCAAAAATGCTGTAAAAAAGGACGGATCAGCAGGGCAGTTAAACACCAGATCGAGACATTTTTAAAAGGCACCCCATGTGCACGCCTTTTCAAACCCATTCAAATGAACTCATTTTGCATTCCCAATTGGCCAGCTGCAACCTTGATCCATCAAATTACCAAATTCTATTAAAAAAAGAAGAAGAGGTCATCGTCAAATTGCTGTCAATGTTATGGCTTGCTGTCGGGGCCTGTAAGTGTCATGCTCTGTAATAAAAGAAGTGTGTGAGGGGGTGAGAAATACCCTGGAATCTGCTTTGTAGATAAGATTGATGCAGGATCATGCTAGAGTTCTTCGGATGAAGGTCATTCCCGTGATGTTTATTCATCGGTTCAGAAAGAGTTGCTCTGGATCCCATCAAGGAGGAGAGATGCGTCCCAGGCCCTCCTCCGGCCAATTTTATGCGATTCTGCAGTTGCTCCTCTGGGACCCCGATGACGAGTGACCTGAGTGAGATGGTGCTGAGCTGTATTTCAGAGCTGGCAGCATCTGGAAAAGGGGGGATGGGGGCGGTTTGAGATGGCTCCCTTTGTTTTGGCGTGGCTGCCGTTTCAGAATTTAAATAAGAGCTGAAGGACAAAAGCACACCCTGTATCTTCACAGCCACGAAGCCAGGCCGGGGGGCCCTGCACAGGATGGAAAAATAAAAGCATTCGGGTAGAATGGCTACTGACTGAGGCAGAGATACTAACTGTGAAAACATTCACGAGAAGTTTTTGAGTGTTTGTGGCTCTTGTAAAAAAACAACAACAGATGAGGATTGGAAGACAACGTGTCTCAAAATAAGTCAAGTTGTAGTAGTAACCGGGCAGTTGAAACCTGCCTTCTCTTTATGTGTGACCTTCCGGAGCCCATCCGCAGACCCCAGGCGAACGACACTTTCCAAAGTGAAGGGAACTCCCATTTCTCACAGTGGACTGCACTCAACAACTATAACACTTGTTTGTTTGTTTTTTAACATGTTCAATCGAAGTGATGTCCTGATTAGATCCGATAACTTTCATTCTCATTTGGCTGCTGGAAAACCAGCTTTTTGAAAACTTAAAAAAAAACTATGAAAGTTATACCCGGAACGCTGAATTGTAGTGGCCACCGATGTTTCTGACCTTCCCCTGGAGATGATCCCGAGTCCCCACAGTATTTGTCAGGCAAGGAAGCAAGAATTTGGGGTTGGAGATGGATCCTGTAGAACAGCAGGGTGGTGGGATTCAATTTTTTTTTACTACCGGTTCTGTGGGCGTGGCTTGGTGGGCATGGCAGGGGATGGATAGTATAAAATCTCCAGTCAGTGGTGGAATTTGCCGGTTCTCCAAACTACTCAAAATTTCCGTTACCGGTTCTCCAGAACTGGTCAGAACCCGCTGAATACCACCTCTGAGCAGCCCCCAACCTTTTGGGCACCTGGGACTGGTTCCAGGGGTGGGCTTCAAAAATTTCAGCAATGGGTTCTCTGCTCGGTTGCTGGCTGGGCATGGCCATAGTGGGTGTGGCCTAGTCAGCCTCCTGCACCACGGGGGGGGGGTATTTTCACCTTCCTCAGGCTTTCCTCGAGCCTATGGGGGGGGTGAAAACTGCCACCCCTGGGCTCCAGAGGCCCTCCGGAGGCCGTAAATGGGCCCGTTTCTGGACTTCTGTAACTTCCAGAAGGCCCATTTTCCCTCTCCCTGAGCCTCTACGCGGGCCCTGCACTTACCTCAAATCCAAAATGGGCCACGTGGATACTCCTGGGAGGGACGTGGTGGGGTGGGAGGAGCAGGGTGGGGTGGGAGGGGCCAGCCAGGGGTAGGATTTGGTGGTTCGCCGAACCAACCATAATGTTAGCTATGGGTCCACCCCGACCCACCCCTAGGCTGGTTCTCTCCACAGATGTTTTTCCATGGATCAGAAGGGGCGTGGTTTCATGTGCTGCTTGCATCCCGCAGATGGGGCTTCGTTTGTTTCTGTGGACTGGTTGCTCACATGCTGCGGACCGGTGCCAATCCACGCACCCCTGCTGTAGATCCTGGGTTAAAGAAAAGGGACTGAAGCAACCTGGTATAGCCAGTTCTCTCCGCTTTCCCTGCTCGCTCATTCAGTTGAAAAACTGGTCCATCTGGATCACCATTTGGCTCAGATACTGGAGTAAGACACCAGCAAGTAATCTACAGTAACAGAGTTATGACACGTGGGAAGCCATTGCACTGGGAGTGCAGACTTTCTTCCCAGTGCTGGGACTGGCAGTACTTGTCTTCCTTGCCAACATGGTTTGGGCTAAGAGCAGAACGTTCAAGAACTTTCAAGGTTAAACACAATCTTTATTGAAACTGGATCTGTGCAGATGATCAGCTACTGAAGAATATAGTCATGTAGTTGGCTGGGTGAGAGAGTTTGAATCCTAGTTCTCTTTCAGATAAACTTTGTTGGACTTTTCTCTTCCAGAATGGAAGGCAGAGGACATCAGTACCATGTTAACATAATGATCTGGCTTGGTTGGCAGCTCTTTGCTTCCTACCTTCCTATCTTCAACTCTCTCCATCTGTAATGATTGGCTGTGCAACCTTCCTCTGACATTGCACTTGCTGCCAATGCAATCCAGATGTGCACATTAAATAATCACTGTTGTGCAGATTTCAGGCAAACCCAGAAAGATTTGAACTTCTGAAAAGAATAGCACCTGGGCACTACTTTTTTGAGGACAATGGAAAGTAAAAAAGGAGGATGAGATGGACACCTGTGCAATTTGTTTAAACAAACAAGCAAACAAACAACATGGTGCAAAATGTTTCCCGTATTGGAACTCACTCTATTCCACCAAGTCCTGGTAGATGGTCTAAGGTCTCCTTCATCCTCTATTTCTTCTCCAGCTCTTGGAAATGGAGCAAACATTGGGTTGTCCTCAATTCCAGACCTGACCAGTCTGCTTCAAATGCTCACCAGTCTTTGCAGGTTTGTTCCCAGGCTGCCAAAATTTCTGCAGTCACCATCCACCTATGGTTGTATTAGTATAAGGAAAGTTTTCCTTGGGACATGCTTTCTCTACTCTACAGGTGTCAAACTCGTCATGTTGCCATCACATGGCATTTCATTATTTTTTCCTATTTTTTTCTTTGTTGGCTGGGGAATTCTGAAAGTTGACATCCTCCAGGCTTAAAGCGGCCAAGGTTGGAGACCCCTGCTTTAGAGGATCTGGGCTGATTCAGAATCAAAAATAAATGGGATTATGCAGATCCTAGATTTATTTGATTTGGATTTCTGCTGGTTGTGCACTCTGAACATTACGATGGAAAGCGAGTGCAGGATCCACAGCTGTTCATTGTGAACAGTATTTTTGACTTCACACTGAGAGCTAGTCAATGCATGAAACAAAAGGAAGAGGTGGGCTCAGGTGGTAGAATTCTGCACTGGACTACACCATTTCATTTTTTTTAAAGATTAATTGATAATGTAAAATAGATTAATGCAAAAGAAAATTGTAGGAAAGATAGAGGAGGGAAAAGGAAAGGGGAAAGTGTAGGGAAAGAGGGAAAAACAAAGAAAAGGCATTGTGTTCTGACCCAAACCTGGTTGCACGAGAGTAAACACAAATGGACCCGACTTGGCTGGACTACGGCTGCTTCTTATAGCCAGCAGCCGTAGTTGCCAGCCAATCAGAGTGCAGGGTTTTCCCGCACTTTTTAAACCAATCTTATTTGACATTTTACAAGAACAATTCAAACTAAACCAATGACATTCAAACCTACATACATAACACCTAGCACTTAAGTTCCAGCTGCCTGCAATTACTGCAGGCTCGAATGCCACCAGGCTCAAGTTTGACTCAGCCTTCCATCCTCTCGGGGTAGGTAAATTGAGGACCCAAGATTGTTGGGGGCAATAAGCTGACTTTGTAAAAATGCCACTTAGTAATAAGCAGGCATATACAATGGAATGAAGGCTATTGCTGAGCGCATTGGGTTGTATCCCCCAAAAATTGTAAGCCGCCCTGAGTCTTCGGAGAAGGGCTGCATATAAATGTAATTAAAAAAAATAAAAATAAAAAATAAAAAAAAATCCCCATTCCCTCCCCACCCCACTAACCTGCTTTCCAGCTCCGTTCTCCTGTGCAGGGCATCAAAAGGAGACCCAGCCAATCAGCTGGGACTCAATGGGAAGCAGAGAATAGATGGGGGCGGGGCCAGTCAGAGGTGGTATTTGCCGGTTCTCCGAACTACTCAAAATTTCCGCTACCGGTTCTCCAGAACTGGTCAGAACCTGCTGAATACCACCTCTGGCACGGGCTCCTCGGGGGCCTCTTCATCACTGCTGCCAGCCTCCACACTCTCCAAAGGCAGCATTGCACTCCCTGATGGTCCTGGCCCCATCCCTGTATCACCCACAGGCCCCTCACCTGAGTCGCTCTCTGAGACCTCAGCTGTCTGCACCTGCTGCCGGTGAACCACAACACTTTGACTTCCAACACCCTTTGGTGCAGTAGAATACGATAATAACATTGAGCCATAACTTTTTACCTAATACAGGTAGTCCTCGACTTACAACAGTTTGTTTAGTGATCATTCAAAGTTACAACGGCACTGAAAAAATGTGACTTAGGACCATTTTTCACTGTTATGACATTTGCAGCATGTTCACATGACCAAAATTCAGATCCTTGGGCAACTGGTTCATATTTATGACCATTGCAATGTCCCAGGGTCACGTCATCAACTTTTGCAACTGTCTGATCAGCAAAGCCAATGGGGAAGTCAGATTCACTTAACAACTGGTTTAGTAACTTATTAACTGCTGTAATTCACTTAACAACTGTGGCAAGAGAGGTGTGATGACCCAGGGTGGGATACAAAACAAACACAGTCACAGAAAACAGGTGAAGCCCCTTTTATTCCTTCACTTCGCTTCCAAGCTCTGAGTATCTTTGATGGAAGACAAAAAACTCCTACACAGTTACACAAAGAAGGAAAAAAGCAACACAAACCAGGCAAGATAAGGGCTGGAGGATGTCCAGAGATAACACACACTGGGAAGGACACCAAACTCAGAGAGGAACTATAAACTAGAGATATCTACACACTTTGTTTCCAGCACTCACCTGTACGCATGTCCGTTCTCTTATTCAGTTGTCACAGCTGCAGCCCAGGAAGAGGATCAAGGCCCTCTCCTTCCCCGTAGACCACATCTCTCCCTTATCCTCTCCTCCCTCTGTGCCCTAGGATGGAGAGGGGATGGGCCTGGGTCCTCCTCTGACTGCTCAGCCAGCCTCTGCCCTTCCCCAGCCTCCTCCACAACCTCTGGAGCCACACTTCCACTCCCTGTCGGCTGTTCCTCCTCTCCCTCAGAGTCAGTTGCCACCAGGGGCATGACAAGAGGTCATAAAAATGGGGCAAAACTCACTTAACGAATGTCCCACTTAACAACAGAAATGTTGGGCTCAAATGTGGTGGTAAGTTAAGGACTATGTGTGGTATAACCTAGCCATTTCTATAACAACAAACTTATCCAATCGGTGGAACCCAAAGTTTCATTTTCTTTTCCACCTTGAGCAGAAGTCCAGAAGTTTCCAAGTAGAAACAGAAGTAATTATGGGGTTTTTTCTTCCTTTAATCAAATCAGTCAATTTAGCCATCTCTGCTAACTCCACCAAATTTTCAACCATCAGGGACTACACCATTTCAAATATCAATATTCTTTGGGTAAAAAAAAAAATTAAGGCAGCATTGGTGGCTATGCAATCTGAATCACACTCCTTTTCTATGTCTGTTAATCCCACCATTTCTTTTTTAGCATTGGAGATTTAGGTTTAGGAGCTGCAGTGGTGCAGTGGTTAGAATGCAGTATGGCAAGGCTACTTCTGCTGACTGCTGGCTGCCTGCCATTTGGCAGTTCAAATCTCACCAGGCTCAAGGTTGACTCAGCCTTCCATCCTTCTGAGGTGGTAAAATGAGGACCCAGATTCTTGGGGACAATAGGTTGACTCTGTAAACCACTTAGAGAGGGCTTTAAAGCACTGTGAAGTGGTATATAAGTCTAAGTATTATTGCTATTGCTGTTATTTCACAAGAGTTTTTACTTTTTTACTCTTGGCATTTTATTGTACATGTGTTTGCTTATAATTTCTTCTGGGGGAAACCGTAGAGTGTAGTCAAATATGTCTGTATGATGCCATGATGAGAAACTTTGATCACACTATTGTAGCTGCCATCTTGTTTAATTTTTTTTAACCATACCTTGTAGACACCCCAATTTTCTCATTTAAGTGAACTGTCAATTATGTATGTTCAGTGGCGGTGGTATAAAAGGAAGCAGGTGTCTTCTGAAAACAGTGATTCTCCATTTTCCCACGAAACAACCTTACTAACTTGTATCCAAGCTGGCAGTTGTCATCGGAACTTCCTTTTTGTTTGGGACTCAAATCTACTAATCAATTATTGGGTTAGACTACCAATCATACTGTGACCACCTGGTTCCAGTTGCCACCTTAACTTTTTTGACTTCCATGAGGAGATGAATGTAAATTGTGGTTTTTTCCCCTTCAAACAAGGTTTAAAAGAAGAGTTCTTATTGTACTCTACAACTATTATTAAGTGTTGTACCTGATGATTCTTGGCTCCTGATGAATGTATCTTTTCTTTTATGTACACTGAGAGCATTTGCACCAAGACAAATTCCTTGTGTGTCCAATCACACTTGGCCAGTAAAGAATTCTATTCTATCTATTCTATTCTATTCTATTCTATTCTATTCTATTCCATTCTATCTCTATTCATTCTATTCTATTCTATTCTATTCTATTCTATTCTATTCCATTCCATTCCATTCCATTCTCCTCCTCCTCTACTCTACTACTCTACTCTACTCTACTCTACTCTATCTCCAATCTGGACCAGTTTGGGTGTCTAGAGCAGTCTATCTCTTTCTCTTCTCTGTTGTCTGGGGAATTCTGGGAATTGAAGTCCACACATCACCAAGATTGAGAAACATTGATAGAGAGATTTCTCATAATTGTCAGCCAGAATAGCCATGGCTGAAAGATTGGCTGTATATTTTTTAATCTCTCTCCCACTTCCTTTTGCTTTCTTTTCTAAAGAAAAGTGACTGAAATCTCAGATTTTTTTGCCATGATTGCCAAATAAAAATACTGCTCCTATGGATATTAGATTTTTTTTTTTGCCCTTGGCCAACACAGCTTCTGACTTCTTTCTGCTCTCCTGTATTTCCTACACCATCAACTAAACTGAATTTAATTAGCTGTATCGCCTGACAAAGCACTTGGTGCAGACATCGGTGCCCTAATGTTCATGATTGTGCATTGAAGAGCACACTTGACATGTATGCATTTGCTCCTGGTGGGATTTATAGTTGATTGAATCATGCTGAAGGTGAAAACAACAAGCAATTCCGGGACATGTGCTCACATATTAGAATTAAGTTCAAAGGCACCTCCTCAATCTGTCCCAAGGTCAAAGAAGAGGCTAATAAAAAAAGATCAAGAGCAATCCAGTCATATCCACAAATGCAGGAGGAGGCATTGGTTACAAGAAATAAAATATTTTCTTAGCCTTCACAGCTAAGATCAACCATCCATCCTAAGCATGCTGTGTTTATTTGAAATTTGATGCCATTGCTTCTGAATGTTGAGGATTCCAACTTCACGGCTGTTACTCAGCTTTATTGCTTTTGTTAATAATTGCAATCCACCCACCTACCCCAAACCTGACAAAACCAGAATGCTTATCTGAGACACATAAAAAGAAACAGGGCTTCAAATTTGTGCACACCCTGGTTTGCTTTATTTTTAACTGGGCCAATAACTTCTCATAATAAACAGTTACTATTGCTATTTTCTTACATTTCCCAAAGCTAAACTTTAATACCAGTTTATAATGCCTTGGTAAGGCCACACTTGGAATACTGCATCCAGTTTTGGTTACCACAATGTAAAAAAGATGTTGAGACTCTAGAAAGAGTGCAGAGAAGAGCAACAAGATGATTAGGGGACTGGAGGCTAAAACATATAAAGAGCGGTTGCTGGAATTGGGCATGTCTAGTCTGATGAAAAGAAGGATATACATGATAGCAGTCTTCCAATATTTAAGGGGCTGCCCCAAAGAAGAGGAGTCCAGCTATTCTCCAGAGCACCTGAGGCTAGGACAAGAAGCAATGGGTGGAAACTAATCAAGGAGAGAAACAACCTAGAACTAAGGAGAAATTTCCCAACAGTTAGAACAATTAATCAGTGGAACAACTTGCCTCCAGAAGTTGTATATCCTCCAATACTGGGAGTTTTTAAGAAGAGATTGGACAACCATTTGTCTGAAGTGGTGTAGGGTTTCCTGCCTAAGCAGGGGGTTGGACTAGAAGACCTCCAAGGTCCCTTCCAACTCTGTTATTCTATTCTATTCTATTCTATTCTATTCTATTCTATTCTATTCTATTCTATTCTATTCATTCTATTCCATTCCATTCCATTCCATTCTTACTTTCCAAACTTTACAGGAAAAAATGCATAGTGACATTCAGCCACTTCTTTTTACATAAACAAACTTGCTCTGCACTTCTCAAAATGTGAGCTGAGATTCAGATATCAAACCGACTTTACACAAACTTAAATTTTGTGCATTGGATTCCTTCATTGTTTCCTATGCATTTTTGAGCCAATATGCACTCTTAAAAATGCATGGTTTAGAATGCAGTGGATACCCAGATTCCTACTTTAGAATAAAATGCCTATCGAATGGAGAACTTGTTTTTTTTTAAAACCATGTTTTATGGAAACAGAACTGATCCATGCACAGTATACAAAACTGGTAAACACCAGAAACAGATCCATGGATCCATTTCTGAATTGATGTAAGATTTAGCTGTCTTGCCTGCCCCATTCCGGACTCAGCCCTATTCTGAGCCAAATTCTGGCCATAATTCTCCAGCTGGCCAAAGAAAAGGAGGATCATTTTCCCCATCCTCTTTTCTTTTCATATTTAGCAATATATTTCCCATTGTTCTGTCCCCCCAAAGCAGAGTTTCAGAGTGTCATAGGGAAAAGGGGAAAACTATCAAACTTGGGGCTTATTTTATCAATGGCTGGACAACAGAGGTAGAAATTAGAAACTTGAGATGTAATCTGAATTAAGAGGTAAACTTAATTCATCTGAAAAACTGAAAAACAGTGTGAAGCACAGAACACATTTCCCCTGAAAGAAAAAAAATGGATCCATTCATGTGACATCGTATCATTTTCATACTTGCAACCAATTTTTTTTTAATGAAGGCAGTGACGATCCCAGTCACAAAGAGCATTACTTTCTGTCCTACTTTAATGCACAGTGGGCTTTTTCGAAAGACATCATTTGATTTCTGAAATCATGCAATTTGCACACTACAGCTGAAGGTGATGAGATATCTGCAGGGTACCAATTTATGCAAAGCTGTTCTAAATTAAGTGCTTTGATACAACACCTTAGAGCAGGAGTTTCCAAATTTGTGGACCGTCTGACATTTTTTTTAGAGCGCGTACAAGGGCTGGAGAGGGCATAGTTGAAAACTAGGAGTTTGAGAGCAGAGAAAACAGGCCCCCTCCGCACTCCAGTGTCAGAATGGGGTACACTCAGTCCAGGATAATAAAAGGTGGGTTATAGAAACAGAATAGGCTTTATAGACTTGGCTAAGAGCACCTGACTTCCATTGTTCCCTGATATCTGCAGTGATCTCTATCCAAGCCTTGCCCTTGCATCTACTACAAAGCCTATGTGCAATTGCATCCCCAAATGAAACGGGGTTGATTACTTTCCCTACAAGAGCCGTGGTGGCGCAGTGGTTAGAATGCAGTACTGCAGGCTAACTCGTTGCACACTCCAGGAGTTCGATTCTGACTGGCTCAAGGTTGACTCAGCCTTCCATCCTTCTGAGGTCGGTAAAATGAGGACCCAGATTGTTGGGGGACAATAGGCTGACTCTGTAAACTGCTCAGGGAAGGCTATAAAGCACTGTGAAGTGGTATATAAGTGCTCTTGCTGCAGTATAATTCCTACTAAATTGCTGGAGATGCACTAAAAATGGCTTCCGTGGAGATCTTTCCTCTTCACACAAGAAGTGCTTCAAGGTGTAAGTACTCCTACAATACCTACCGGCTAAGGGAACTAGGTAGTCTAGTCTAATTAAAGGACGCCTTAGTGGAGACATGATAGCCATCTTCCAATATGTGAAAGGCTGCTGCAGGGAAGAGGGGATCAATTTATTCTCCAAAGCACCTGAGGGCAGGACCAGAAGCAATGGGTAGAAGTTCATTATTTATTTATTTTATTTACTTTATTAGACTTGTATGCCAGCCTCTCTCCCTAAGGACTCAGGGTGGCGAACAGTAAAAAAAACCCAGTACAAATTACAAATAAAAACCATTAAAAATAGAAGCCTAATCAATATTATACAAAATTTAAAATTAATTAAAACAAATACTAAAAAACCAACCTGCACCCGCCAAGGTCAGTCCAGACCGGCCGGTTGAAACAGCCAGGTCTTCAGGTCCCGGTGGAAGGAGTGGAGATCGGGGCTGCGGAGGTCCAGGGGAGTTGGTTCCACAGGGTGCTCCCACAGAAAAGGCCCTACCCCTGGGCACCACCAGTCGACAATGCCTAACCGACGGTACCCCAAGGAGGCCCTGCCTGTGGGAGCATACCGGGCGATTGGAATGTGATGCTGGCAGGAGGCCTTCCCGCAAGTACCCTGGACCCAAACCATGTAGGACTTTGTAAGTTGTTACTAACACCTTGAATCTCACCCGGAAGGCAACCAGCAACCAATGCAGGTTGCGCAGGAGAAAGATCTGACCTGGAACTAAGGAGAAACTTCCTGACAATTAATCAATGAAAGAGCTTGCCTCCCGGAGCTGTGGGTGCACTAACACTGGAAGTTTTCGAGAAAAGATTGGATATTCATTTGTCTAGGATGGAATAAGGGCTGCTGCCATGAGTGAGAGGTTAGACTAGAAGTTCTCCAAAGTCCCTTCCAGTCCTATAATTCTATGATTCTGGGTTACTTCCCACCATCCTTTTCTAGCTTCCCAGGATATGCATCAACCTCAGCTTTATTTTGTCTTCTTCCTCTTTTAGAAGATGGGGGCTCATGTACAAACCCAGCTCTAGATCACTTTGCAGACAGTGCCTTTTGGAGCCACATCTGGAATTCAAGAGCATTTTGGGAATCAGCATAATTTTGGATGCTTGCACCAAAGGAGCTTCTGCAGGCAGGTCACAAAGGTCAAGATGACTATCACAACAATCTCACAATTGCAATAGCCATGGTGTTTGTTTTTTTTATCATCTTCAACTCTTGTCAGAAGTCCTGCGTTGTGCTTACCTTGCAGGAGCTTCCTTTTTAATTTTGATTAAAATCGATAGTTTACATTTGGATTAAAACAAAAACTCACATTTTTAAATTTTAAAAGGTAGAGCAGAGCAGCAGGCACAGTGAACAGGGACACGTGGGTGATTCTAACTTTAGGAGACTATAGAATGAATCAAAATGTTAAAAAGTTATGATATGTATGTAATTGCTTACCAAGCACGTCTAAATTATACTAAAGTAACCAAAACATCTTTACAATCCCCAAGGCATGTCACAACCTTTGAGCATCCCTAATGTTTGGAAATTGAGAGTTGAAAAATTTGACACACCCTACTAGAAGTGCTGTCTATAACTACCAAATTGCAAATGTTGACATTTGGGAATTCTCATAATTCTGATATTTTCTCTGTTGCCCAATCTGCCTGTAAAGGTGGACACAGACTTTTGATATCTGTCTCCCAAACTCATCTGTGTCCGTTTCTGTGACTCCTACTACATTTGTCACACAATGAGCCACATAGACCAAAAAAAATCAAATGTTGCTTACTTTGTACTGGCTAGAAATACTTTTTTAAATGAGTTTTCATTCCCCTCTACCCACAAATAGCTTGAAGTTGGACAGTCGTTCATCTTCTCTTCCCCATCAGGTTTCATTCTCTGTCCCAGAGCTGTCAGACAGTGGAAAGTTAGGCGGTATGTGAATTTTTTCTCACCAGATGCCTGTCAAGCGAAAAATCTCACACCTTAAAATATAATGCAGAATTGTCTTGCAGTGCAAGCCTTCACAGCATTGTAATTTAATGTGTTGATCGATTTTTCTCCCCAGTCCATACATACATGATGGTTTTTATTTGGAGGAAAGAGACAACAGGCTAAATTCTTCCTGATTTTGTGCCATTCGTCATAATCTATAGGATGGGTGAAATTTAGGATGCTGTTGATGGCCATGGAGAGGGTTCAGAGAAACACGAAGTGTGAAAGAACACAACCAAATGACAACACCTTGTGTAAAACATTAACAGCTCCAACGCAAAGCATCACAACACACTATCTTTCCTGGATGTCACAAAAGAAGTCAGACAGCGTATGTTACAGGCTGGCATCAGTGCTTCTCACATGAAGAGGGCCCTGGCATAAAACATCTGAACTGCCTTCCATGTTGAGGGGCAAATGACATGGGTTTTGTAATTTGTTAACTAACATAGTTACTTTCTATTTTAATTTGATTTATTTTAAAATGGTGTTCAGATTTATTAGCTTTTAACAGTCCTAAACTGGTAAACTAGACTAGCTCCAGATAAGAAAAGTTCCTTGGTACAAATTGGGGTCTGCTTTATCTCTTTGTGAACCCCAAACAACCCTTTTCCTTACAATTACACTCCTTCTGATGTCAGACCTCATTTTAATGAACATGTGTGATATTACAGGATGCAAATAGGTAACATGTTTGACTACATGTAACTGATTTCCTATCCAAAGGGGAGGTTACTTTTATTCTGTCCAGTCAACTTTCCTCTTGAATTTTCTTTGTTGTGTTAGCTATCAAAAGGAGGGAAACATGGGGGCTCGGGGTTCTTTCTTCCTTTTTTTGATAGAGACCCCATTTTATCAGGATACCCTAATAAACTGCTTGTAAATGATCTTCCAACTCAGTTGCTTATTGGGAAGATAAACTGAGGCAGAACTTAAAGCCAGATTTGGCTTTCAAGGCCCTGGCACAAAACTTCTGAACTGCCTTCCATGTGCAACATTTTCTTTGTCGGTTTATTTACTGAATGGCCTGTGTTTGTAACTGCTATCCCAGTGTATGCTGAAAACAATGCCTGACATTTGTAAAAAAAATCAAATATCAGCAAAGAAACAAAAAAAATATGCAAATCCATTCAACATACCAAAAAACAAAACAAATGAGAAGTTAGTTAGAAAAGGGTGCCGTCAGAGGAAGGGAGGTAAAACAAAATTCAAAATGGAGGCTTTGCACTTTGATATGGCCCAAGGGCTAATCAGTAAATAAAGATCAAAATGGAGGCTCTCACCTTTGCCCCTTTTTAATATGCAACACTTTTTTTGTTTAAACACACAGCAGGGCTTTGATTGCATGATAACAGATAACAGATAATCAGAGTTGGAAGGGATCTTGTAGGTCATCAAGTCCAACCCCTGCCCAAGCGGGAGACCCTACACCATTTCTGACAGATGGGAGTCCAATCTCTTCTTGAAAGTCTCAAGTGATGAAGCTCCCACAACTTCTGAGGGCAATTTCTGTTCCATTGGTTGATTGTTCTCACTGTCAAAGTTTCTTCTTATTTCCAGGTTGAATCTCTCCTTGTTCAGTTTCCATCCATTATTCCTTGTCTAGCCTACAGGCACTTTAGAAAATAGCTTAACCCCCTCCTCTCTCTGGCAGCCCCTCAAATATTGGAAGACCGCTATCATGTCTCCCTGGGTCCTTCTCTTTACTAGACTAGCCAAGCCCAGTTCCTGCAACCGTTCATTGTATGTTTTAGCCTCCAGTCCCCCAATCATCCTGGTTGCTGATGATTGTGGTCACTCATCTCGATTTTGTCGATATAGACACATCCAGTAGTGGGATTCAAATTTTTTTACTACCAGTTCTGTGGGCGTGGCTTGGTGGGCATGGCAGGGGAAGAATACTGTAAAATCTCCAGTTAGAGGTGGAATTTGCAACATGGAGACCAGACAGATAAAAAAATTGGAGGAACAGACAATAGATTGACAGTGGTGGAACAGGATAAGGGAAAAGGAGTGTTGGGCTGGGAAATTGAAAGAGCCAAATTCTACTTGAGATTCCAGAATATTGAAGAAGAAAAGGGAGAAAACTTATCAGGAATAATGGTAGAAATTTTGGCAGGAGCCTTGGAGATATCTGAAGAGGTGGGATTTGCCGGTTCTCTGAACTCCTCAAAATTTCCGCTACCGGTTCTCCAGAACTGGTCAGAACCTGCTGAGTACCACCACTGGTCACATCCTGTGGAAACCCCTGTGTGCCACCATGGAGAAGAATTTCATGTTGTGCCATATCCCATCTATTGCATTCTTCATAATACAAACAAAAATGTATTTCTTTTAAAAAGGAATAGAGCACTCAGGTAGTCCTTGGCTGAGCCTAACCTTTCTTGTGTTAAGCAAGGCAGTTGTTAGTAACACAGTTGTTAAGTGAATCTGGCTTCCCCATTGAATTTGCTTGTCAGAAGATTGCAAAATCCCCAGGGCCCCGAACCAGTTGCCAACAGCCTGAATTTTGATCATGTGAACACAGGGATGCTGCAATAGTCGTAAATGTGAAAATGGTCATAAAATCACTTTTTTCAGTACCATTGTAACTTTGAATGGTCACTAAATAAATGGTTCTAAGTTAAGGACCACCTGTGTATCTCAAAAGTTATTCAAACTACAGTCAGCTTGCCTTAATTACTACATCTTTTTTATATAAAATCAGGACAATCCCAACATCCAGAAGTTAAATGGTTATAAGCTGACATAAGGACTGTTATATTCCTCACTAACTGTGGACCAAAATTCTATATTTCTCTCGCACCCCACAATACCTGGCTGATAACTAATAATGGAGCTTCCTGTTGCATTGAAAAGGCATTTGACCAGGTCAAATTTGCCAGACCTTCAAACTGGCTCTTTTCATACTCTCAAGAGAAGAGACTTTTGCACAGGAGCATCTTGTTGCTATATACTCAACATCCTCATAAAGGCAAAATAACTTCCTTATATTTCTGCATTATTTTCCTCATTTTAGTGCTTTCATTTTTCTTATGGAAATAAAAGTGATGCCCCACCTGCAAGCCTTTCTGATTTGCTCATTCAATGATTCTCGATTCCAGCAATTTTAAGACGTGTGGACTTCAACTTCCCGGAATTCCCCAGCCAGGTAAATTGAGAAACGCTGTTCTATTAGCTGAATGAAAGTGCTGGAGATAAGAGATGAAACTAACAACAAAGAAGAATTGCACAACTTGCTATGGGGAGTCATTGGCTTATGGACACAATTAGGCTTCCTTTTTTATACACTGTGTTCCCAGCTGCAGCTAATGAAGGGAATCAGGGCCCTTTCCTCCCAGTACGCAACCCATGTTGCTCTCTTCTCCATTCCTCCCTGTGTGCCCTAGGATGAAGAGGGGGTGGGCCTGAGTCTTCCTCTGAATTCCCTCTCCCTTGCTCTACCTCTCTCCTGCTCTGCCCAGCCAGACTTTGCGCTTCCCCAGTTTCTTCCACAGCCACACTCCCACTCCCTGTCAGCTGTTCGGTTTCCTCCTCCAAGTCAGATTCCAACAGGGGCATGACAGACAAATGGGAAGCAGCATTGCTCCCGTCATATCATTACATAAATGATTTGAATTGTGTAATTGTCATCAGGACCAGGACCATGTAACGGTAATTATGTGATGATTAAATCATTTGTATCTCTTGACTGATGACATCAGAATACAAATGACACCATTATGGCTTCTGCCAGGTGGTCGGGTTTAGTTACTTTGAAAGATGAGTAGCCATGATAACTTGCAACTGAAACACCAATTAGGAAACTGTGTGTAACTCAAAAATAATAAGCCTATTATTTTGAGCCATTGTTGTTATAACAGCTATTCATAAATGATCACTCAACTACATTAATTAGAAGTTCAAGACTACAGGGAGGTGTGCTATAAGGACCTCAAATGTCTGTTACAGGAACCTTAATGTAAAACCAGTTAGGCAATTAGATGGCATATTCATATAGATTTAAAACTATTATTAACTCTCCCCAGCATTTTAATTTTGCATCTATTGGAAAACTAATCATCGTTTGGAGATGTGGGCTTAGCACCTGGTTAGAAATGTGGTGTTTGCAAGACTATGTGTGATGTGGTTATATGTTACAGCAGCTTTTGGACATAATTAAATCTCTCATATTTAGTTTTGTTTTGGAAGAGTCACTGGAATTTGTAAATGCTCATGTTTTTGATAATTATGCATATACATACATACACACACACACACACACACACACGTTTTCCCCCTCCTTTTGTTCAATTGAGTCTGATACCCAGAAATTCCCTTGATGTCCCTGAGATTTTCCTGCAGGGTTTTTCAGAAGAAGTTTGCCACTGTCTCCTTCTTATGGCTGGGAGAAAGTGACTGGCCCAAGGTCACCGAGCTGGCTTTGTGCCTTAGACAGGACTAGAATTCATGGTCTCCCAGTTTATAGTCTAGTGCCTTCACCACTAGACCAAACTAGCTCTGGAGAGAAATTTATAGGAAGGAAATAAAACTATATAGCATGCATTTTTATGATTACACCAGTAGGATAAAGTTACACTAGGCTGAAGAGCTTTGGGGTGTTTTCTTCTATTTTTGACCAATGAAACTGGATAAGTATTTAGACAGCTGGATAAGGATTTAGATTTGGACAGCAAGTTTCAATTTATATCAACTTCTTGTTTTTTAATTGTTATGAATGACAACAATGTGAGTACATGGATACAGTTTATTGTAACTATCAGAAAAGTGATATATCCTTTGGTGAAACTTTTTTCTTTCTGAAAAAAATAAATAAATAGCTGAATATTGCTTATGGATGGGAACATCCCTTCTTTCTTCTCTTCCTCCAATATATCTGTACAAACACATCATTCTCAGAGGAGATAGGCTGATGATCTTTCTGAAACCAGGCCATGAAATTAGGCTAAATAGGTTGACATTAAAATTTGTGAGGGGAAAGATGCAATATTCGGGGAGGGGTATGTACTTCTAGTCACTCTAAACTCAGCTTGCTCCTCTTGGGAATGCAGAATATACAGTATGTAACCTCTGTGCTCATAAAATGCGATTCCCTGTGATTTGAGTAATGGGTTTGGAAGCACTATTGAGTGAGTCAAAAAAATACCTCAAAGAAGTAGTGCAAAATTGGAAGATCTGGAGAGACCAGGCCCATAGAATCGTCAAGAATCAGACACGACTGAATGAATAACATTATCATCATCACCATTGAGTGAGTGATGTTGCTGTAAAATACCAATTGATTTAAGAATTCCGTTTGGCCACATGATCATAACTTGTTAAAACCTGTTGCAGGACAGTGAGATGGATGGAGAATAAATTTAATAAAATAAGATCAGATAAAATAAAATAAAAACCGTCTTGCCTCTACTCCTTTGGATTGTCAGGTGCAATAACCAGGAATAGGAGTTGAGTTCAAAGCACTAGAAGTTTATTACATGCTACCTATACACAATAGCACTTAGACTTATATATTGGTTTATAGCACTTTAAGCCATTTTACAGAGTCAGCCTATTGCCCCCAACAATTTGGCTCCTCATTTTACCCACCTCGGAAGAAGGCTGAGTCAACCGTGAGCCTGGTGAGATTTGAACTGCCAAATTGCAGACAACCAGGAGTCAGCAGAAGTAGCCTGCAGTACTGAACTCTAACCACTGTGCCACCACAGCTCATCACAAGAATGTAATCATTAACGGTCAATCCAAATTGGCACTAGAATTCATGGGGGTCTGAACTTAAGTCTCTTGTGACTACATAAGAATTCCCAGCTGATGACACATTTGACCCTGGCCTCAGCTCTACCTGGTCATCTATGACATAGATTATGAAAACCCCAGGCTGAAAAAGATCTCAACTTTGCCCCTTGAGCTGTAAAATCCCTCAAGACATTCCACTTAAAAAGGAGATCCATCCAACTTTGTGTAAAGCGATGGCTGCATGCTCAAGGCACAATACTGGTCAATTGTGGTGCTGCTGGATTTTTAATAGCATTTAATAGTTTGGATAATCCAGACTAGACTTGGGTTTTTTTTTCATCCCAACCATACCGCTTCCTCAACTCCTGATCTTCTGTTTCCAGGATTCTTCAGTAGTCTCCATCTTGAATATCAAAGATTTGGAAGTTCCAGCAATAATATGGCGTCTTTGCAGCCATTTATAGCAATGATGGCTAAAGTCTTTCTGTCCAGGATACATTTGATGGATCAGCTTCTTCCTGACAACAGATACAATGAGGCAGGCCCTTCTTGCTTAACCCCTGGACTACTGGAAGAGGCCACCTTCAACTGGACGTTTCCTCCTTGATTTGGATCCACAACATTGTCATTTGCAACGTTCTTGATCTGCCAAGGTTTCCTCATATCTCTGGGTGCCTGGATCCAAAGAAGAGACTGAGCCAGTGATGGGATTCAAATTTTTTTACTACCTGTTCTGTGGGTATGGCTTGGTTTAGTTTAGTTTAGTTTATTTGGACTTATAAGCTGCCCTCTCTCCCGAAGGACTCAGGGCGGCGTACATAAAAGACAAGCAATACAAAAATTAAAACAATTTAAAAAATGTTAAATTAGAGCCAAATAAACATTCCAAATTAAAACCCCGATCCCCTGTCAGTCCAGGCCAGATTTTGAAAATAACCATGTTTTAAGGTCGCGGCGGAAGGAGCGGAGATCAGGGGCCAGGCGCAATTCTAGGGGTAACTGGTTCCAGAGGGTGGGTGCCCCCACAGAGAAGGCCCTCCCCCTAGGGGTCACCAGCCTACAATGTTTAGCCAGGAGGCCCCGTCTGTGGGAGCGCAGTGGGCGGTTGGTATTCGTCAATGGCAGGAGACGTTCTTGCAAGTACCCCGGACCCAAGCCATATAGGGCTTGGTGGACGTGGCAGGGGAAGGATACTGTAAAATCTCCAGTCAGAAGTGGGATTTTCTCCAAACTACTCAAAATTTCCACTACCGGTTCTCCAGAACTGTTCAGAACCTGCTGAATACCACCTCTGGACTGAACCCAATTGAAGCTTGAAGAATCCATGTTTGCTGCTTCTAGGAGAATATTGAGGTAATTCCTCTTTCCCAGCATTGTCATGGCTAAGAGCTTTGGCCACCTCCTCCTAGGCTGACCATTGTTGTAATGGTCTTTGGCTCAGACCCAATTTTAAAGATAAAATGAACTTATTTCAGTCTGGAGTGCCTTTGAGGGGAACTGACTAGGTGGTACTTCAAAATCCTTTAGCCAGGCTGATATTTTGTTAACATTTTAATGCTTATTGATTCTTTCTTGAACTGAATTCTATTCATGGCAAATGTGTAAGGAATCGGATTATCAGTTCAACCAGCTGTGGTAATTTTGGAGACTTTTAATTGATTAGTTTTTATTACATTCTTGCGTATTTATAATTTGGGGGAATCTGTGGGAAAAAAAATATCAGCATTGATTGGGTGTCCTGGTGTTTTAATGATTTTGAATTGCTTGTTGCGCCCAGTATAAATATTTATTCTTTGTTGAAAACTGCAGTGTAAATATTATTATTAAATAAAATATTTGTGCATCATATACATGTAGGTAATCCAAAACTTACGAACCACAAATGAGCCCAAAATTTATGTCGTTAAGTGGGGAATTAGTTAAGCGCGTTTCGCCCCATTTTATGACTTGTCTTGCCATGTTTGTTAAGTGAATCACTGAAGCTGTTAAGATAGTAGCATGGTATTTAAGTGACTCTGGCTTTCCCCATTGGTTCTTGCTTGTCAAAAGGGAATCACGTGACCTTGGGACACAGCAACCATCATAAATGTGAGTCAGTTGTCAAGCACCCAAATGTAAATCACGCAACCATGAGGATGCTGCAAAGGTCATAAGTGTGAAAAATAGTCATAAGTCACTTTTTTCACTGCTGTTGGAACTTTGAATGGTCACTAAACGAACTAAGTGGAGGACTTCCTGTACCCAATCCTCTACTGATTTAGAACTTTGCAACTTCTATTGTGAAAATATCTGCAGAGCAAAAGACAATTAACATTAGCATTGATGGTTAAGACAGAAGCTCACTCACATTTCTGTTCATGGTGCTTCTCCATGGGCAGAGATCTGGTTTTTCTCTCTTTTTTTTATTTTTGCTTGGGGCAGTCAATATGCGTTGCCCACTGTTTGAAATTAAAAAGACATCTGTCATGCTTCTAAAATTTAAAACCTGCCTTGCCTTCAAAGATCCCCTGCAAAGTCAAAGTTTTGAGCTTCTCGAGTCAATCTGAGCTTGGCAGCGGATCAATATTTTTAATGAAAGAAATCAGGTGTTCTCAAAAATTTGTGCTACCTTGACCCATTAAAATGATAAAGAATCCTGATCACCTAGGAATGACTATTATACTAATAATACTAATATAAAATAAATAAAATAAAATAAATCACCTAGGAATGATTAATATACTAATAATACTAATATAAAATAAATCACAGTATAAAATACATAAAATACATATAATACATAACATACAAATATAAAATACGATAATATGAATACAAATTACTCATTAGGCTTGACTAATAAATAAAAAGATAATTTTAATATACAGGTAGTCCTCAACTTAAGACCACAATTTGGGACCAGAGTTTCTGTCGCTAAGCAAACCTATTGGCAAGTAAGTCGTGCCCAATTTAAAGACCATTTTTGCCATGGTTGTTCAGCAAATCATTACAGTCGTTAAATGAATCATGGGGTCATTAAGTGAATCCACCTTCCCCATTGACTTTGCTTGTCAGAGGCTGACTGGGAAGGTTGCAAAGGATGATCACATGCTGATTGCCAAGCTCCCAAATTGATCACATCACCACAAGAGGGCTGTGCGTCATAAATGTGAGGACCGGTCATAACTTACTTTTTAAACCACTGTTGTAACTTTGAAAAGTCACTAAATGAATCACTGTAAGTTGAGGATGTCCCATAGTAATGAATTTTAGCTGATCTTTCAATTAAAAGAACGCTAGAGCCTAGCCATTTTATAAAAGGTTTCATTCCAAATCTCTCTATATAAAAGCAAAATACCACTCATGCATCATCACAAAATCTCCAGAACTGTAAAGCCTACAAACTTGAAACTTGGCACTTAGGTTCCTCTTGGCTTCTAGGTGCTCACTAAGAAAGGATCTTTCGAAATGACCATCAGAGCATTCGTATTTTGTATATTATTATTAACACGCTCTGATGCTAAGGAGTTCTACTGCCCCTCCCCACCTGAAAAGAAATCTGTTCCAAATGCAAAATACAAACAGAGGAGAGGAGTTTCAGTTTCAGTTTTAGTTTCACAGCAGCAATGAGCACAACAGTTGAGCTAAGCCACGCCCAGGCTCCTTGCTGTCTCCTTTTTGCTCACACAGCAAATACTGCTTCAGTTTCCAAACAGCCCTCAACTCTCTCACACACTGACAGGACGCTAGCCAGATGAATACCGATGGATGCTGGTAGGCAGAGGCAGAATTTCCCCTGATTTTCCTCCCCCAAAACTAAGCCCGATCACATAGTTTCATAGCGAAGCACGGGTATCAAGCTAGTAAAATAATAAAACTATCGTGTTTAATTTAAAGAAAATGAAACAAAACACGGGAAGGATGAGCTGGTTTAGCTTTGCACATTTCTGAAATTTTATTCTGAGGCAGCCACTGTCATTTTACATTTATCCTGGCTCAAGCATTTCTTTTTCTTTTTTTTTTTTTGTGGCAGTCACTGAAGAAAATGTTCTTGGCTTGTTTAGGTCAAGCAGGAACATTTGGTGGCAATGATCCCCAGGGCAGAATGGAGAGGTCAACTTTCTGCCTGGATTTTTCGATGTGTTGCATGAATGGCAGCTGCCATCTTGACTTTTTGACCATAGTATCATGTGGATGTCCTTGCTCCTTTATGCATCTTTTATATTTCCCCAAGTTTCACACACTCCCACACTCTCAGAGTTGCTCACAGCCTCCAAAGCAACCAGTTACAAGTTGAGGTCTGCCTTCTTTCTGTATTTTACTATGGACACACCATATTTTAAAAATCATTAAACTGACTCCTCCACTTCTTTATTTGTACCTTCATCATTTGATTGGATTAGATTGGATTGGACTTATATGCCGCCCTGAATCCTCACAACATTAAAATACGAATACAAATAAGTTAGAATAAAAATACTATTAAACATTAAGCCCAATAAATTTAAAACCCACAAACTAATCTAAAAACAGTTAAAAAACCCATCCCGCTCCACTTCAGTCCAGGCCGTATTGCTGAAAAAACAAGAGAAAGAATCCTTCAACTAGGGAACCAACTGAAGAACAATGATGAATGGGTAACATCTATTTCTAAGTAGTTCTCCATAGTATTAAAAGAAATAAGTCAAATCTCCTTCAAATTAAGATGACCTCTCAGTGAATTTATGGAGGCCTCCATGCAGTTTTCTTGGCAACAATATTAAAGTGGATTGTTAGGGCCATTACCTCCGTATTTTTTTTCTTCTTTTTAGCTTCAGACCTGGTGATGCTTGTATTCCCATCCAAGTCCTAACTAGACCAGAAGACCTCCAAGGTTCCTTCCACCTTATTCATTCTAGTCTAGTCTAGATCAGCCAAGCTTTAAAGCAAGGTTGTTACAAATTAATGGAAAAGAGGCAGGGGTGGGATTCAAATTTTTTAACAACTGGTTCTGTGGGCGTGGCTTAGTTGGTGGGTGTGGCTTGGTGGTCATGTGACTGGGTGGACATGGCTTGGTGGTCATGTTATTGGTTGGGCGTGGCCAACTCAGTATCACCAGTGTCGACTTCCCATCGCCCTGTGCGCTCCCACAGGCAGGACCTCCTTGGGGTGCCGTCAGCTGGCAGTGCCCAGGGGTAGAGCCTTCTCTGTGGGAGCACCCACCCTGTGGAATCGACTCTCCTTGGAGCTCTGGTTGGCTCCTGACCTCCGCCGTGACCTAAAGACCTGGTTGTTTCAACAGTCTGGCCTGGACTGAAGGGTAAGGGGTTGGGTTTTATTCTTATTTTAAATTTTATTGGGTTTTAATCTTTATTGGGCTTAGTTTACTTGTTTAATGTATTTTTAACTAATTGTATTGCTATTTTTTATTGTAAGCCGCCCTGAGTCCCTAGGGAGAGAGGGCGGCATATAAGTCCAATAAAACTAAACTAAACTAAACTCACATCAAGCCACGCATTTCCTCGCCTGGCCTCTCATGACTCTGGGGATGCTGCAACAGTTGTAAGTGTGAAAAATGGTCATAAGTCACTTTTTTCAGTGCCATTGTAACTTTGACTTCCGCACAAGCAAAGTACCAGCAAAGCAGGGGGAAAAAACTCTAGAGATGTTCCTGAGGCAGGAAGTTTAGTCCTGCCAAGAATGTAATAAGGGTTAATAGAGAAACAGTTTCTGTAAGCAACACCAGAATGTTTCCTTCCTGCCTTCCTTACAGGATTAGGCCAGTAATTTCTTCTAACAACCAGTTCTCTGAACTGCTTAGAATGTTAACAACCAGTTCTAGCGAATAGGTGCGAACTGGTAGAATCCCACCCCTGACAAGAAGTATATCTATTAAATTTTAAATTTTAACTTTTTAATGTTATAATTTATTGGGCTTGAGATTGTTTAATTTTCTTTTAAGTAATTTATTGTTGATTGTCTGATTTTAGCTGTGAGCCGCCCTGAGTCTTCGGAGATGGGGTGGCATAGAAGTCAAATAAATAAATAAATAAATAAATAAATAAATAAATAAATAAATAAATAAATAAATAAATAAATCAGTGACTATTAACCATAAGAGTCTATAAGCTGAGAAAGCACCTGAGATTCTCTTGGTACCAAAACCTGCTAGCATTTTATAACAACTTGAAAACCTGGATGTTCCCTCAGGATGGGACTTAGAGGGTTGAGCGAGCCCATCCATGTAGTTTTTCTTCTTAGTGTGATTGTGGTTATAGTCGCTGGATTCACTGGTCCTCAGATGCCAGGATGTTGTTACTGTTCTTATCACACATGGGGACTCCTGGGAGGGGTGGGGTGGGGTGGGCAGGGCCAGCCAGGGTGCGATTTGCCAATTCACCAAACTGCCTATAAAATTAACAACCGGTTCGCTTGAACCAGTAGCAGCCCACCTCTGGATACGCCATACGCTAAATATATCTATCTCTGCCAACTTTTCAGCTTCTTTGGGCTATGTGACCATCTTAGAACCAGGAAGTAAAAACACATCCCAGTCCCATTTCCATATTTTATATTCCATTAGATTCCTATGAGAATAGGTGCAGGATCAATAGATGGTATTAAGAGCTGCGGTGGCGCAGTGGTTAGAGTGCAGTACTGCAGGCTACTTTTGCTGACTTCTGGCTGACTGCAATTTGGCAGTTCAAATCTCACCAGGCTCAAGGTTGACTCAGCCTTCCATCCTTCCGAGGTCTGCAAAATGAGGACCCAGATTGTTGGTGGCAAAATGCTGACTCTGTAAATCACTTAGAGAGGGCTGTGAAGCACTGTGAAGTGGCATATAAAAGTCTAAGTGCTATTGCTATTAAGAACTGCATAATATCAGCCTCTGGAAATATTCAGAGAGCCGTATTTGTACCATCTGATAACATCTCATGGTAACTGACAGCAGATTCTCTGGCATCTTTTAAAAATATACCTATTTTTATATTCTGTGACCTTTCCGTTCAAATCCACTGCCATCTATTGGGAAACATGCCCACTGAATCCTCTTTACTTCTGAGCAGGCACCTCCTAGTCCCATCCACTGCTTAAGTGTTGTGTTTCCTATTTCACTGACATTGACTTGTGTGGGTCTGTGGTTTTGTCTTTATTTATGCACGCTGGATAGCAAATACCTGCATAACAACTATTCTATTTTCATATCCAAGTCAGGACTTGTTGTTTTAAATGGGCTGGTGTTGTGCATAACTCAGATTGGTGATTTGAAGCCTACGATGTTTGTATGTCCTTACAAGGAAGGAGGGTTTAAGAATATTTCTTTTTTAAAGATGGGGGGGGTGAGAGTTAGCATTTGTACAGTCAATATGGCATTCTAAAACCATTGGAATTTCATCACTATGGTTATGTTCTTCGTGCAGCCGGGGCTTAGCTTCCCATAGTTGCTGCTCAGTTCTTCCATCTTTAGAAAGGTTTATAGCAATGATTGTTAACCTTGGCAACTTTAAGATGTGTGGACTTCAATTCCCAGAATTCTCAAATGAGCATGCTGGCTGTGTAATTCTGGGAGTTGAAGCCCATACATCTTCAAACTGTTCAAGGTTTGACAAACTCTGGCATCATCAACTGTTAGTTGTTGATATGCCTGGGCCAGATCCAATTTGGCAAAGACTGTACCCCTGCCAAGTGAATGTAACAGATGATGCACCACTGGAACTGGGTATGCGCTCTGCTGCAGCGCATGGTTCAGTGTCCCCTTATAGTCTCCACAGATTCTTACTGACCCATCAGTCTTGACTGGTGTGACTATGAGTGTCTCCCACCTGGAGTGGTCAGTGGGCTCTAAAACCCCTTGAGCTATTAATTTGTCTAATTGTGCATCAATTTTTTCCTTTAAAGCAAATGGGACCCTTCTGGGCTTTAAACAAATTGGGGCACCCTGGGATCTAGGTTGAAAGTGATAGGGGTCCCCATATACTTGCCCAATCCTTCGCTGAAGACCTCTGGAAACTCAGACTTCAAGGCCTCCTCCCATTCAGAGTTGCTCACGTGATTGATGCCAGTCACCTCGATGCCTAGTGGATTGAACCACTCAAGTCCCAGCAAGCTTGGGCGATCCTTGTCCACGATGGTCAGGGGCAAACGTTTGGTGTGGCCTTTAAACTTCACGTTGAATTCTCTTGTTCCAACTACTGGAATCTTGTTCCCTTGGTAGTCTTTAAGAGTCAGTGCTTGCTTCTGGAAATGTTTCTTCTGAATGTTGGGAAGTAGCCTGTGAATAGTGTCCCATGACACCATAGATAAATAGGAGCCTGAGTCCACTTCCATTTGGCAAGGCCTTCCTTCAATGAATACCTTCACATGTACTTTTCTGCTTCTCAAGGGTGAAGAATGACCAATGGTGATTGTTTGATGAGTTTCATTCTTTCCATTTGCTTCTGAGTTGCACCCCATTTTCTCACTGAAATTGTTGGGCTTGAATTCTTTCTCAGGAAATTTCTTCCTACTAGGTGGAGTTCTGGATGATTTGCAGAGTCTTCCTAGGTGACCTCTTTTCTCACAACGTAAGCAGATGGTGTCTAAAAACTTGCATTCAGTGCGGGGGTGGCCCCCCCCCCACAACCTCTGCAATAAAAGTCTTGCCTTTTTCTTTCCAGGTCTTTCTTTTTCTTTTCCATTCTGAGTCTATAAATTCCTTCCTCCACCTCACTACAGTCTGATTCAGAATCTATCTGCTTGCAATGAGTTGTTGTGGACTTTTCCACATCAGGATGGCTTGAGGCCTTGTGAATTTTCTTCATGGCTGCCGCTGAGGACTTAGTGGCTTCTGCTGAGGAGGCCTCTTCTATGGCCTCCTTTAACGTGATCTTAGGTTTTAATAATAATTTGCTCTGAAGCACCTTGTCTTTGAGGCCTAGAACAAACCGATCGCGCATGGCCTCCTCCAAACTGTTAAACTCGCATGCACCCCCAATGTCTCTTAAGCTTGCCATGAAGTCGTTTACGTTTTCGCTTTCCCCTTGATCCCGATGGTAAAACTCGTGTCTCTTAATGAGGCACGATACTTGTGGGGCGTAATGGGCTCTTAAAAGCTTTTCTAAATCAGGCCATTCCATCACCTTCATGTCTGCAACTCCTGCCAATGCCTTCGCCATCTTGAAGACTGCCGGACCGCAGTGTGTAAGGAAGACTGCCCTCTTCCGCTTCTCGGAGATGTCGGCGAGGTCATTTAATTCCAAATACATTTGGAAGCGATCCGCATACGATTCCCAGTCTTCTGCCACCGGATCGAATGGGGCTGGGGGGGGTGTTCAGCGCAGCCATCTCACTCTTCTGCTTGTCTTCCGCGTCGTCTTCTCTTCAGGGGAATCCCACCTTCGTCGCCAGTGTTATGTTTGCATGAAGAGTCAGACGCGAAGAGCTTCAGTGAAGAGTTTATTTAGTGACTACAGCTCAGAATGGACCCAACTTGGCTGGGCTACAGCTGCTACTTATAGCCAGCAGCCGTAGTTGCCAGCCAATCAGAGTGCAGGGTTTTCCCGCACTTTTTAAACCAATCCTATTTGACATTTTACAAGAACAATTCAAACTAAACCAATGACATTCAAACCTACATACATAACACTCCCCCTCCTCTCTCTCTCTCCCCCTGAGAACAGAGCTGGAGACCGTATTCTGCGATCACAAATAAAGAATGATCGACCTGTAGGAAAAAGGGATGGAGAATTTTCCTGCAGACTTTTTTTGGGATTTTCCCAGGATCTCTGCTTTGCGGGATTTAAAATTATGAGCTTGTGGTCCCTGAGGTCCAAAAGGTTGGCGACCCCTGATATAAACCATCAAAGAGGAACAGCAGGAATCAAAAGACTTGTGTAGAATTTTGTTGTATCATTGGGCACAGAAACATTACCATGGAATTTAAAATCCTCATCATTTGAGCCATTGTCTACCCACTGCAGGATGAAGGCCTCTTCCACACGTTTCCAACCAATTAAGGTCCTGAGCTTTCTTTTGCCAATTGGGCCCACAATACATCATCATCGATCCATCTTGTTTTAGGTCTCTTTCGTGGACACTTTTGATCAAGTGGGATCCATTCTATGACTGCTTTGGTCCACTTCCCACAGGTTCTTCTTGCTGTGTGACCAGCCCATTTCCATTTTCATTCTTTCATTTAATTTTTTTTATTTAAATTTTTATTTTGAATTTAAAATAGATTTGCCAATCCTCATTTTTGCTAAAGAAAGATTACAAAGACTGTTCTGTTCAAATGGTATTTTCCACTTCTATCAGGTAGTTTTCCACCCAGGAGGTCTTCAGGTAGCAATCTTCTCTAAATGTTTGCCCTACAACCCTACATGGTCTCCATGCAAGTCATATCTACACATATAATGTCCCATCTTTCTTTTTCCATTCTCTTCTTCTTTTCCATCTAAAGAGTACTGCAGTTAGAATTTTATTCCTTTGGAACATGATGAGGACATGGAAGCAGTACAACTTTGCGAACGTGCCCTTCCACATTTGTGTGATTCCATCATATAAATATCTTCTCTTTTCATTTTGGAACAAAAGCTCTCCCCAAAAAAAGCTTAGTCATGCTAAGTGATCCTCAGCTACTTCATTAAGTCCCAACCAAAATCAGTCTTGACTGCTTGATTAGAAACTGGAGGAAGGTGCCCGAAGTACAAATAGATCCAAATCGACAATGTTTCACAACTTATGAGAAGAACCAGGGTTACCAACAGACAGGAATCTACAGTTGGAAAAGTGTTTGATATTTGTCAATGGCAGAAAGCCGGTGAAGAAGAAAGAAGCCAGAAAGGCAGGGATATCTAATGCAAACAAACCCATCAGTTTTGACAATGAGTTAAATCACATGAGGCAGAAATGCCTGTGCCTGGTGATTGCAATAGGGCTACAGATAGTCCTCGACTTACAACAGTTTGTTTAGTGACCATTCAAAGTTCCAACGGCGGGGGGAAAGTGACTTATGACTATTTTTCACACTTACAACTGTTGCAGCAGACTCAAAATTCAGGTGCTTGGCAACTAGTCCATGGGAAGCCAGGATTCACTTAACAACCGGTTGACTAACTTAATAACTGCAGCGATTCCCTTTGAGAGCATTGGCAAGCAACGTCACAAAACGGGGCAAGATTCACATAACAAATGCTTCACTTAGGCCGAGGGTCTTCAAACTTGGCAAGTTTAAGACTTGTGGACTTCAACTCCCAGAATCCCTGAGCTAACATGACTGGAGGAGGGATTCTGGGAGTTGAAGTCCACGTGTCTTGACGCTATCAAGTTTGAAGACCCTTCCTTGATTTAGTCACAGAAATTTGGAGGCCCGTTGTGGTCATATGCCTGAACAGTATTCAGAAGACGAGGAAGGAGAGCAAGTGATTGCAACTGCGTTAAACCCAGGGGTGGGATTCTACCAGTTCAGACCAGTTCTATAGAACCGGTTGTTATGATTCTGTGCAGTTCAGAGAACCGGCAAATCGCGCCACTGGCTGGCCCCGTCCCTCCCCTCCTGTCAGATTTCTGCTTTCTAGCTAATCTAAATCACTGTTGTACTGCTTTGCCTTCACCCAGGAGGCTTCCCTGAGGCCCAGTCAGGTGTGGTATTCAGGGGGTTGAGGAGTAGGGGAGAAATGGCCTGAGAGCAGAGCAGAACCTTCCTTATGACTGAAGCTTCTATTTTTCAGTGCAGACTCAGGCAGCAGATTGCAGAAAGGTAGATCTCTGAATGAATCTGTGATTCTGGGAGCAACTCAATCTGCTTTGCCTGATTTTGGGTAAAAGTTGCTCTTTTATATATCTATATATAAAAAGTTCAATATTTACATAAATATTTACAATATTTACATACAAGCCATGCCCAGCCAGTCACATGACCACCAAGTCACCCCCAAGTCAGCAAGCCACACCCACCCAGTCACATGACCAGCAAGCCACACCCACAAATTGGGCCATGCCCACAGAACTGGTTGTTAAGAAATTTGAATCCCACCCCTGGTTAAACCCAATTTCCCCATTCCGAAGTGCAGCCAATATCTGCTGTGCAGCCAACCCTCGGCTTTTAATCCAGTAAGAGAGGCGTGCTTGTCTTTGAGATCGCAAATGCTGCTTTCATCAACTAACAAGGCAGAGCACATACAAATGAACCAATCAGGGATTTCAAGTGAGCTATCTGAGCTATTCTGCATATTTTAGTTGACTCACTCACTACAGAGCAGAGAATGGAGGAGGGGTTGATGGCGGGAGACTGGGTATAGTAGAAACGGAGAGAATAAATTATTGTGTGCGATCCATCTGCAAACTGCTTCTCCTGCACTGCTATGTAATAAAATGTGTTGCTAAGAAACAAGCTGCTAAAGAAGTTCATTAAAGGACACTTTAAACAAAGCTGCCCGGCCCCTTTTCCTGTTCCTTTTTCTAGTTAATCTAATTGTCATCAGAAGGGAGATTACAATTCTCCTCTCCCTTCTGATGACAATTAGATTATCTATATGGACCCGGCACTTCATTCAATCCTCCTCTTCAAACAATGTTAATAAACCCAACACTAGTAAATAAGTCATTGTACACATCGCAAGTGCTTGTGTGTAGATTTGCGTGCTGCACCTATGCACACCCGCAGAAATGCATGCCTAGAAATCCAAAATGAAGAGGCACAAAGGTATAGGAGAAAGCGGGGAAATGAGCTTTTTGAAGAAATCTCAAACTTCATGGATAAGATTTTGCCTGAAAAATCTTCTTCCTCAAAAGTCTTTTGCCTGAAAAAGCAGCCGCAGATTTCCTACTGGCCCTCTAAGCTTGGAAATGAAGGTCAACCTTATTTTTATTTTTTTTATTTTTTCATAACGGGCCAGTTTTCCCTTTCCAAATTTGGATGAAATTCTGAACATCTATTGCCCATCTGCAAAACTGTCACTCTTAATTTATTAATGCTACAGCCTCTTTGAATACATCATCTATTAGCCAAAGATATAGTAGCGGAGGTAGTTTTCAGTGACCAGTGCAATCATTAGCCTCTTTGAGACTGCATACAGAAGGAAAGTGGGAGATCTTGAACAGTAGCATAAAGGCATTAACTATTTTTGAAAACGATATATGTGTACGACTTATGTTCTCTCCCAGGGATCAATCAATCAATCAGAATAGAGCTGGAAGGAACCTTGGGGGTCTTCTAGTCCAACCCTCTGCCCAAGCAGGAGACCCTATACCCTATACCCGTGGTGGCAAACCTATGGCATGCGTGCCGGAAGTGGCACGGAGAGCCATTACTGCTGGCACGCAAGCACTCATCCAGAAAAGCTCCACAGTGCATGCGCGTGTGCCGACAGCCTGACAGCTGATTGTTGGGTATCTGGCATGCATGTGCAGGGGTGCAGTGGTGCACTGACACATTTGCATGCACAGAAGCATGCGGCATGCATGGGGGGTCACGCGCACATGTGCAGAAGTGCGGGTCGTGTGAGCCGCGCGCACCTGCGCAGGAGGCATGGGGGGCCTTGCACGCATTGCCTTCTGAGTGATGGCACGCGAGCACCAGCAGGCAAGCGCATGCACAATTATCGGCACGGGAGCCCCAAAAGGTTAGCCACCACTGCCCTATACCATTTCAGACAAGTGGTTGCCAGTCTCTCCTTTAAACTCTCCGGTAATGGAGCATCCACAACTTCTGAAGGAAAGTTCCACTGGTTAATTGTTCTCACTCTTAGGAAGTTTCTCCTTAATTCCAGGTTTATTTATTTATTTTATTAATTGGTCTTATATGCCGCCCTATCTCCTGAAGGACTCAGGGCGGCTCACATAAAAACACCCAATACAAAAGTTAAAAGAAATTAAAAACAAATTAAACTAATTAGACCAAATAAACATTTTAAAACCCAGCCCACAAAACATTTAAAATGAAAGCCCCTCCCCACTCAGTCCAGGCCGGCTTGTTCGAATAACCAAGTCTTTAGGCCGCAGCGAAAGGAGCGGAGGTCAGGGGCCAATCGTAGCTCCAGGGGAAGCTGGTTCCACAAAGTGGGCGCCCCCACAGAGAAGGCCCTCCCCCTAGGGACCACCAGCTGACATTTTTTCGCCGACCGTACCCCAAGGAGGCCCTGTCTTGCTTCTCTCTTTGATTAGTTTCCATCCATTGTTTCTGGCCTTGCCTTCAGGTGCTTTTGAGAATGCTCTTCTTTCTGTGGCAACTCCTCAAATACTGGAACAATGCTAATCCTTCTTCTCTCTAGACTAGCCATACCCAAATCCTTCAACTGTTCTTCATATATTTTAGTCTCCAGGCCCTTAATCATCTTAGTTGCTCTTCGTTGCACTTTTTCCAAGTCCCAACATCTTTTTTGTGATGTGGTGACCAAAACTGGATACAGTATTCCAGGTGTGGCCTTACTAAGGTTTTTTTAAAGCAGTACTAATACTTCGCGTGATTTTGATTCTATGCCTCTATTTATACAACCAAGGATTGTATTCACTTTTTTGGCTGCCACTGCACACTGCTGGCTCACACTTAAGTGATCGCCAATAAACATATAAAAGACAAGAAGTCATGGATGTGTGCTGTGATTTACCTGGACTAAAGCAGAGTTTGACAGTGGGGTAATTGTTAAGTTTGCATGAAGAGTCAGACGCGGAGTGCTTCAGTGAAGAGTTTATTAGTGACTACACCTCATAACAGACCCGATTTGGCTGGGCTGCGGCTGCTACTTATAGCCAGCAGCCGCAGTTGCCAGCCAATCAGAGTGCAGGATTTTCCCGCACTTTTTAAACCAATCATTTCTGACATTTTACAAGAACAGTTCAAACTAAACCAATGACATTCAAACCTGCATACATAACAGTAATCACCACAATGGACTTTCAGAGGCCCCTGCTTTGTTTTCTTTATATATTTCTGAATCATATCCTTCTGTCCAGAAAGGAAGGCAGAAAGGATAGGAGGATAAGAAATGGCACAGCGAAAGCAGAATTTCAGTGGCACTAAATCAGAATGAAGTATGCATCACAGTAGAAACTAGGAAGCAAATTATGCAAACCAACAAAAATCATGCAAATGGATCGTTTTGCATATTCCACTGGTAACAGAATTCAATTTAGAAAGGAATTAAATTTAAAGAGGAATTGGGATTACCTGAGTACAGAATTTTACCCAGTGCCTGGCAGGAGATAAGAGGTGGCTTATCTGAGAAATGGGGTACGTTAACTGTCATGTTACAATTAATTCTACGTATTGCAGTCAGCAATAAACACTATACATTTTTCATTAGACTTACGGATTCATTTACATAAGTATATTAACTTTTGAGAAATAATTCGTATATTTATACCACAGACACTTGTGCATACAGACACATATTTGCATAAGCACACGTGCAGAAACTGAGCCTCCAGAACTGTTGCCATTCCAAAGCAGCCATCCTTCCTCATCCATTTTTGTAAAGAAAATTTCAGTCTATCAAGGCCTCTTTAAGCAATCACCGTTCATTCAAAGAGCTCAGGAAATTTTTAAAAATGACATCATAAACTACTTTTAACTGCCGCAAAATATCAAGCTACTTTTCTTTTCCAGCTACAGTGACACTGAATGCAATTGGACACCTTTTTAAAAAAAAATTAAAATATGGATAATACATGGTTCTCCAGAGTTACATTGCCTGCATAAGTAAATCACAAGTAAATACACAAGAACTGCAGTGAAATGTAAGCTACCCCCGAAATAGAACTATTCCGTCTCATACAAAGCATATAAACCGCTGTTAATTTAAATAGCTTTGGCAAGAAAAGCTTTTGTAGCCCAATTACATGGACTGGTTGATTCAGTGTCTGATGAATATTACATCCAATTGCTCCTGTTACAGCTGCTACATTTAACCTCCTTGGAGTAAATTTACTCCCCAATGAAAAAGACCTTAACTTTTGCACAGCCACCGATCTTCCAAAGCAGTCTTACTGAGTCTTCTGAGAGTTTCTCCTGTTTTACTTTTTGGCCGAGGAAACTTCCTTAATTTTCCATCCTAACCTTGAGCTGCACATTTAATTTTTCCAGGGCTTAAAATTGCAATTTTTTTTTCCCTACTGGGGTTCCTTTGTTAGATGAAGCATAAGAACAGCAGACTCTATGCAAAAGCATAACAGCTATTAGATTTCAAAATCTACATCTTATTGGGTAGCAGAACGCAGCTAGAACTTTGCTACCTCAGCATTTTCATATGGAAACTCTGGCATTTCTGTTCTGGAAATTGCTAGTACATAATAATATTGACAGAGAAGGGAAGGGAAGGGAAGGAAGGAAAGGAAAGGAAAGGGAAGGAAAGGAAGGGAAGGAAGGGAAGGAAGGAAGGAAGGGAAGGGAAGGGAAAAAGGGAAGGAAGGAAGGAAGGAAGGAAAGGAAAGGAAAGGAAAGGAAAGGAAGGGAAGGAAGGAAAGGAAGAAAAGGAAGGGAAGGGAAAGGAAGAGGGGAGGAGAGAGGAGGAGAGAGGGAGGAGAAGATAGGAGAGGACAGGAGAGAGAGAGAAGAGAAGAGAAGAGAAGAGAAGAGAAGAGAAGAGAAGAGAAGAGAATTTCAAACTGAGCCGTAAAAAAAGAGAGCAAATAACAGGCCAATATTCACGACAGCAATGACACATTCCATTTTCTTCCCCTCTGCAGCTTCAGGATCCTGAAATGAAAAGCTTCTATTCAACAGAAAGAAAGTCTTGGCCTTAATCTCCTTCTGAAGCTACATTTGGACATCTAGTTAGGTGTTAAAATCCTGGAGAGGAGAAGCCTCTTATCTTACTGATATACTCAGCTTTAGAAATCAAAGTCAACATATGCAAGGAAAATTTTAGACCCGAACATCTTCGTCTAGTTATGGGAGGGTTAAAAAAAAATATCACGATGACAATCCCCAAGGCTCTGTCAAAGCCCCGCCGCCTCTCTGTATTATGATGCCATGAGGGCATCTTGACTTTTTAAAACTCCTGCTGGTTATTTCAGCACAAAAGCAACAGCTTGACTTTTGCTTCACAATATATATATATTTTTAATGCCTGGGTGAGGCACTTAAATTAAGAAAGACTAGGGTTACATTGCAGGAAGGGCTGAAGCTCCTGCGAATGATTTTTTTGTGGGTTTTTTGGTTGTTGTTGTTAACATAAAATAAATCCAATAAGCCTGAATTTTAACCCACTTTTAAGACAAACCCTTATGTTCACAGATATGTGCAGTATCTGATGAGAAATGATGATAATGATAATGATAATGATAATAATAATAATAATAATAATAATAATAATAATAATAATAATAGCAAAGAGCAGCAGCTATGATGGTGCAGTAGAAACTCTGCATGTTTTTTGGAGTTGGCTGAAATGGCAAAATTGACTGTTTTGTTGAAAGAAAAGAATATAAGTACTTTTGTTTCCATATGGAGACTGCTTCTGAACTTTGTGCTTGAAGTAGAAAAGAATGGAATTTTGAGTTTGAGTTTTACCAATTAGATTTGGTAGATCTTTATAGAAATGCCTTGTTCATATTATTATGAAAAAAAAGAAAAGTTGTGATTTGATGTTAATGCCTTATTCTACTGCAACAGAGAGAGTTGGAAGTCAATGTTCCTTTTTCTTCTTCTTTTTCTTACCCTTCCTCACCTCTCTTCCCACTCTTCCTCCCCACCATTTTCCTGTTTACTTTTGTATTTTGTATCTTATTCTACCTTACAACTCAATAAAAACGTTAAACTGAAAAAGACACTCTGCATGTTTTTATGGGCGATGCATAAAATCGCCATCTTGATTTTGCTGATGGTGGAGCTGAAAGTAATGTAAGCATGATATTGCCTTCCAAGGAGGAACATTCAAGCAATAAACTTCCACACTAAGTAACATATGAGATTCTGAAAGATGTCATCAGATGCCAGAGAGGTACGATTGCTAACCGATGGTTTTAAGCAAAGATCTGGACAAAAAAACCCTGATTTAGTAATTTAATAGATAGATAGTTACACAGCAAGCCTAGACAAGTACGGAAAATTATTTTAAACTTACCCATGTTCCCCCAAAATAAGACTGGGTCTTATATTAATTTTTGCTCCAAAAGACACATTAGGGCTTATTTTCTAGTTAGGTCTTATTTTGGGGGAAACACGGCATTAAATATTTCGGTTTGGGTGACAATCTTAACTGGGGCTTATTTTGGGGATAGGTCGTTTTTTTTATGAAAAATCTTGCTAGAGCTTATTTTCCGCTTAGGTCTTATTTTTGAGAAAACAGAGGCACAAGAGAAGTAAGATTAAGCATCTCCCAACTTAAATCAGGATCCATGTGATCAAAGTGTCAACTGTTTAAGATTCAGTTTGGGCTCATTGCCAGATGAGAAAAAAAAATCATCCCAAGATGTAAGACACAACAAATGTTGTGGCAAGAGGGCAAGAGATGGCACCTGTGGCCCAAATTTAATTCTTCTGGAGAGACAATGGCACTGCATGGAAACCAGCTCATGAAAAACCAGAACAGGGAGATCTCTGAGAATTGTCAGTAACCCCTAATGAAGCATCCTGCGATCACTCTAGTCATCGGACTGAATAAATTCAAAGTTCATTGAAATCAATTATCTGTTCTGACAGCAGATTTTTGAAATGGTCCAAAATATCACAGCAAATACTTTAAAATATTTACAAAAAGTGCTGCATTCACTTTTCTGGCATTTCCAAGTGCTGCATTACTTTGTTTCCCCGAAAATAAGACCTACCCCGAAAGTAAGACCTAGTGTAAATCTCCAGTTCCAGGAAGACTTTTCAGGGAGCAACCGTGCACCCGCGAAACACCCCCCCCTACACACTCACACCCACTATTTGGCACCATAAATATATAAGACCTACCCTGAAAATAAGACCTAGTGTGTTTTTGGGTGCCAAAAAAATATAAGACAGTGTCTTATTTTCGGGGAAACACGGTTCAACAGACACTAAAAAAAAACTTTCCTTGTCATTTATGGAAGAAATACTGGATATACACATATGCACATACATGGACAGATAGACACATATGAACACATACTTATACACCTTGGTACAACAACTAGACATAACAGGGAACTATTCTAGGATTTCAGACAAAAATATTTGTTTTCACCTGCAACTGATCTCAAAATTCTCAGGATGTGCTTTCCATTTTAGTGTAAATATATGATTCACAACAAGCTGCTAAGGATGAAAACTGAAACAAATATCCCACTGAAAATATAAAAAGATGATGGAAGAACTTCATTCCGTGAACCAACTTCATTCATTTTGTACCAAGGTCTATAAGTATGTGTGGGTGGGTGGGGGGATGTTATTTAACTGAAGCTTAAAAGTTTCTTGAGCTTTTTAACCGTTTAACATGCAAAATTCCCAAGGGTAGCTATGTACAAATTGCAAAGTTACGCTGCCTTTGACTCTTAAAAAGTTTTATCTGCGGGGAAAATCTGCTTCTAACTGAAATTTAAATATTAACTTGCTTATTATGTGAATAGCAAACAACTTAAGGAATATGAATAGCTTTTAAGAGGATCAGTCAAATCTTTGTCTTTCTACCACTCTTTGAAATATTGAAATTTCTTTTACATATGTCACTTGAGTAATGTGTACAATCTTGCTATAAAATAGCTCTTTGCTATGACCTGTATATTCCAGGAAGTGGAGTTATTCCACCTTTGCACCAGACTAGTATTTTTTCAACTTGGCAACCTTAAGACGTGTGGACTTCAATTCCCAGAATTCCCCAGGCATCCATGCAAATATTTGCCAGATATACTACCCTCAATGTCAAAACCAGCCAGTACAGTTGATTTCTGTACAGATAGTAAATAATAGCTAAGAAATGAAGAGAACACCCTTGAGTGACATATAGATTATGCCATTTAGTGAACGTACTTTTAATGTTCTCTTCTGGGATAGGCTTGTCTGAATCCGCAATTCATCAGCAAAGCAGATACAGCAAGACTCCCACCAGCTTCCCAAAAACTGAGTTTACCAGGCAATATTAATTGTCAGGTTAGAGTTTAATTGTACAATTACTAAGTCACATATATGAGAAAGATGCAAGGACTGTTGAGTGACGCTTGGAAAACCTACAGAAAACATGAAACTGGGCGTTTCAGATGTGCTGTGAAATAAAAATTCTGCATTTTAGGAAAGGGTTTTTATTTACAAAAAGCTTGTTTGGCAACAGTATAGATAAAAATGTTATAGCTGCTTGGCTGGCAGTGTGGTTTCAAGATGTAAAGCAATTGGAACAACAAAAGAGCCATCACACATTCTGTTCGGTTAAAGAGAAAAATGCCTATATTATTATAATCAACTGATGCTACATTTCACCGAAATTTTAAAGATGCATTCTCAAGAGTGGTCAAAAAAGTCAAGATGGAGGCTCCTATGACTAACCCCATGTCCCATCAGCTCCAGGCAGCATGAGAATCCACCTCAGCTCTCCAAAAGGATTTCAAACTCAGGAGATAAGGGGAAAGGTCTAGAGCAGTGTTCCTCAACTTGACAGCCTGAAGACACACGGACTTCAACGTCCAAGGTTGACTTCCAAAGTTAAAGTCCACATATCTTCATGTAGCTCTAGAGCAGGGGTCTGCAACCTGCAGCTCTGGAGCCACATGAGGCTCTTTCGACCCTCTGCTGCACCTCCCTGTCGGCTGATCCCACCACTGGCTGGTCCCGCCCCTCCCCGTCACTCCTCGCCTGGCCTGAGAAGGTAAGGGTGATGGTGGGGGGTGGAGACCTCGCTCCATATTCCAGAGCAGGAGGTGACTGGGTGGGAGTGAGTCACACCGGTTGTTAAATTATTGGCTCCCAGTCAATGGTTCTGTGGGTGTGGCTTGGTGGGCGTAACAGGGGAAGGATACTGTAAAATCTCCAGGCAGAGGTGGCATTTGCTGGTTCGCTGAACTACTCAAAATTTCCACTACCAGTTCTCCAGAACTGGTCAGAACCTGCTGAATACCACCTCTGCTCCCAGTGTTTTCTTTCCTGTGGAAAACGGGTCCAAATAGGTCTTTGAGTATTTAAGGTTGCCGACCACTGCTCTAGAGAGAGATCAATAGCAGCGGGATGGGTAATCACCTGATTTTGCTCTTTGGATATTATATCATTTCAGTTTGTCATATTTCACCGTTTCAAAATCTGTCAGACAGAAAGCTCGCCATAGGCCGTTCTCGAACAATAATATTGAAACTATGGAAGGCTTTTAAAAAGTCTATAAAAGTAAAACATTTAAAACCCTCTTAACTATGGAAGCTAATAACTGTCCGATTTCTGCAATAAATGCACATTTTCAATAGATGCCCTCCCTCAAAATATTTTATAACTCTCCCTGGAGACCATTCACTCTTTTTTTGTTGTTTTTGTTTTCATAATAAAGCCCATTGAACAAATCAGATTGAAATCCTGGAGACCAAAAAAAACCCCAAGTGAACACCGAGTGTCTCATAACAACTGTACAGTGTAGGATTAAGTGAGGTTGTACTAGTATAGAGAGTCAAACTAGTCAAGATGGCCGCTATACTTTTACGCTCACATAGCAAAAAAACAGACAGAACTTCAATGGCACCATTAACTCTTTCGACTATACTTTCTATCAAACGGTGGCTTCATTATCTTTCTGAAAAGTAGTTTTACACCAATCCTACAGGAATAGGAATAGTACTTAGGCTTATATATGGCTTCACAGTGTTTTTACAGCCCTCTCTAAGAGGTTTACAGAGTCAGCCAGTTGCCCCCATCAATCTGGGTCCTCATTTTACCCACCTCGGAAGGATGGAAGGCTGAGTCAACCTTGAGCCGGTGGGAGAATTCATTCATGCCTTAACTTATATACCATTATATTCCAAAGAAACAAGGTGCAAAGACACTGTATAAACACCTATCCGCAGTGTTCACATGCAAGGACACAATCTGCAGTATGGTAGGCCCAATACTGCAATTCAACTCCACCTCTTTTGTGTGCATTGTAGGCAGGCACAAAAGGGCAGAACTTCAATCAGAATGCCCAAAATTTATGTTGCTAAGGGAGACATTGGTTACGTGGCTTTTGCCCCATTTTATGACTTTTCTTGCCATGGCTGTTAAGTGAATCGCTGCAGTTCTTAATTTAGTAACATGGTTGTTAAGTGAATCCAGCTTCCTCATTGAGTGTGCTTGTCAGAAGGTCACAAAAGGGGATCGTACAACTGTCATAAATAGGAGTCAGTTGCCAAGCATCACATGACCATGGGGGAGGCTGCAACGGTTGTATGTGTGAAAAACAGTCATAAGTCACTTTTTTCTGCCACTAAATGAACTGTTGTAAGTCGAGGACTACCTATAGTAATAGGTGCCTTGGGGGAAATCCCAAAACAGCTGGAGTACCATTTGAACACCATTTGCATTGGCAAAATCACCATCGGTCAATTGCAAAAGGCAGCTTTACTCAAAACAGCTTACATCCGACAATGATACCTTTAACATCATCAAACCTGCACATCTGCCTATTCCATGCCCTTGGGAAGGATTCGATGGGTGGATAAAAATGCCGGATTCAGTCTGAGCTCTGACTGACAACGCAACAAACCATAATAATGAGTTAGACACAAAATGCAAATAGAAATAGAACGACATGGCAAAGATAAAGAGAGTACCAATAAAGCATCTTGAGTACAATCCCAAAACAACTGGAGCAAATGACCGGATACCATTGCATTGATAAAATCACCATCAGTCAATTGCAAAAGACAGCTTTCCACAGCTTACATCCTGTGACAAAGGCATGAAACCACATCTGCCTATCCCAGGAAAGGATTGGATAATGAATAAAAATGTCAAATCCAGTTTTTAAACATCTGGCTGACTATACAATCAACAACAACAATAACAACAACAACAACCAAAAAGTGATACTGACCAGCTGAATTTGCCATGAGTTGAAAGGAGTAGAGGTGGAACCAACTGTGGAAGAAGGAAAGCATGGCCTGAATGAAAACATTAAGAAAATCCAAGAACCTTTGGCTGAAGGCAGTCAATCCAGGAAAGGGTTCTCTGCACGGTTGCTGGGTGGGTGTGGCTATAGTGGGTGTGGCCTAGTGGCCTCCTGCACTGGCGGGGGAGTGTTTTTTCCATCCCTGGGCTCCAGCGGCTTTCTTCAAGCCTCCGGGAGGGTGAAAACAGTCTCCCTGGGCTGCGGAGGCTCTCTGGAAGCCAGAAATGGGCCCATTTCCAGCATTCCCACACTTCCAGGCAGGGGCCATTTTTCACCCTCCCCAAGCCTCCATGCATGCCCTGCACTTACCTGCATCCAAAATGGGCCATGTGGGGACTCCAGGGGGTGGGTGGGCAGGGCCAGCCAGGAGTGGGACTTGAGGGTTCTTCAAACTGCACAGAATCTTAGCTAGGGGCGCTCCCGAACCCCTGCGAACCCCCAGCAGCCCATCCCTAATCTTATGGGACTTAAAGATCCAAACAGACAGGCCTCTTATTCATAACATGCCAGATATAACAGTTATTGAAAAGAAGAAAGTCTGGTTCATCCATTTTGCTATTCTGGGAGATGCTAAGATTGAGGAAAAACAATTGGGAAAAATTATGAAATACTGAAACTTGCAGATTGAAACTGAGCGCTTATGAAAAAGGAAATCCATTATCATCAGTCTTAGACTGTGAATCTAAAAGTAGGTATCATCAACATCATCATCATATAACTCCCTCCATGGATAGCCACAACACACCATTGTTGGAGGAGATAATAAAAAATCAGTCATTCATAACTGGGAACAAAATAGTTGAAAAAGTAGTCAAAAATGAGCAGATTAAAATATTGTGGATTTGCAAAAGAAATTGATAAAATATTGGCTTCGAACACACAAAATTTAATTGCCCAGAGTCACCTTGAACTGCAAGATGGTTGGCATATAAATTTAATAAATAATAACTGTGGTTGAAAAGAAGAAAGTGAAGATACCTGATGTTCAAATACTAGGAGATGGTAGAATAGAATAGAAGACAACAAATGGAGAAGATCACAAAATATCAAGATCTGAAAATTGAAGCTCAAAGCTTATGACATAAACTGGCCAAGAATGGTACCAGGGATTATTCGCACACTGGATGCCATACTAAAAAATCTTGGATGTCACTTAGAAAATATGTGCATTGACAAAATTTTCATCTGTCAAATGCAAAAGGCCACACTGCTTGGGTTTCCACATATACCACGCTGAAACAATATCACATGGTAGGTTGTTGGGAAGAATGTGATGCATATTAAGGCCTACACCAGCTAAAGAACTGCCAGCTGTGACTTCACATTGTTGTGAACAGATAATAAAATATGCTTTTGATGCATCAGAAGCAAGTATGGCAGTTGCACATTTAAGCAAAAATTATTATAAATAGATGCTTAGCTGGCCAAAATATATTCAGCTCTGCACCATAAGATGGAAGAGTTATAACTGCCTCAGCTGGGTTCTCAGAAAACAATGGAGAGAAGAAAGGCATGAAGACAGGTGGGAGTTTCAAGAGGTGACTTCTAGATCCTACATAGACATATTTCAAAGGAATGAGCCTCCTGACTAGCAGGCAAGAAAAATACACTTTACTTTCAAAACAATCAGGCAGTTACAGGTAGTTCAATAAATTTCATACACTTGGACATTTGAAGGACCATCCCAAATTCCTAGTAGTTTGGGATAAAGAGGACAGTTTGAAGATTTTTAATTTGGGGAAATGAGAATTAGAGGAAATTGCCCATAATTTATAAAAATAGTGTGGAGAAATCTTAGAACAAGGAAGTCAGATGGTGGGTCATTCAGAAGAGAGAGAGAGGAAAATATGAAATCTCTTGATCCATTTTAAAGCTTTTTAAAAAAATGATATAAATTATTGGCAAAGGAATTACTACAATCATGGTGGTTTTTTTTTTTTTGAAGCATTAAGCATTCAGCCATCAGATCAGAGTTTCTCAACTTCATTAACTTAAAGATGTGTGGACTTCAACTCCCAGAATTCCCCAGCTGGCATGATTGGTGGGGGAATTCTGGGAGTTGCAGTCTTTGTATCTTTAAGTTGCTGAGGTAGAGAAATATTACACTAAGTATGCGTGGACAGTCCAGTGGGGTAAGATAAAGGCATTTAATTTCTTGCAGAACTTTTCAAGAGTTAGACATTTTATTTTTGCTTTTTAAAAAAAATCCATGCCAGTCCCCCAGATCATCTAATTTTTTTTTAGTACTTGGAAAAACAATGCCAGTGAGAGAGAAGCAAATAAAAGCGATTTCAACCTCCTTGGGTTCCAGAATGCCTCCAGTCCAGAACATTTCCATATTCACAATCTCCACTCACAGGGAAACCCTGCATTCATTCAACACCAGCACTGGGCTCATATGAAGCATCCTCTTCCAGGGGGAAATTAGGGAAATTATGCTTGTTAGCTTTCCTCAAAGAAAAAGAACAATCATTTCAACACCTTCAGCCTTAAAACTGATGGCCCCTGTCCTTGGGATAGGTTACTTGGCTTGGAAATGTGAAAATATTCAAGACTTATCTTTCACCACTGACAATGAAACAAGCAGAGAGTAACACACGACACTTTTCAACCCAAGTAGTGGTTGTTTGTTCTATAATTGTTCACTGAGTATTTGCCTGTAATGTGAGTGGCAGAGAGCCACAATTTACTGTTTAGTCCAGGAAGTGTTTCACGATGCTAAAAATGTCCCTTCCACTTCCAAAGCTTGCATCAAGTTCTCTTTTCCAGCTATGAGTTCTTTGCTTTACCTAAATTCCAGCACAGTGTGTAAAAATTGCTTCTTTTTGACTATCGGCATAAAAAAATGTAAATTGCCTTGAAGCCGTCGCAATCGTACAGAGAAGCGCAATCCAATATATGTGTCCATTTTAAGGCAGCCAAACTCGTTCCTTATCAAACGGGAAAACATTAACATGCATTGTTTGCGGTATAAGGCTGTTGCCTTGTTTTAAATAAATCCTTGGCTCAGTGCAAAATCAATACAACACGTTGTTTCATCCTGCTAGAAAGAGAACTAATAGCTCTAAGCTACCGTCTTGTTTTCTACGATTCTCTCCCCGCCCCCACTCCATAAAAGAAACTATCCGGGTTTGATTAAATATCTTTGTTTATCTTTGTGCTCTGCTGACAGGGGTCTCCTCTCCCCACCCCCACCCCTCCAAAATGGCATCAAAGCAATCAAAATGGTAATGCTTAGCATGAATGGGCCACCAGCCTCCTCCTCCTCCTCCTCCTCCTCCTCCTCCCCACCCCGCGTTAAAACTCTGCAGACTTTTTCTCCATGTTAGGAAGAAACCAACACCCCCTTTGTCACAAAATGGAAGCTTCCACTACAAACTGAGAGCGGTGGCAAATTCTGGGCGAGGATCAATCAGGGTTGCGGGGAGGGGGGAGGAGGAGGAGAATAGTGGAAATGCTGAGATTTCTAATCCCGGGAACTGAAAACATTCATCCTGCGGGCAACATTTCCAAACACTTCCGCATGCTTTCCAGCTACGCGGGAGGAAGACAGACATATACCCTTACCATCGCATAGGAACCAATGCACATCTTTCATAATACAGATCTTTTATCATACGAAACATACGGTCTAGATAGCCCCACCACCACCCTTTCCCTTTCCTTTCCCCGATCTCTCCCCTCTCCCCTTGGGAAGGGGAGCATGGCACGAAAAGTCGATCCCTGAATTTTTTATTTATTTATTTTTCATTCCTTTCCCTCCCTCCCTCCCCGTTCCCCAACCCCCCAAATGTTTTCCCCCAGAAAGAAAGAAAAAAAAAAGACGAGGCGCTGTCCTAAGTTTTGGTGCTGAAAAAACGTCTGCGGCATTCCGAAGGAATCGCGGCATTGATTCCGCCAGAGGAAGAGGGAGGGAGGGAGGGAGGGAGGGGGGCGATATGGACAAGAGGGGCAGCCCCGGGGAAAGTTGGCTTGTCGAAGCGGGGAGGGGTGGGGGAGAGAAATGCATAATCCGACAGATCGCAGGCACGTCGGCTTAAGCCGCCGCTGTCGGTTTCTGCACGGCCAGGCTCGAGAGTGTTGGAAGGCGGAAGGGGAAGGGAAGGGGGCTGGGGAGCGCGGCGGGGGGGTGGGCGAGGGTTGGGGGCGGGAGGGGGCGCGCCTCCTTTGGAAGCTGCCGAGACGCCGGCGGAGCTTTCCTGGGCATCTGTTCGTGGTGCTGAAAACCCGAAGCCCTCCGAGCTCCGGGGGTCCCTCCTTAAAGATACGAGCAACTAACTCATCCCCGCCGACCAACTTTCTTCTCAGCTGGGAAAGCCGCGGGGGAAGGTGGCGCGGGTTGGGGGATCGGGTTGGGGGTGGGGGTGGGAGATGGGGGTGAGGGGGAGAGGTAGCAGCCTCCGAGCCAGTCATTACACGGCAGGCACATCAGGGTCATTCGCCGCAATAGCAGGAGACATGCTGACAAAGATCACACACGCGCGCGCATAACACACACACACGCGCGCACACACACACACACACACTCAGGCATGCACACAAAGAAAGTTTGTTTGAAGAAGGGTGGGGAAGAGCAGCCCAGGTTTGCATTCAGCATCGCTTCACTTTCCTGCTCAGATTTGCCTAACTAGGTGGAGGGAGGGGGAAGGGGAGGAATGGAGCCTCGAGCAAAAGCACCCTCAGAAAGCCAGTGCATCAGACCGTCCAAGGGGAAGAAAGAAAGAAAGAAAGAAAGAAAGAAAGAAAGAAAGAAAGAAAGAAAGAAAGAAAGAAAACAGCAAGTGTATGGACGGACGGTTGGAGAAATATACACATCACATACCAACAAAATAAACATTTCCGACCTAATCCGGATCCGCAGACGTTCCAAGGGGGCTGGTCTCAGCCTCCCGATTCCCAACTCTGAGTTATTCCACGTTGGAAGGAAGTGAACACAAACTAATCCAAGACCCAAGAATTTTCCATATTCCTAAAACATGTCGACCAACTCAAAATGGACGCCTGAGTGTGTGTGTGCGTGAGAGAGAGAGAGAGTGTGTGTGTATGAGAGCGAGAGTGAGTGTTAAAATAAAACGGTTCCAACCACAGCTTCGTTCTTTTTCCTCTATTATGAATTATCCGTATAAAGGCATTTCAAGGCAAAGCAAAGCAGAATAAATCCCGACCTTCACATCGTTTCTCACTTTAGCCAACCGAAAGTTAAACACACAAACACTCCGAGAAACAAATCAAGAAACAAAAACAATAAAATAAAAATAAACACCGAGTATTTTATTCACATGGAAGTATTTCTCAGCCAACGCGGACTTTCAGATGTTTAGAAAGTGTACTATTAATAGCAGGAGAAAAAGAAGAAAAGAAGGGAAGCCAGGAAGAGAAGAACAGAAGAAGCTCAGTGCAGAGAAAAAAAAGGAACCGAATTGATTTGTTCTTACTTGTTTTTCATTAAGAGCTGCTATTCTCGATTGCCTCTCTTGGATTTGTTTCTTAAGATCCCCGTTCTGTAAAAATGGCAATAAAATGCAGATTAAAAACCAAGTGCAAACTAAAGCTAGTTAAAAGTAAACTTGTGTCTAGGAATGGCTCCGACCGAAAGCGCAAGGAAAAACAGGCACAATGAAGGAGAGGGAGAGAGAGAGATGGAGATAAAGTAACAAAGATCAGCCCCGACTTCAAAGGGATCTCCTATTGATAAAGTTTCTCCTCTTGAGGTCAGAGCACTTATTGCAACACAGCGAAAATCCGGTGGAACCGGGACTCTTCTTTTAATTTAAAAAAAAACAGCCATCTGCATTTACCTGTGGATTTTGCTTCATCTGTGCAACTAGTTTCTGTTTAAAGGGGGGGAAGTACCCCGAAAAAGAATGAATTAAAAGTATTAGAGGTTGTAATGGTTTTTTTTAAATGTGCGTGTGTGTGTGAGTGTGTTTGTGTATGTTCTTGTGTGTGAGTGTGTGTGTGTGTGGAGGACGGGAAGGGAGGGGTGTGGAACAAAGAGGCAAGTAAACACAGCGAGTCAGTTTCAAGCAAAGCTCATAAATATTCAAGTCTCGTCCTAATCTCTCCAACACACACACTCACTCACACACGGACGGACGTCTCCATACACACATATTCACACGCGCGCGCGCGCTCTCGCACACACACACACACACACGTACAAGGATCAACCGCAAGGGTGACTCCGGATCGAAGCCACGCAGATTCCCACGCCGAAAGTCAGCCAAACAATCCGTAAAAGTACTTCGCCGAAGTGGTGCGGGCGGCGAGCCGGAGTCGTGAGCGAGGGAAGCGGGAGGGTCTCCCCGCCCCGCCATGCCTCTTCCTCCCTTCGCGCGAGCCGGTCTCTGCCCTCCTCCTCCTCCTCTTCCTCCTCCTCCTCCTCCTCCACCACCACCACCACCACCCCGATCGATTCAACCTGCGGCGGGGATCCAGAGATCCCCGGGAAACCGGGCAGGGCCAGACTATCCTCCCCGTGCCCGGTGGGTGGTGGTGGGGAGGGGGCGGCTGCCTTTTCTCGCGCCCAGATGAGAGGGGTGGGATGCTGCCGGCCCGGGCTGGCTCGCCCCCTTGTTTATTATTTTGTATTATTTTGCTTTTTTTTTTTACCTGCTGGCGTCCCTGGTGGATTTCCACTTTTAACGCCTCTTGCAAACCGGGCATCTCCATCCTTGCACAAAGTTGCGAGGCACTTGTGTATGTGTGTGTGTGTTGGGGTTTGTTTGTCTTTATTTTTGGTCCTTCCCCCTCTCGAAGCCTTAGGAAGTTTAGGGAGAGGGAGCTTGGGTCTCTCTCTCCCCCCCCCAAAAACTCCCTCCCCCGAGGTTGGCTCAGACCCTTTCTCTCCCCCCCCCACAAATCCCAAGCAATGGCCCCTCAGGAAAGGGAAACGTTTGCCCCCAAAAAGCAGAAAAAAGGGTCCCTCAACAATCCAAAGAAACGGCAACTCAGCAGCAAAGCAAGTTCTTTTTGCCTCTTGGAGAGGGGCACAGACACATCACTCACTTTCCGCCAAACTGGGGGTGGGGGGGGGGCGTAAGTCCCGGGCCGCCACCACCACCACCCCACTCCCGGGCTTCTCGGGGAGGGTAACCTCCTCCCGGGGCCGCCCCCCCTCCCTTCGCGCCGATCGGAGACGCAGAAGACTTTTATTACTAAAAAAGAAAAACGGCAGGGACTATATTCTCTCCGAGCGCGCGCCTTGATTTCACTTTGCCTGAGGAAAAAAAGTTGTGCCACGGCTGTCAATGCTAATTCGGAGGTGCCCGGATGGAGCCAGCCGCCCCCCCCCCCGTGGGGGGGGGACGAAGAGAAGAGGGAGAGGAGGAAAAGAGAGCGGGGGGGGCGGAGAGAATATGAAGGGGAAAGGCTGCTCTTCGGTTTGGAGCATGCGCGGTGGGCGGCCTTAAGGGAAGGCAGCGCGAGCGAGAGAACAACGGAGCTAGGAGGAGGAGAGCAACGGCGGCTTGGAGCTTGCGGAGGGGCGAAGGCTCGGGAGAGCGGGGAGGCCCCCCCCCTCCGGGCGCTGCGGCTCCGAGAGATGCTTCGGGGGCCTGTCGGAGCAGAGCGCTGCGATCGCTCTCTTGGAAGCGCCGAGACAAGAGGAAGCCGACATCCCGCTCCCTGCTTTCTTCACGTCGCCCATCCTGCACGCAAGGACTCTTTTCAGAGCAGAACAAACCGGGGTCAGTCAGAAAGATTCAAGAGGGCAACCTGCACTCCCCCCCAAAAAGGGGGTGGGGGGGCTTTCGTTCTAAGGTTGAGGTTGCCATCTTGACTCTTTTCTCACACACACACACACACACACAAGGCCCTCTGTGCAATCTTGCTGGCAACTCTTGAGCCAATGGATTGAGTTTCCAGCAGGCCTCAGAAGTCCCATCTCTCTCTCTCACTCTTTCTGTGTCTCTCACACTCTCATTCACTCTCTCACTCACTCTCTTCCCCCCTTTCTCTCTCACTCTCTCTTTCTGTCTTTCACTCTCATTCATTCTCTCTCACTCTTCCTCCCTCTCTCTTGTTTTCACTCTTCCACTCTTTCCCCTGCTTTTCTCTGTCTCACTTCTGATCTCCTCTTTCCTTTCTTCTGATCTTTCACTTATTCCTGCTTCTTTCTCTTTCACCATTTCGACTTTCACTCTCTCTCTTCCTCCTTTTTTTTTGTCTTTGATCTTCTCTCTTCCTTTCTCTGTCTTTTACTCTCATCATTCTCTTCTTCCCCTTTCTCTCTCTGTCTTTCACTCTCATTCACTCTTTCACTCACCCTCTTCCCTCCTGTTTCTCTCTCTCTCTATCTCAACTTTACTTCTCTCTCAGTTCTCTCCTCCCTCTGGCTCCCTCTTACAATCTGAGTTGGAGCTATTCATCCCATAAATCTGTAGAGATTCTCAGTCATCCAGGCCATGACTTCTCTCTTCCCTCCAGTTGCCTCCTGAAAAAGCACCTTTGGGATATTCATGCCAAACTGCAAAGGTCAACTGTTCAGAAACCCCAGTTGTGGTTGTTCCTGTTGTGTAAAAAAGTCATGCCATTTGGACAGAGTTCCTCTGCTCCAAAGCATTGGGGCAGTTGCGAAAGAAGTTTGATCTAAGGACTTCAAGTGCTGGCAAACAAGGGGTGAACTGGAGCTCTTTGAGAGTTTAGGTTGCTGAAAGGCCTTGAATCAGAGACGACCTGGAGGTCAAAGGTTTCCTTCTCTCTTGTACCTTTGCCCTTTCTGTCTTTGCCTGCCACTTCCCCCTTACACACATTTCAACTTGTGCAATTCATCACCAAGTGAGAAACATGCTGCTTCAGAGTTTCTGAACCTTGATAACTTTAAGATGTGTGGACTTCAACTCCCAGAATTCCCCAGCCGGCAGAAACACTGCTTTGGAGGCTTAGGATATGGATGATGCAGAGAGCCATCTCTGACTTGCTGGGTTTTTATCTGTCAAATACGTGCAGCAGAGCAAATTCTTGGGTTAGGCCAAGACTCAGTAGCACCCATAGAGAATGTAGGGTGTATTATTATTATTATTATTATTATTATTATTATTATTATTTATTGGATTTCTATGCCGCCCCATCTCCTGAAGGACTCGGCATAAATCATAAAACAATATGAATATAAATAGTATACAATTTAAAAAAGAGATTAAACATGAAACCCAATAATCTGAATTAAAATAACACTATTCAATTAAAACCGTGCATCTCCAATCTTGAATTTCTTTCTGCATTCAGAAACTCTTTTCATACAACATGCTTAACTGGCTGACACTTGCAGTGGTTCCTTTTCAGAATTTTTTTTAGTTGTGTAAATGGGCATTGTTAGGTTCCTTTGTAGCTGAAAGTATTGTGCAAATGAAAAAAATAATTGGCAAACTCGGTTCCTAATGTTAAAGTAGGTTGTGTGAATACTTACTCTGGGTCACTTTAGCTTTAGGATGCATCCTCCCCACATTCATGTTTAATGTTAGTTATAATTGAGAGGTTGCCACAAAGAAGAGAGGGTCACCTTATTTACCAAAGCATCTGAAGGCAAGACAAGAATCAATGGATGGAATCAATAGAATAGAATTCTTTATTGGCTAAGTGTGATTGGACACGCAAGGAATTTGTCTTGGTGCAAATACTCTTAGTGTACATAAAAGAAAAGATATATTCATCAAGAGTCAAGAATCATAAGGTACAACACTTAATAATAGTCATAGGGTACAATAAGCAATCAAATCATACTAGGAAACAGTCAATAAAAATTGTTAGGATACAGGCAACAAGGTTACAGTCACAGTCATAAGTGGGAGGAGATGGGTGAAAGGAAAGATGGGAGGAGTCATAGTAATAGTAATGCAGACTTACTAAATGGTTTGACAGTGATGAGGGAATTATTTGTTTAGCAGAGTGATGGCGTTTGGGGAAAAACTGTTCTTGTGTCTGGTTGTTCTGGTATGCATTGCTCTATAGCGTCATTCTGAGGGAAGGAATTGAAACAGTTTATGTCCAGGATGTGAGGGGTCTGTAAGGAGAGAATTAAGGAGAAACTTCCTAACAGTGAGGACAATTATCCAGTGGAACAGCTTGCCTTCAGTAGTTGTGGGTGCTTCATCACTGGAGGTTTTTAAGAAGAGACTGGACAGCTACTTGTCTGAAATAGTATAGGGCCGTGATGGTGAACCTATGGCACGCGTGTCACAGGTGGCACACAGAGCCATTTGTGTCGGCACGTGAGCCGCAGGCAAACTTACCTCACTGCGCATGCTGTGAGCTGATTTTTCACAGCTGATTTTTCGCCCGGTTTGAGGCCTTTTTCGGCCTCAAAAAAGCCTCTGCAGGCTTTGCAGGCCAAATAATAGGCCCATTTCATCACTTCCTGTAATACCGGAAGAGATGAAACAGGCCTATTATTCGTCCTGCAAAGCCTGCAGAGGCTTTTTTTCAAGCCTCTGGGAGGCTGAAACAGGCCTCAAACTGGCCGAAAATCAGCTGTGAGGTGCAGTGCAGTTAAGGGGGCAGCAGGGGAGGATTGCACGAGCATGTACAGGGGGCGTGGGGGCGTGCACATTGCATTCTGGGTGCTGGCACACGAGCGCACACAGTTTTTGGCACAGGAGCCCAAAAAGGTTAGCCACCACTGGTATAGGGTCTCCTTCTTGAGCAGGGGGCTGGACTAGAAGACCTCCAAGGTCTCTTCCAGCTCCATCCTGATAGATATGTTAATATATTTAGTGTCATTTATCCTCTATTCCTGGACATCTCTCTGTTTTTTTCTATGAATATGACAGCAGCAACAATGACACAGAAGGATCAACATGAAAGATTTTTTTTTAAAAAAAAATAGGGATACATGAAGATTGTGCCAATGTGAAACAAGAAAGTCATAGTGACACCAGTGGATGGTTGGTGGCCTTGATGCCACCCCAAAACATCTGGAAAAGCACTTGGAGATGATAAAACTGGATCAAATTTCAACTCATCTATTACAAAAAGTCTCCCTGGTACCTTTATCTATCCTGGATTCTTGGAATCAGAAGTACCAAATCTGGCTGTAAACAACAACAATAATCCAACAGAAGAGAATAACTATTCTCTTTTTTTTTAATTAAACATGGAATAGAAATATTTAAAAAATGTCAATTTTTATAAATATAAAAATGTCAATATTTCTTATACTGAAAGGCCCAACTAAATTCTCGTTCAAATAATTTTAAGAAATAGAATATCAGAACAACAGAACACAGCCATTTGTCGACTTGGCAAATATTAATAATTGAAAAATGAAGGACTATGTGCTGATACAGGTATGTATAATAACATTAGACCCCGTAAGTTTGATTAATGCAGTAACTTTCATTTGTATTAATATTACTTTTGTACCAAAATGAATGACACTCAAATGCCACACTGTCCATGCAATGATACTGATGTATGTTTAAAAATAAAAAATCTTTCACACACAGACACACACACACACACACCGTATATTAAACTTTCAAGGTGAACAGCAAAAGAAATATAACAAATAAATGGGGAAAAAGAGCATGTGAAAAAAATTGGCAAGGTTTACCAATCTGAGAAATTTTATGTTAATTTCCTCCGATCTGATAAGAAAAGCTTTATTATGCATGCAGTAATATAATTCTGCCCAGCATCTGTGAATGTATGCAAAGACCTGTCTCTTATTGTTTGTACAATGAGCAGTATCTTTATATCTCTTCCATTAATCCTCGGTCATACATGAATGGACTATTAGTTGTAACTTGTCAATATTTTAGATTATTAGATTTTACAATACCCTTTATTTCTATATTCTTTATTCATTGCCTGACACTCGGCCTCTAGTTTTAGATTTCACTCACAATTAATTTTAGAGTTTCTCCCCTTCTTTCCCTTTCTTAGCCAGAATTAACCTTTAATTTTAATCTTCATCTTAAATAGAATGTCATGCTGCGCACATTATTTTACTTACAGAGTACTTCAGTATAATATTTTTCTATGACTGGATCTTGTTATATTTTGTTTCAAGCTAATCATTGAGAGAAATAAAGTTCCCTCCTCATCATTTTAAATTAGACGAAGGCTTCAGTCAAAAGTAGAGACAAAGAATATCTAACATTTACATTCTGGATGATGGAATTTTCAAGATTGATTGACAGCTGAACAGGCCCTTGTTTGACAGAGCACCCTGAAATCCAAGGAGGCTTCAGCTATCTCACCTACATGGACACCCATAGTGTGTGCCTGTGTATCTCTGCATATGACAAAAGTGAAGTTGGTAGCCAGAGTTATATGATTGTGAACATCTTGATTTTTTTTAGTTTGACTCTTATCAATTCACCCGCAGGCACCATCTCTAAAACTCTAGTTCAGAGTTTCTCAACCTTACTACTATAAGATGTATGGACTTCAACTCCCAGAATTTCCCAGCCAGCATGCTCATCTGGGAAGTCCACACATCTTAAAGTAGTCAAAGTTGAGAAACATTGATCGAAATAACCAAATTAATTTGATGTGATCTAGGAACAGTTGTAAGGTTAAGTTTAAATCTCACCAGGCTCAAGGTTGATTCAGCCTTCCATCCTTCCAAGGTGGGTAAAATGAGGACCCAAATTGTTGGGGGCAATTGAAACTGCTTAGAGAGGTTGTAAAGCACTGTGAAGTGGTATATAAGTCTAAGTGCTATTGCTATTGCTATAAGTCTCCTTTGAATGAAGCCTGACTCCTAGGGACTACTCAGTGTTTTCTCAGCCATACTAGAGAAGAGGTTTGCAACTATTTCTTCTGGGGTGGCTTGTTGACTTCTTCATTTAACCTATAGCTCTGGGATTTCCTAAGCAAGTCCAACCGGCTTAAGCTTTGGAAGATCCATCCAAGTCAACTACGTGATGACATAGCTTGTTTCAGCAAAGTCAAGTCTCAATGTCTGATAATTCTGTGGAAAGCTCTTATTGTGTCTTCTTTCCCAAATAAAATAATTGGTTATTGTCTTCTCGTGAATGGTGTTGAGTTCCAAATTATCCACCAGTCTTGGGATTTAGAATGATAGAATGGCAGGGGTGGAAGACAACATGAAGGGCATGAAGATCATCTAGTACAACTACATAGCTGGCTGAGGAATTCTGGGAGTTAAAGTCATCGCCAAGATCAAGTAATATTGCTCTGCAGAGTGCAGCACAGCCAGCTTCTCATCCAAGAAACATCTTCAGCTCTGACTGGATGGTGGGGAATGGAAGGATTTATATTCCTTGCAGACAGCTGGTCATTTGCATCCTTTTAGAGGGTCATTGAGGCCACTTGGAGGTTTACCTGTGTCCTCCTCAGGGTCACCTGAGTAGTGTTCCTGGTTCCTGTAGTCTGCAATTTTTCCTCTGGAAATCCATTCCTACCCCCACCCCACTCCAGGGTGTTCATCCCAAATTGTATAGCTAAAAGTCTATAGAGATTCTTAGTCATCCAGGTCATGGTTATCCCAAAGGTGCTTTTTCAAGATGCCACTGGACTTCCTTGTTTTTTTCTTTTGAAGACGTTTCACTTCTCATCCATTCTTTTCTCAAAAGAAAAAACAAGAATGTCCAGTTGCTTATAGAAAAAAAGGCACCTTTGGGACATAGGGAAGATTGTTCCATTGCTGTACAAATCTCCGGGTTCTATGCAAATGCTCACCAGATCCGACCTTGTATAGATTTTTTTGAGAATAACATTATACCTGCTTCAGTTCAAGACTATCTATTGTTTCCTCCCTTTCCTACCCTAGATTCTAGGCTGCCAAAATGAAAATTCTAAGAAGTTCCTTTCACAGCTTATTTGGTGTGGTTTTTTGCAGATTTCTTGTTGGGCCCACTTTTCTGTCTGAGAGATTTGCTAAGACTCAAGTATGTGGGCATATGTTAACGTGCTTATTATAGGAAAGGACTTGTTTGTGCTGCATTAATTAGAAAAATATATTTATTTGCCTATTTATAACTTTGCTTCTTTTAAAGTTTTATTTTTTGCTAGAAAGAACCAAACCCTAAGGCAAAGAGCGATTTAAAAACTTAAACAAATCAAACAGCAAAAACAAAATTAAAAGTTTTTAAAAAAAATAGAAGGAAGCTAATTTGAAAGCATGATAACCACCAGCATAAAGAAGCCTGTCTAAAATTTATTTAGGAAATAAAAGTTAAAACCTTAATTAATTAAGTTAGGAAGCAAAAATGTTCATCACTGAATTCAGTTCAACTCCTGATACCTGTTCTGACCCAAACCTTGTTCCAAGTAAACGCCAAACAGAGATAAAAGCAAAACCTTTTAATGCTTCTTTGCGAATTCCGTTAATTCACGGTTAAAAGGCTATTAAAACTAATTGTCTCTGATAAGAACGAGTCTTGCCAAGGTTGTGCAAGGCTCCCAAAAGCACTAGATTAAGTTGCCAAGAAATATTTCAAACACAAAGAGTCTCCAAACACCAACCAAGATACCCCGAATGTCCACAAGGCTTGAGTGCAAAAACTTCTTTGCTTCCTGCAAAGAACTCCAGTTTCTCAGCTGGCTTTTATCTCTGAAGGGAGGGGCCATTACCTTGCAGCCTTACTCCCGAGTTGCCCATGCTGCTGCAGCTGCTCTTTCCTTCGAGCAGCCCTGTGTGCACATGCACTGGGCACAGGCTCCTTGGGGTCTTCTTCATCGCTGTTGCCAGCCTCCACAATCTCTGAAGGCAGCACTCCACTCCCTGATGGTCCTGGCCCCATCCCTGCATCACACACAGGCCCCTCATCCGAGTCCTCGCTCTCCGAGATCTTAGCTGTCCCCACCTGCTGCCAGCAAACCACAATGCTACCTTCCTAGGTCATGCTGCTTTCCTAGAAATAAACAGAAAAAGATCACTATGGCCCTATTTCAGATTTTTAAAAAATCTGTCTAGACTGCAAAAGCCTAGACCCTATATTGGTCTTTCATATAGGCACAACCAAATCCAAGCATAGCTTTAGCTGTTAAGCCTTGCCAAGGTGAGATAAGTGAGATAAATTTCTGTATTTCATTTATTTATTTTCAAGTGTGCCTTCCGCCACATATATCACATCACTGAGCTGATGCTGCCCATTAAGCAGGAGAAAATGTGTGATAGTAATAATAGTAATGCTTTACAGTCTCTTATAACGTTAGACTAATTCATAATAAATCCATGTCATTTCACTGTGTTGTAATGACATTTGCATTTGTATGACTGGTGGTGATGTGTAATGAAGTTTGATTAACAAGCAAAATATCCCTATCTCTGAGATATAAACACAATAATGTGTGTTGTTAATACCATATGAACAGTCATTCAAGTGAGTGTTTGGTTTGATTTGATTTATTTTTATGTGCTCTGCATCTTGCTGAGGGTAGCTTCAGCTTTTTTCCTTGATTAAAGCTGGGGGAATGACATCTCATCCTGACATTATACTGTCCCATATGAGATGACCTAGACCGGGTTCTTCTGCAGAAGAGTCCTGGTTTTTCAGAATGAGGAGAGAGAATTGGTGAACATACCTTAGATTTGTACAGAAAAGGAACTGATTTAGGATGTCTGAATTATGCATCTTGGTTATGGAATTCTGGCAGTTGAAGCCCAAATATCTTCAAGTGGCCAAGGTTAAAAAGCACCACACTATCTTAACTTGGTTCATGAGATATGTATCCTCTCTCCTCTAAGACTTTTCATCAAAACCGTCATCATTTGATCCCAACAGCAACCCTTGCTGGTCTAAATGAGTTGGTCTATAAATAAATAAGTAAATAAGTTGGTCTAAATGAGAGTTCAGTGGCCACAAATCATCCAGTACATGGTCTAAAGCTGGATTTGAACCTGGAACTTCTAGTTGAAGTCCATCACTGCCAGCGGTGTTCTTGTCCCTTTCTTTAAAAACACAACTTGTTTGTCTGCAGGCCTCAAACTGTGTTTCTGTGAGTGTGAGTATGTGTAGTTTTTCAATGATTTGATCTGGGTTCATTGCCATTTTGCCTTGCTGCAACTCTTGATTTGATCTCAATTTCAGTCTTATCTGATGCAATCAAAGCTCCTAGCTTACAGGTAGGACAATAGAGATGACCATGGCTGATGAGGACAGAAATGTCATTTGAAACATCAGAATATTGTACAAATATGCACCAAAGAAAAATTCCTTGGGTGTCCAATCACACTTAGCCAATAAAGAATTCATTCTATCTATCTATCTATCTATCTATCTATCTATCTATCTATCTATCTATCTAATGAGGCATGTAATCTGTACCAGTTGCATTACATATCAATTGTTCAAGGGTGATGTTTGAGACACCATTGTGGCTTGTACATCCATGCCAGGGAAATCGGAGGAGAAGCCAATTCTTCCTCTAGAGCAAAGTGTCTCAATCTTAGCAGCTTTAAGATGTATAGATTTCTACTCCCAGAATTCCCCACTCCAGACATCTTAAAGGTTGAGAAAATTAAAAAACAGAGAATCTCAGAGCTTTAAAAATGCTACCAGTTCCGCTCCTGGGAAATTCGGGAAGTTGAAATCCACACACAGCTTACAACTTACCAAGTTTAAAAAAAAACACTGAGTTAAATTAAGGTAGGTGTGGCTGAGCATTATAAACCCATGGGATTTAGTTTTGCTTTTCCAAAAAGCACTTCATTGCATTTTATTTCAGCCCTTTGGAAAGTTGTTCAGGATTTCCGCCAAGTCACCCTGCCCGTAGGGAGAAAGGTGGCTTTGGGAAGTCAGGGGGCATGAAAGAAAAGAAAGGGAAATGGCATACTGAATGCCAACACTGGTGCCATCTTGGGGCATTCAATTAAAAACAATGAAGCCAAAGCACAGCATAGGTCGTAAGTCCAAATGGGCACTATATTTTTCTCCTGTCAAGAGTGACCCTGAGTAACTGATTGATATTCCAGCCTGTCTGTTCCTGAAAAATTAACGATGGCCACTGTCTTCCCCTTCAGGCACATGTGTGCAGACACACACACACATATAAAACCCCTCTTCGCACCCTAAGCAGCAAATATGGAGTTTGTTAGGTCCTCATGCATTACTCGTTCACTAAATGGCAACAGCTAGCTGACTGGAATCGGTTTTGAAAAAGTAAGATTAATTACTTAGGGATAGATCTGATTACTGTTTGGACAATAGTCCATAAGAAATACCAGAAATGTAGGCTAGATTGCGGGTGGGGGCAGTGGTGGGATTCAAAATTTTTTACTACCAGTAGTTCTATGGGCATGGCTGGTGGGTGTGGCAGGGGAAGGATACCGCAAAATCTCCATTTCCTCCCCACCTCACTAACCTGCTTTCCAGCTCCGTTCTCCTGTGCAGGGCAACGAAAGAAGACCCAGCTGATCAGCTGGGACTCAATGAGAAGGAGAGAATAGATGGGGGTGGGGCCAGTCAGAGGTGGCATTGGCCGGTTCTCCGAACTACTCAAAATTTCCGCTACCAGTTCTCCAGAACTGGTCCAAACCCGCTGAATGCCACCTCTGGGTGGAGAGGGGAGATCTGAGAAGGAGGCCATTTTGTACTGTTGCCAAGAAACCCATCTAGCTGTTCCCACAACCTTGCACGAAGTCAGATCCATCGTGCGGAAAATTCACTTGGCTACATTTTTGGGGTTTTCCCAATGTATAATAATCCACCCCACCCCATAGTATGGTAATATTACTTGTATTTTACTTTTACATCCGAAGCCATTTAGCTTTAGAAATAGGGCGGAGCACCTCCAGTGAGGTGGGACAAAGGTGGCATTGGTGACTTCTCAATGTAGAAGACTCCATTGAGGCCACATTATCTTTCTTCCATTCCTATCCTTCTTACTGGCCCTGCTCTGGTCAACATCTTGACTTTTTCAAGGTACCTCTGATTGCTTATTGAAATCTCAGGCAAATGAGCGTAAGGAACAACTTGCCTCCAGAAGTTGTAAATGCTCCAACAGTGGAGGTTTTTAAGAAGAGATTGGATAACCACTTGTCTGAAGTGGTATAGGGTTTCCTGCCTAAGCAGGGGGTTGGACTAGAAGACCTCCAAGGTCCAATCCAACTCTGTTATTCTATATTCTATGTATGGAGCAATGAGCCCTTTGCTTAAAGGAGACAATAGCTCCATATCTCAGAAAGGGGAGTTTTGCCAAGACACTTAGTAAAATCCATTTAATGTAGGAACAGTAGGGCAGTAACTCTATTGAATTCTACTGTATAGTGCCGTGATGGCGAATCTATGGCACACGTGCTGGCATGCGAGCTGCAGGCAAACTTACCTCACTGCACATGCCCGTGCCTCACAGCTGATTTTTTTCAGTTGGTTTGAGGCCTTTTTTGGCCTTCCAGAAGCTTGAAAAGCTGCTTCTCAGGCCGAATTATAGGCCTGTTTTGTCACTTCCTGTAATACTGGAAGTGACGAAATGGGCCTATAATTCGGCCTGAGAAGCCTTGCAGAGGTTTTTTCCAAGCCTCTGGGAGGCTGAAAAAGGCCTCAAACCAGCTAAAAAATCAGCTGTGAGGCACAGTTTAGGTAAGGGGGTGGGGATTGCATGCGCATGCAGAGGGGGCGTGGGGGGGGGTGGTGCGAATTGCATTCTGGATGCTGGCACGCGAGTACGGGCGTGCTGGCGGTCGCAATTTTTGGCACAGGAGCTCAAAAAGGTTAGCCACCACTGGTATAGTGCAATATGAACACAATAACGAGTTTTCAATTCAATTGTATAGAATGTGAAGGATGTGTGTTTGTGTTTTATTTTTATAGTTATAATGTACACTGAAGATGGCATTTAATTTCGTTGTATGATATGCAACGACAATAAAGTAAACTATACACCTTTTTTTAATCAGTGTTGTGGCCCGCCAGTGGCTAGCGGAGCTGGCAGCAGAGTCGGACAGTGAGGAGGTTGGGGAGGAACCTGGGCCAGTCCTAGAGGCTGAGGAAGGCTCGGACAAGGGCTCTGCATCAGAGGCAGAGATGGGGCCAGGGCAGGCTGGGAGTTATCATCGGCCTTCGGAGTTGGATAGCAGTGAGGCAGGGGAGCAGCTGGAGCCAGTTCCCAGCCTGCGCATGCGCAGAGCTGCCAAAAGAAAAAAACAAATATGAACTAAGGGTCAATGTGGGAGTAAGGCCACAGGTGAACGGTGAATAGCCCCTCCCATAGGGATTAAAAGAGGAGCAAAAGGGGAGGGGGCTTTTGCAGGAAACAATTCGTTTGTTGCAGCAGTGTGAAGATCTGTCTGCGCATCACAGAGACTCTGTGCCGAGTCCTTCCTTGTCAGCACTGAGTTTGAAAATATTTACTTGGCAGCTCTCCAGGCTAGATAAGGTCTGTGCTCCTAATTAGACCCTTGAAAGACTGTTTGCCAGGCCTTTGGCTGAATGTGAATGCAAGAAATTCACCTTCATTTAATAAAGCGGGTTTTGCCGGGACAAAAAGTCTGCTTAGTGCTTTTCGGGGAAGCCTATCACCTACCACTATCAGAACAATCACTCCCTTTCTTCATGTCCTCTCCATGTCCTCTCCATTCCCATTTCTCCTTGTGTGCAGACTTGTAGGAAGTTAGCACCCACACCTCTCCTAGAAAATTGAAATATCCTAGGAAATATTAAAAAGGCAGAATATTTCACCCAAAAAGAGTAGAAACTCAGAAGTAGAAACTCACCTCAGAAGCAGAAGCTCACCCCCACCTTTGTTAATAGGTGGACCATTAAGGCCTGGGCCAGAATACTTTACATAACAAAGATCTCCAGGTAAAGCTATAGCAATTGCTCAAAAGCCCTTTCAGTGCATCATCATCCAGCAAGGCTCAACCAAGCCTGGAGCTCAGGACAGCCTACAGAGTTGCCCCTGCATGGCCCCATGGGAGTCTGACAACCAATCAGAATACAAGCTTCAATTCAAATCCCAACAAAGGTTATAAAACCCAGGCACTCTCAGCATATCAGCCCTTCTTGATCTTTTCCTTCACCTTGAAGCATGTGATCATCCCTTTCACTTTGGAGCTCCAAGCCATGTGGTCCTGCTGTCCACCATTAAACCATCTTTCCTAACAGCCTCCATGTTTCCAGTGTCTTTTTCCCCACTTGGAACTGAACCCAGAAGGCTATTTCTTCCAACAGGCCCAAAGAGGCAGTTTATTTATTTATTTATTGGATTTCTTTGAGAATCCCACCGCTACAACTTTAAGGAGATATAGCACTTCCAAGCACCAGGTGCCTTGAAGTGGGGACCCATGCAGACCCTAACTGTGTTCCCTGTTCCTGATGTTACCTCTGCTTTCAAAGGATATGTATTCATCCACTGCAATTTGTGGGGTTTATGGTTAGTTAGTTCAGGATGCATATCCAGCCAGGAAATATCAATGTCCATTGCAAAGTCAATTCAGAGCAGGCATTAAAACTGTTAAAATATTTGTTAGTGCCTGAAAAATACTTTTTAAAAATTTTATAACTCCCTAGGGTAGGCTGGACAGATTCTTCCAGAACATGTAATTAAAGGTCACATTGTTGCTTGCAAGCTAAAAATACATACGCATAAAGTACATTGGTCTAAGCCTTATTTAGCTCGGATTTTCTGGGTATAGAATTTGAATCGCTTAACATACATTTTGGGTGTTTTGTTTTTTTCTTGATTACATTTTTAAAAGGATGCTGCAGAACATTCTGTTACTGCAATCTAAGAAATACCATCATGCAAACATATTAAGAAAAAAAAAATCAAATATGGATCTGAATGTGGAAGACTTTCCTAAGAATTCCATTGCTGTTATTGGCACAAGCATTAATCTCTCTTTGGGTGTCTATAGTCAGCCCCATTCTTTTGCAGTTAATCCCATCTAAATCCACAATTAGACAAAGTGCGAGACAGAAATGCGTGCTTTATCGTTAAAATTATAAATCACCCCCACCACCAGACTCTGAATAATTTCACTGCTATTATTCAGAGTCCGCAACATAGCAATGTACGAAGTCCTGAGTTGCTTGTTTCTAAAACAGATTTGAACATTCTTAAAAATCAGGAGGCGTCTGGCAGCATCTTTTCCAAGCGGCAATTTTATTAAAAGGCTGAAGCTGCAGCTCCTGAAAGTTTGTGCCATTTAATAGAATGTATTAATTAACAATGGTGCAACCAGATCGTTCTGATTTCCCCAGCCCTTCCCCCAGACCAACATGACTGTTCTCCCATCATCCCTGCATCGAAGTATTTTGCTCCCTCGCGTCCCGTGGACCTGTTTCTATAAAAGGGAGGCAGGAATACAAGAGAAATGACTTGTAAGTTGTTGCTAATATATAAAAATCTATTTTTGGCAGACGATAACAGATAACAGATAATCAGAGTTGGAAGGGACCTTGTAGGTCATCTAGTCCAACCCCGCACCCAAGCAGGAGACCCTACACCATTTCTGACAGATGGAAGTCCAATCTCTTCTTGAAAGTCTCAAGTGATGACGCTCCCACAACTTTTGAGGGCAACTTCCGTTCCATTGGTTGATTGTTCTCACTGTCAGAAAGTTTCTCCTTATTTCCAGGTTGAATCACTCCTTGTTCAGTTTCCATCCATTATTCCTTGTCTGGTCTACAGATGCTTTAGAAAATAGCTTGACCCCTTCCTCTCTGTGGCAGCCCCTCAAATATTGGAAGACTGCTACCTCAGATATTGGAAGACTGCTCTGAGAAAGAGAACGGAGCTGGAAAGCAGGCTAGTGGGGTGGGGAGGGAATGAGATTTTGCAGTAACCTTCCCCTGCCACGCCACCAAGCCATGCCCACCAAACCACGCCCACCAAACCACACCACGCCCACAGAACCGGTAGTAAAACAAGTTGGAATCCCACCACTGGGGAGGGGAAGCAAAATTTCTTTGCATCCTTCATGAACAAGCAATCTAGACAAAGATGAAGTTTGATTTATTTCAATGCTCCACACCATTCCACAGTTCTGGATCTCCTAGTGGTCTCCCATTCCAATATTAGCCAGATAAAGGTAATCCTCGACTTACAACCGTTCGTTTAGTGACCGTTCAAGGTTACAACAGCACTGAAAAAAGAGGCTTAGGACCATTTTTCACAGTGACGACCTTTGCCGCATCCCCGTGGTCACGTGATCAAAATTCAGGCGCTCAGCAACTGATTCATATTTACGACAGTGGCAGCATTCCAGGATCATATGATCACCTTTTGTGACCCTCTGACAAGCAAAGTCAATGGGGAAGCCTGATACACTTAACGATCGGGTTACTACAGGGGTGGGATTCTACCGGTTCTGTCCGGTTCTATAGAACCAGTAGCTCTGAAGAGCAGCAAACATAGAACCTAAATCACCGAACCAGTAATTACACCGGTCGGATCCCATCCCTGGGTTACTAATTTATTAACTGCAGATCTCTCACTTTAACCACAGAAATTTCAGTCACAATTGTGGTTGTAAGTCGAGGACTTCCTGTCTGATCCGCTTGGCTTCCACATCCCTGGGAGTGAAGGCAATGGATCCTGGTTCACCTATACTGGCGATTTCAAACCAAAAGAGAAGAGTTTGCCAGTGCTACGTCGCCAATCTGTTTTGGCAGCTTGACAAATCAAAAAAAGGTGAACTAACTGCCTTTCTAACCTCAGCATCTACCCTATCAGTGTGCATTATAAAGGCATGGGGCATTGACTGCATGGATGTGTTTAAGCTGAAGCTCTATTTTGGAGCGAAGTGATCAATTTGATAGAATACATGAAGATGTAGCCCACTATGATGATTGAGAGCAGAATCTATAGAGAGATATGAATTGATTGCTTATTGTACCCTGTGACTATTATTAAGTGTTGTACCTGATGATTCTTGACTCTTGACGAACGTATCTTTTCTTTTATGTATACTGAGAGCATTTGCACCAAGACAGATTCCTTGTGTATCCAATCACACTTGGCCAATAAAGAATTCTGTTCTGTTCTGTTCTATATCAAAATTTCATTTCAACAATGAGATGGTGGGGACCGCATATAAATTTAATAAATAAATAACTAAATAAAACCTGCAATGTGATGGGAACTGCATTGCAATCAAAGAGACATGTCTTTGGTCATTTCAACCACAACATCTTACAGATTTGGATTCACCGGGAATGTCCCTATTGAATGCATGTGTCAGGCTTGCCTCGGCTAGGTGCCTAGGTAAGAAAGACCCTCGACTCCCATTTGATTGAAGTGATGAGTTCTTTTACTAGAGATTAGTGGTTGCAGCAAAAGCAGGCTAGAATTAAAGTTCCCTCGTGAAAGTTTACAAACTTTTCCCCTTCGTCCTGGTCCTCCCCACCTTAACCGGTCTTTGACCAATGGTGTGCCTTTTAAGTGTTTTTTGAACCGCTCGGATGTTTGGTGCAATTCACATTCTTTTCTCAGGCTCTGTGGCAGCAGTGGGATTCAAAAAAAAATGCTACCGGTTCTGTGGGCATGGCTTGGTGGGCGTGGCTTGGTGAGCATGGCAGGGGAAGGTTACTGTAAAATCCCATTCCCTCCCCACCCCACTAACCTGCTTTCCAGCTCCGTTCTCCTGTGCAAGGCAACCAAAGAAGACCCAGCCAATCAGCTGGGGCTTGGGAGGCAGAGAATAGATGGGGGCAGGGCCAGTCAGAGGTGGTATTTGCTGGCTGTCCAAACTACTCAAAATTTCTGCTACCAGTTCTCCAGAACAAGTCAGAACCTGCTGAATATCCCCTCTGCTATGCGGCCTTGAAGACTGGAAAAAGCTTGTTCTCATACCTCTAGTTTCCATCAAACCTTTCATCCTTCCCTTCTACTCTACGTGCCAATTGCCTATTTCCTCTCTCCCCTCCCTTAGTAGTTGATGCCAGCAAGGCTCCAAGCCTAAGATGGCAGATCTAACAGGATATTTGTTATTCTTGGTATACGAAGTCAATGTAGAATAAAAGCTGGAGGAAAAGATTGCAGAAACAGAAACACACACACACACACCCTGGCCAAACAAAACAGTGAGGGAAAGCAGTCAGAAATATTCTTCTATTTTGGATCCCAGGGGCTTTCAGACATTCCTTTATGAAGGATGCTGGGAAACACCACTATTTCAACAACTTATCCCATTTTACCTGTGTGAAAACATCCATCTCTAAAATAAGATCAGCGTTCAACAGAAAGACTGTTTGGATCTGCAGAAAAAGGAACACATTTTAAAATAAATGATATTTTATGATTCTACTTGTTCTATCTCTAAGATACTGTAACAAATAAACATGTCAAATAAATTGGAGTAGCCATTTACAGATATGAAAGATGTCCATTTTTAGGGAGAAGAAAGCTAAACTAATTAAATTTATGCTTTAAAAATATCTCCTTGACTCATCTTCTTCTTCATTTCTTTCCTACGTTTTTCCTTGTCCTATGCAACAAAATATATTTACAGCATCAGTAACAGACCCCACCAAAAGTTTTTAACTCCCCCCCCCTTACTAAGTATAAAACCAAAGAGGAGAGGTTTGGTTTCAAAAATACATTTATCTTACCTGTGCTTACCAGCTAAAAACATTTCAATTAGAAGTCAGTACAAATGGATTTTTTAAAAAAACCCAATACAAAACCTCACAAGTGTTTTAAACTCTCACGTTAATAGAGAGAGTACTGTCTATGGAAAAGGTTTTATTCTTAAAAGGAAACCAGCCTACATGAATTCTTAGAACTATAAAAGGATTGCATAATTTTTGGGAAACTGAAAAATCAGAACTACAACTCTCCAGGGGGAAGGGGAAATGAATCTGATTTCACAGCTATAATGTTGGCCAGCAGAACGAAGCAAAAGTATCAGCTGGGAGACAAATGTCAGGGGCATGTTAGCAGAGCTGGTATTCAGCAGGTTCTGACCAGTTCTGGAGAACCAGTAGCGGAAATTTTGAGTAGTTCAGAGAACCAGCAAATGCCACCTCTGATGGGCCCCGCCCCATCTATTCTCCGCCTCCCAAGTCCCAGCTGATTGGCTGGGTCTTCTTTGGTTGCCCTGCACAGGAGAACGGAGCTGGAAAGCAGGTTAGTGGGGCAGGGAGGGAATGGTGATTTTGCAGTATCCTTCCCTTGCCACGCCCACCAAGCCACACCCACCAAGCCATGCCCACAGAAACGGTAGTAAATTTTTTTGAATCCCACCACTGCATGTTAGCCAAAATTATGGGCACACTTTGGTAAACATCATTACACAAGGCTGCAATTTAGGTTCTTAGGCCCAACATCAGGATACAAGTAATGTCAGGTTTAGAATGATGGTGATACCATATGCAGGACATCTGTTTGACACATGGCATCTTTATTATGAAAATATAATATTTTCATATTGTCTACTGATAACTGAATCCATATGGATTAAATGGAGTCACATCAATATTTATTCTTGATTAGATTCTTGAAGATTGAAGTCTTTTTCTCTTTCTTTTTTTTTAATTTTGGATTCCCCACTTCCTGCTTTTTTCCTGAGGGAAAAAATATTTCTTTCCTGCAAAAGAAAATGCATTTTTTTCCCAAGCTGAATGTTCTGTTCCTCTGGCCATTTCAAGCTGACTTTGCTTTAAGGACGCAGTTGCAGTGGGAAGCCATTTCTACATCATTGCCAAGAGAGCTCTGGGAAATGTCTAAGAGTTGGAATTACGGGAAACAGGAAGTTTTTAATGGTCCCTGAAACACAGAACACTTCCCATCCTCACTTCCCTCAACAAATATCATTTTTTCATCCATATGAAATCCCTTACCATTTAGTTTCATTGATTAGGAATATTTAGATTCTTTCTGCTCCTCAAAATCGCATGTTGAGCTCATGTAGAAGACAGAGATCTTGGGAGAATTTCTTCCACCGCACAGACAGGGCTGGGATTCAGGTGGTTCGGTCAGTTTGGGTGAACTGGATGTTAAATTTACATCTGGTTCACCAAACCGGTAGTTGAACCAACAGGCTGGCCCCTCCCACCCCACCCGCCCCTCCCAGGAGTCTCCACATGGCCTGTTTTTGATGCAGGTAAGTGCAGGGTCCACGACAGGCTCTGGGAGGGCAAAAGTCCAGAAACAGTAAGGTGACCAACTTTTTACAACCAAAGGAGGACACAAATAAATTGAAGAAAAAAACAAAGCCACTTGCGCGCGGCACTCTTGCACCGACGACTCTTGTGCGTGGTGCGCTCTTGCATGGTGCACTCTTGTGCACGATGCACTCTTGTGCACAGTGCACTCTTGCGTGTGGCACACTCTCTCAAAACAATTCTCCTGCATGGGCGATGCGTCTTTTTTTTAATTACATTTATATGCTGCCCTTCTCCGAAGACTCAGGGCTTACAATTTTTGGAGCACAACCCAATGCGCTCAGCAATAGCCTTCATTCCATTGTATATGCCTGCTTATTACTAAGCGGCATTTTTACAAGGTCAGCTAATTGCCCCCAACAATCTTGGGTCCTCAATTTACCTACCCCGAGAGGATGGAAGGCTGAGTCAACCTTGAGCCTGGTGGGATTCGAGCCTACAGTAATTGTAGACAGCTGGATCTTAAGAGCAGGCATTTAACAGCCTGAGCCACCAAAGCTCTTATGACCGCATCTCGCCACACTGTACCGAGTCTTGATGAATCGCCATGTCAAATACAAATACGTCACATCACACACAACGGATCGGATTGGCATCGATCAAATACAGAGATTTACAGATTAGTCTTCAAATATCAAAAAGGAAGACATGTGGGAGGACACCTTTTTTTTAATTCATATTTATATCCTGCCCTTCTCCGGAGACTCAGGGCGGTTTACAATTTTTTTTTGGGAGCACAACCCAATGCGCTCAGCAATAGCCTTCATTCCATTGTATATGCCTGCTTTTTACTAGGGCTTTTTTGCCCCCCCCCCCAAGTGGCATTTTTACAAAGTCAGCTTATTGCCCCCAACAATCTTGGGTCCTCAATTTACCTACCCCGGGAGGATGGAAGGCTGAGTCAACCTGGAGCCTGGTGGGATTCAAGCCTGCAGTAATTGCAGGCAGCTGGAACTAAGTGCTAGGCGTTTAACAGCCTGCACCACCAAGGTTCTTTTCGAGAGAGAACTTACAAAAGGACTGTCCTTCCTAAAGGAGGATGGTTGGTCACCTTAGAAACAGGCCTGTTTCTGGCTTCCGGAGGGCCTTTGGAGCCAGTGGGATGCTGTTTTCACATCTTGTGCTCGAATAGGGGGTTGGAATAAAAGACCTCCAAGGTCCCTTGCAACTCAGTTATTCTATTCTATTATTCTATTATGTCTTAAATTTATTAATCAAATCAATCAAATTTATGTGCCACCTGACTATCAGAAACACTGGGCAGCTCACAACAAATGGATAAATATTGTATCTTCTTTGAGGGAATAGAGTTGTTCATCTGCATAATCTATTTTGAGAGATTGCTGTTTCCTGGATATTAATTTTAGCTATTCTATTAATTGTCATCAGTTTAAGACAAGCACACTATGGATATGACAAATGTGCACTCTATTATGACAAGATGTAAGAATGCTTAAATGATAATTTTAGCTTCAGAAAAAAAGTTGAAGTATCTTATTATTTGTAGATTGAGGTCGTAAGCAGTAGCATTTTTATATCAAGTCTTTTTTTTTTTTGAAGTTCATTCTTAAAGTTTGTCATGACAGGAATAAAAGAGTACCTTTATCTCAAGTAATGAATTCATATTTTCATACCTTGAATTGATTTTTCTTGGCTGCTACAGTGTTTACAAATATGCTTTTTAACACATTTTAAAAGGCTTTGCAGCACAATGGTTTCTATGAAGTTTTCAAAGCATCTCCTTCAGCTTCATTTTACAGTTCTTCGAATTTTGAGTTAGTGGACTGAATAGGCTGATTTAAGTAATTTGTCAATTATCCCACTAGATACTTGTGGGGGGGAATGGTGAAATGCACATATTCCCAATCCTCAAAATGGAGCATTCTATTAAACCAAAAGTTTGCAACATAAGCGCTGGCAAAAACTTAGTTAAATATGGAATATCATGTTTTCCTCTTTAATAAAATGCCACCAAAATGCTTTACCGCTCTCTTTCTTTTCTTTCTTTAATTATTGAGAATAAAACCAAAGAGGAGCTGTGGTGGCACAGTGGTTAGGCTGTCTCTGCCCACTGCCAGAAGTTTGATCCTAACCAGCTCAAAGTTGATTCAGTCTTCCATCCTTCTGAGATCAGTAAAATGAGGAGCCAGATTGTTGAGGGCAATATACTGACTCTGTAAACTGCTTAGAGAGTCCTGTAAACAGTGGGATTCAAATTTTTTTACTACTGATTCTGTGGGTGTGGCTTGGTGGGCGTGGCAGGGGAAGGATATTGTAAAATCTCCAGTCAGAGGTGGTATTTGCCGGTTCTCTGAATTACTCAGAATTTCCGCTACCGGTTCTCCAGAACTGGCCAGAACCTGCTGAATATCACCTCTGCCTGTAAAGCATTATGAAGCAATAAGTGCTATTTTGTTTTTTAAAAAACATTTAGCTTACCAGCTAAAACATTTCAACTAGAAATCTTTAGCAGAATTACTTCCAAAAAAACCCCCAACAATCAAGAGTTCCATAACTGTTTTAACTTTTTATCCTAATGTGGAGGATGGAATCTATGGAAAACGTTATATTCTTAAAGATAAATTAAATTGCAAGGTTTCATTCTGTGTATATAATACAGTGTCCATGGAGAAAAACTGTATTTCATTACAAAATGCAACTTATCTTGAAAATAGAATGTCTTATCTATTGAAAAGGGAAATTATCACTTTGTTTTGAATTCACATGCCTGTACCCAAATTGCAAAGTTAAATCACAAAACAAATTCAGAACATCCTGATCTCACTCTTCTCTTTCCTGATTCTCCATTTCCTATTTAAGAACGGCAGTAAAAGAGCTGCAAAATTTTAATAGGGTCTGATGGGATTTAATTTTTTTCTTCCTCCCAGGTGTGCTCATGACAGAGGAAGGACACGTAAAATCTCCATGCTTTCCAGCTCGTTCTTCTGTGCAGGAACAAAAGACCCAGCCAATCAGCTGGGACTGGAGGCAGAAAATAGAGGGGGGGGCCAGTCAGAGATGGTATGCCAGTTCTCTAAACTACTCAAAATTTCCACTCCGTTCTCCAGAACTGGTCAGAACCTGCTGAATGCCACCTCTGGCAAGAAACAAATTGAAGAAGGAACATAAAACACCTTTGTCTGGCATAAAACACGGTTGAAACTTCTGTTCTGAGGAAGCTTATGGAAAGAATTGCTTTAAGATGAAGTGGTAAAGAAATATTTCTTTCCAGGCAAGAGTTTGGCACAGTTTCTTCAAAATTGTTAGATAGCTCTGAACTGGAAGTTCAGTTTAATAACTACCATACATCTTAAAAGAGCTTTTGAAGAATATTGCCAAGCCTTCCTTAACTTAATGTCTCAGGGATTTAAATGCTACTTATTTATCTTGAAATCTTCTCAGAGGTAAACAGTGCCTATTTTTTTTTTTAGATAAACAAAGTTCTATTATGAATTAAAACAGACTACAGTAAATGATTATCAAAGGATTAATTCAGCAGAGCACCAAATTTGCCCATGTTATCAAGTAAATTAATTTACAGAAAGATCTATGAGCAAGATTTTCTCATTATCCTGGACATCTATTAGAATATTCAGTGGTG